>VZRI01004801.1:536712-550106 GCA_013397515.1 Upupa epops
GGCGTCGCCCCGCTGTGGCTGTGCGAGGCGCTGGCCCGCGGCGGGCTGGACCCGTTCATCTGCGACGTCGTGACGGTGCGCAGCGTGTTCCTGCCTGTGCAGGTGGAGAACACGGAGCGGCCCAGCGCTCACGGCCCCGCACGGCCCATCCGACGGCTCATCTACGCGCTGCTGCTGCAGCAGCCGGCAGCAGCCACCGGCCCTCCACCCGTCGTGTGCGAGTTTGACAGGCTCCAGGCTACGCTCAAAAAGACTTTTGTCGAGCCGGCAAGCCTGCCTTCGGGTTTCTGCGACGGACACTACACTTTGGAGAAGCTGCCGGAGGTAAGCGGCTGCCACCTCACGGCCAGAGAGGCTCCTCGTGTTGGATAAAGTTCTTCATTCCCTGGCAGAGTGGTCAGGGATTGGAACAGGCTGCCCAAGGAAGGGCTCGAGGCACTGTCCCTGGAGCCGTTCAAAAACTTGAGTACGTGTGCCACTAGGCAGCAGGGTTTAGTGAGCACCACCGGGCTGGGTTGGTGCTTGGACTGGATGATCTTGGAGGCCGCTTCCAACCTCAATGATGCTGTGATTCCCATTCCAAACCCGGATCACTCTGTCAGTGAAAAACCTTTTCCTAATGTTAAGTCTAAACCTCCTGCGATGGAGCCTAAGACTGTGACCCCTTGTCCTGTCTCCAGTGTCCAGGGAGAAAAGACCGACCCCTGCCTGACTCCAACCCCCTTTTAGGTAGTTAGAGACAGCGATAAGGTCACCCCTGAGCCTCCTCTTCTCCAGGCTAAACAGCCCCAGCTCCATCAGCCTCTCCTCGCAGGGCTGACCTTCCAGCCCCTTTACCATTCTAGTTGCCCTTCTCTGGACTCGTTCCAGCCCCTCGCCATCCTTCCTAACCTGAGGGGCCCAGAACTGAACACAAGACTCCAGGTGGGGTCTAACCAGTGCTGAATACAGGGGGAGGATAACCTCCCTCTCCCTGGTGGCCACACCATTCCTGATACAGGCCAGGATGCCATTAGCCCTCTTGGCCACCTGGGCACAACTGTAGTATGGGCCCTGTTGCTCACCAACAGACCAGCACTCAAAAACCAGCTTGTGACCACAGGACAGCAGCACCAAGTATTTCCTGTTCAGAGTATCTATGAAACCTACCATTTTAATGGAAAACACGATGTTCTAGCTGCTTTAAACACAGGTGTTGTTACCTTTTAGAAACTGTTCACAGCCAATAAAGTCTGGATTTTTCACTCCATGTTTTTAATTTGCTTTCAGGTTCCTGTGTCATGCCGTCAGATGCTTTTGCTGGACACTTTGGGAGTAAAGCTGAGTTCCCTGGAGCTTGTCCCCAGTCACTTACAGCTCCCTGTGGCAGTAACCTGCTTCTGGATACATCACGCGGAACCGAAAGTCACGCTGCATCAGTTGAAGGCTTTACTTTTAGCCATAGTATCTGGAGAACTGCACAGGATAACAGATGACTCAGGTGTGTCTCCAAAGAAGGCAATTTTAGGGCTTCAGCTGCTCTGAGGGTCTGTTCTGTAAGTCATTTTTCCCTGTTTACAGAGAGTTGTTCAGCTACAGAGTAATGGACATGAATTAAGGTTAGATCCCAAGGTATCAGGTTGTTTGTGAATGACTGCATGGTTTCTCGTGCTCCAGGGGAGCTCTACCTGAACTTCTGCTTAATCTTACATCTTAATGTTCACTGGGAGAGCTTACAGAACGTACACTTCCTGAGGGGGAGCCAGAGGTTTGAAGGGTTGTTGCAGGTTTCTTCAGGGCTGTCCTCCTCAGAACACCTCTTGTTTTTGTTTCTGACCTAGATGCCACAGTGTTACCTGCTCAAGAGGACAGCACTGCACACAGTGAATTTCTCAAGTGGAAAGAAGCCAAGTGGCCAAGTGAAAAGTTTGACTTAGATGCTGCACACGGCTTTTGCCAGTGGCAGTGCTGCCTTCAGATGAGCCTGTACCTCAACCAGCTCCTTTGCACTCCCCTCCCAGAGCCAGACCTCAGCAGGTAAGGGTGTTCCTGAGATCGCTGTCTGTGCAGGGCTCTGATGGAATGTTGGTTTACTTTGTGTGTTGGACTACTCTGGCATTTGAAGTCCCTTTTTTAAAGACACTAGCATGGAGAGGAGCTGCTGTGGGGGTTGTGTGTTGTTAGGATCCCTGTTCTTGCAAGGTGGTGTGTTGCCATACCCGTCCTGCTGAGGTGTGGCTCTGAACAAGGGTTCTCTTCTTCCTTTGAGCAGGCTCTATAATGGGACCATCGTGCACAGACTGTATCAAGAACTCCAGTCAACACCTTCAGTAGAAAACCTGTTCAGTCCATCTCCAAAAATGACTCAGCTTTATCAGGATCTGTTAGGCACAGTGGAGTCAACTGTATCTCCAGACTTCTTTCAGAAGACGGCCAAGACCAAATCTGAGCCCCACAAATCATCTAAGAAGAAGAAAAGGCAAATCAGGTGTGCCACAGCACAGACAGGCAACAGGTTTGCCTTGCTTCAAGTGGATGACTGAAAATGTTACTCCTGCAGTAACTACGTGACTGGAGTTTGCACAGATGTTTGCACACAGGTTCCCCAGTCAGTCTCCACCAGCGGTTCTGCCTTTGGACAGTTCTATTCCTCACAAACTTTGTAACACTGATAAAAGGGGGGTGTGTAAAAGGGTTGGCATTCTTTTTTACTTTAAAAACAGCTCTTGGTCTATTGAAAATGAGAGCGAAGTGTCAGAGATGAGCTATTTTAGAGGAATTATTTCTCCCAACACAGGAGCTTGCTGCTACTCTTATCTACCTCAAAATAGAGATTTTTAAAAATATGATTTTGTAAAGTTTGTGTTTGAGGAACAGTGCGATTACAGTCCCACAGATCCGAGTAAAGTGTATCTTGCCTCGTTAGAGAATGCTGCAGCGTGACTGGTTTTCCTTGGTGACAAGTGAGCTGTGCTTACAGGTACTGACCCGTACTCAACGAGAAACTTCTCAAGCTTCTGCTCCCCTTAGGGAGAGTTTAGGCAACTTAAATGCTCACATGCACACACAGAGCTCCTGTGTGGCAGCAAAGGTCACACCTTTGACCACTCAGAGTAATTCTGTGCACGCTTCTGCCTATTGTCACTCAAGATGTGGGCTGGGGCAGTATTTAAATGTTTTATTGAACTACCTGCAGATGGCAGCTGCGCCCAACCATCCCCTGTTTCTAAACACTCCTCTTTGCAGCAACCACATTTCCATCACATGACTTCATATTTATTCAAAAGGGCTTAAAATCCTTGATTTCTTAAAATCCTTTATAACCCAAATAATCCTCTGATCCATTACGATCCTGTGCGTTTCGTTTTGCTGGGAGTGTACTAGTTCCTCATGGTTTTAATTATCAGAAATAGTGACATTTAAATTAAGCCTTAAATATAAAAATAGAGATGTGTTTGATTCCCCTGTGCCAGTGCTGTGAGAAAAGAGATTTTCATTTACTCTGAAACCTGCATGGGTTTTCTGAGGATGTCTGGGGTTGAAATATAAACATGGAATACATAACTTCTCAGGACTTGCTGAGCTGCTGTTAGGTAGTTGAAAAGACTGCAATAAACTCCATGAATTTCACTTTCAGATAAACGAGACACTGCGATTACTTGTTGTTACAACTATTCCTTCAGGAGCACTGACTCAGTGACCAGAGTCTACTAGAACTGTGTTCAGTGCAGCTGACAGCAAACACTGATCCCATATGCTGAAGAATATAATCCCTGGTTCAAGGGTAACTGAACTGAAAAAGGAAGACTGGGCCACTTGATTTAAGTTAAGTCAGAGATTTTCAGTCTTCTTAGTGAACAGGAGGCTGTTCAAACCATTACCATATGTGAACATTTGAACACAGTGAGACATAAATCTATTCTTAGTGGCTAGAAAAGCACTGAAGTCATTCTGTATGTTAAAACTTCAAGTTACAGCACCAATAAAAAGTTTATGATTAGAGTGGCAAAAGGAAGAAGCAAAACCAAGGTTCTCTGACAGCAGGGCGAGGGGTTTGGCCATTAGGGTGAGGATTAACGTATTCACTTTCTAATTCACCACCGTGCATATCATGTCAGGAACAGAACCATCGTGTAATCACTCAAGAGCCCCAAGCAAAATGAAACATAGCACAAGACACAGTCTCTTACCTGAAGGTGTATCAAAGCAAGCAGGCTCACCTAGCGTCAAGGCCAGGTTCTTTAAAGCAGACACACCACGCTTTTAAGAAAAGCAAACATTTACTTCAAATTGCAGAGTAGAGTAGGCTTTTCAATCACAGAAAAAGAAAACAGTGATCTGACAGCGGTCACATCCTGTGCAAAAAACAACTTGGGATACAAAGAAAACCAGGACGGTAGCACAAGGTACTTGAGCCGCTTACACGTTGCAGGATGAAGTAAATAAATACAGTAGCTAGAGTATGGCACTCGTGTGACAGACTAAACCCAGCGGAATGCCTCTGAAAGATTTTCTCATCCTTGTATTAGTAGCAAAGTCCCATCACCATAAAAGTAAAATAGTACAATGTTTTAAATAAAAACCAACTAAAATATTTATACCTAAGGGAAGGATTTGACACGGTTGTATCCTTTAAGTGCAGAAAAATCGGACTTGGGCTTAGATGTTTCTTTAAATTAAACACCCACTCCCCCTCCCTCCCCACCCCCCGAAACCCCGTTCAATCTCAAAAGTAAATGCGTGGTTGAGGAAAAACGTTACCAAAGTTGCATAATGTCATTTATTACTCCCACAGGTGGAAGTCAAATTCTGAACAGTCTTGAAACGTGAACGTTCATCGCTAGCCAGTCAAACAAAGGACTTGTCAAAAGCCCTCAGGATTTCCTTATCCTCCAAATATTAGTTTGCTTCCTCCTCCATCTCCAGACAGCAATCCCTAAGTTTGCAAACACAAGAATGCAATATGCATCATACATCAAGAAAAGACGAAGTTGACGAAGAAGAACTTCCACGTTTCTGGATCTTTTCCTTGCTCCTTTCAAACTTCTTTATGACCTCGGTCACTATGCACACAGAGGAGGTGAGTCCCAGGAGAAACAGTAGATCTAGAAAGAGATCATTTGCCTTTCTTAGATTTGCTGGTTAAGGCAGGGGGTTAGACTTAGAGAAGAACAAGACTTTCAAGTAGTCTTCCAACCATTGGGTAAATCAATGAGAAAGGAAAGAAGAACCACGTTTGCAGGACCAGAAGATCCACACACACAGTTTACGTGCGCATCGTAAGTACAGGTGTAGTATTTCAAACCTCTAAGGTATTTCACAGCCGTATTTCTATTAACATTTAGGGAAACAAAAAACTACTAAGCAATGTCATTGCCTTCATATTGAAAAAACATTGACTTCAAGAGAGCTGACAGAATGATGTGCTTCATCACAATCACTTAGGTTTAGTTAGTTTCTGCAGTTCAAGGTAAGTCTTCGTGGGGCAAACACAACTAGGTATTGATAAGCTTCTTAAAATCTTCATGTCTGTCTTATCCCATGACAATGCAGTTGATTGTTTAATACAGAAGATTTCTAAATAAAGTGTATTTACAGGAAAAACCCCTTGTTAAATAGCATGATTAACAGTGCTCGCAATACCCTTTCTGCTTCGTTTTTGCCTGCATGGAAATCATACTAAAAACTCTAATACACATAAGCACCTAAGGGATTTAAGAGCACACTATCAGCTCTGTACCATGTGCATTTAAATCACAGTTCCCACTAAACACATCAGTAAGGATTTATTTAATTCTCTCTAGAAAAGGCCAACGGTCTGTGCTCCTGTTAGCAGAGAGCCAGCAAGCACTCTTCTAGCACCACGGGCTAAGAGACTTACACATTAATCACCATTTTGAGAAGGTAACTGCTCTTACCCAAGACACTCAGGCTCTCTGTTTGGAAAACCTTCTGAAGCGGAGGAAAGTAGATGACCAGTAACTGTCCCATTATAGATCCAAGGACAGCATAGCAGAACATCTTATTGCTGCAAAGCCCGATCTCAAACACAGATTTTGTCTGTAAAACAAAGAGCACATTGCACCATACAACACAATCTGTTTTCCACACAAGAAGGTAATCCGGGACTACAGCTTCTCATCCAGACTTCTAGGGAAACACAGGAGGTTAGTGTACACCTTTTAGTTAACCCAGAACAAGTTCTTCACAGACTAAGTGCATTTTTTCTCTGGTACACTGAAACAAATCCTTTCCTCCACAGTCAAGGCCTTAGGTACTGAACTCACTTTACCGTCAGGACACTGTGTTGGAAAGTGCCCTCTACACTAGGGGAAAGGGTTTTCATTGACCCCAACAACTCTCACATCAGAAACCAGCCTGTAAATGCAGTAAGTTATGCTAGCAATGCCCTCTGTTCCAACAGCACACTTCAGAGTTGTTTCCTTCAAACAAAAATATAGACAAACCAGAAATTCCCCTTGAATTGTAGGTTTAGGGTTACAAAATAAACAAGCTAGGGCCTTCAAGAAGGTTCAGATTCTGGCAAGGATGCTAAACTGACAGAACTTGCAGGAAAAAAACCCAACCCAAGTGTACACAGCAATACAAAGAACTATCACGCTTGAGCTTTGCTTCTGCAGGGCAGAAGCATCACTACCAGCTCTGCATTCACAAATTAAGGAGATAAATACTTATAATACCTGTAACTTAAGAAATCCTACCTAGTAAATACATAAAACACTGAAACATAACAGCAGGTACGGAGTTAATCTGTGTAGATCCTGTGTAAATGGACAGGGGGAATAACTTACCTGAGATCTAGAACTCAAAGCGTTGAACATATCAAAAAATACAAAACAGGTGAAAGTCATGGTTGTGTCTCGAGGTGTTATGACGTTGTCTCTTAACTGCCAACAAAAGAAAACAGGACGGCTTCAGCATGCTTTAACCCTGCACAACTCGGTTATTACACCCATTCAAGTTCTACCAACCAGGCAATGAAAGCAAAAGCAACTTGTTTGCTCCAAGCTGACGTAAGAAACCACACATACAGCGACAACCACACTCCGTAACTTAGAACAATTAGCAATTCCAAGCTGGAATTTAATGAAGCCTCCTGAAAAACACTGATGCCATCACTCTGAACTGGATCCAACTCCTAGTACTGAAAGGATTTCTTTTCAATTAGTCTGTTACTGCATCGAGTTTGGTGCTTTGGCCATACCTCTCTCCAGAAGACGAAGAGTGTTCCACACACAATAATGATTGATGAAACCAGTATTTTAACTATCAGGTTTTTGGTCAGAATGCTGTCCTTCAAATTTCTTGGAGGCTTCCGAATAACATCTTTATCCACAGGCTCCACCCCAAGACTTGGAATTAAAAGAACATCTTAGGTTTTTATCACTGTAGAAATAATACACTGCTTCTAACTTAAGATCAGACACAGGTTTAATGGGCATATTCATGGATCTTTAGGTGTCTACAGTGCCCCCATAATTATCATCATAGAATCATAAGGGATTGGAAGGGACCTCAAAAGATCATCCAGTCCAATCCCCCTGCCACAGCAGGATCACCCAGACCAGGTCCAGGCAGGTTTAAAATGTCTCAAGAGAAGGAGACTCCACAAACCCCCTAGGAAATCCCCTCCAGTGCCCCGTCACCCTCCCTGGGAAGAAGTTATAGAAGCGATCAGGGTTGGAAGGGTCCACAGGATCATCCAGTTCCAACCCCACCCTAGAGCCCACCCTAGAGCAGGCTGGCCAGAGCCTCATCCAGCCTGGCCTTAAACACCTCCAGGGACAGGACCCCAACCACCTCCCTGGGCAACCCATTCCAGGCTCTCCCCACTCTCCCGGTGAAGAACTTCCTCCTCACATCCAGTCTCAATCTCCCCGTCTCCAGCTTTGCTCCATTCCCCCTAGTCCTGTTGCTCCCCCGAGGGGCTCAAAAGCCCCTCCCCAGCTTTTTTGTAGCCCCCTTCATATCCTGGAGGCCACACTAAGGACACCTGGGAGCCTCCTCTTCTCCAGCCTGACAGCCCCAACTCTTTCAGTCTGGCCTCATAAAGGAAATCAAGAAATCAACATAAACATTTCAGTGAAGTTCAACACTTCACAGGGTTTCCTTTACGAGCAACTATCTAGCTTCCCTGCTGAAATAAAGGGACTAGAGCAACCTCTAATGGAACTTAAAGCCATTACCTTTGAGCTGGAGGTCCATCCATAATAATATTGATCCATAAGATCTGCATGGCATTGAGAGGATTAGGAAAGTTCATTAATGTGGCCAGTGAGATTAAAGTCAGTGCTGCTATACTCCTGTTGAAAGAATCCATTTTTATAACTGTCAGCATGGAACATTTCTCAAGACCCACTGACACCTGCTTTGTAATCAACACTTCAACTGTTTCAGATCAGATCGAGATTTTGACAGCGTGAATCACGACTGACGTAAGGCTGACTTTAAAGGCAGCACATGAATTCATCTAGGACATTCATCCTGACACAGTCCGTATTTAAAATAGCACCGTTCAGACAATTAAAAGAAAGGAAATTTGCATCTTAAAAACCTCATCAGTCTAGGCAAAGAGCTATCCAAGCTCCCTAAAAACACCTACCTCACCCCTCATTAGCAGCAAGATGAGAATGCCAGCAAAAGCCTGAGACCAGATGAGGTGGCTGCAAGCTCGGTATAAGAAACCTCTGTAAAGAGGCACACACCAACGTGACACACAGTGATTTCACCACCACCAAGAGAGCAAGGCTTATAATACTTCCCAATTTAATGCTCTGCTGAACATCACTGTGCTCTCCCAGCAGAAAGGGACTGAGAACAGGGTAACGTGTTCCTCAGAAACCCACAGTTGCCATTCCCAAGGGTAAGAGGTGAGTACAATGTCCTGGATTAGCTACGCTGGCGTTATTTCTAGTCTTCTACCAACGCAGGACACTGGTCAAGCCTGAAAGCACATGACACTTCTTACAACTTTTATACAAGTTTGAAGAGATTGGGGGGGTCTGGGGTTTAGTGTGAAATTTCACTCAGCATTTGTTGGGGTTTGTGGGTTTTTATGGGGTTTATTCCCATGTTTCATTCAACCACTCTGAAGCGCCATGAGGGCTTCAAAGAAGTGCACCAGCAACACAGCAGAGAGGAAAACCATGTTCCTGAGTGCAGACTCAGTAAGCTAAACTTGTCTTGTATTCACATGATCATCAGCGTAGGGATCATTACACACAAAAAAGCCAACCTGGCAGAGCTACCTCTTTCCACAAATCAGCCTGTGGAGTACAGAGAAAAGAACCTCTCACTTCCCTCATTCCTCAGTTAGACAGGGACATCCTGGATAGGGAGGGAATGACTACTAACCTCTACTCTCAACTAGGGCCCAAGGGGAGCTGCGCTATTTCTCCCTATCATCTTGTTTACTGGCTTTTAAGTTAATTAATTATTTTCTGGGTTTTTTGAAAATGAAACCAGCCACCAGCCACCAAGCACTGAAAACTCAAAAGCGGAGCCCGTCAGCATCCTACATGAGGTTTACAGTATTCACATGGACTTAGGCAGCATCTGCTTCATGCTGCTTTGACTCATTCAGAACATACTGAGAACCTTCTGATGTTGTCAGCGTTACAAACTTACGTGCTCAGTTGAAATCTAACAAAATTTTTTATGTTATTATAAATTCCTTTACCCTCTTCAATTGCAGACCTGCAATTAAAAACAAAGATGATATCACTAGACAAGTTAAGGCTACTGCCAAGAAAGCTTAAAAGAAGCCAGAACAGCAATACAGATGTCAGGAAACAAATACAGCAGAGGTTCTTACAGTTTTGCCAGTCATTACTTTGTAACTTGAGATTAATCAGTTAAACCATGAGATGCTTCCTTCTCTGCAGACATCTAAAACCCATCCAGACATATTCCTGTGAGACTTGATCTAAGAGATCCTGCTCTGGCAGGGGGATTGGGTCTTTCAAGGCCCCTTCCAATCCCTAACATTCTGTGAGTCTGTAATTCATCACAGCAGGCATTTTTTCCACCTGCTTAACTTTCAAAACGTAATGTCAGTAGTAGAATCTTCTTCCTGTTCAAGATTCATCAAATATCCTTGATGAAACCTTCCAATTCAAGGTGGGTAATTTATAAACCCAAAATAAAGACCAAACCTGACTGTATCAGAACGAAACACATACAGAGCATCTTCTCAGCTTCTAGCACAGCTCCCACCTTGCCTATGACTATCACAATTATAGCATAAGAAAGTGTTTTCCAGGACCTAAATCAAGTCTAGTCTGCTCCAAGTAAAACTCATTTCTGCCATTCCCCCAAAATGAGTAACAGTTCATCAGCATTCCTTTTGTAAATTAAGACAAAAGATGACTGGAGTAGTTGGAGGAAAGATTTAGAACTCTGGAAGCTACTCAGAGAGTACACCAAGCAAAACAAAGGAGCAAGTAACAACTAGCTGGTTACCACAGGCTGGCAACTTACCTTCACCTGCGATACTTAAACATTCCTTTTCCAGGACACCACCAGGTTTGAAGAGTTGAAAACAAAATACTGCCCTGTGTTATCACTTTCAAATCTTGCGGAATGCTCTCTCTCATTTTTACCTACTAGCAGACTCATAACTTCACCTCAGTTATGTTTCCACATACGCTACCACCCTCATGCTACTTCGAGAAGCAGAAGTCAAGGTTAGTTCACAGCACATACATGCACAACCTCTTTTGTTACTTAACCTGGTCTGTGCACAACAGCAAAGCAGCAAAAGGCCTAGATATGGAAATACATTCGTATTAAAAACAAACTCAGATAGAAGTGCTTAGTTGCCCCCCCTCCTCAAACCATAATGTTTCCAGCTCTTTTTTAAGAAGATACCACAGGTAATCACTTTAATTCTTCTGATTTAGCCAAAAACTCGTTAAGAGCTGCTACACTAACAAGTTCAAGGACTTCCTTTTGGTTTTAACCAAGGCAACTTTTGGTCAAAACCTTGTAACACAAGGTAGGTACAGAAATGCCACCCACATTATTGTCTGAAAGTCATCATCCACAAGGATCATATCCGCTGCCTCTTTACAAACATCTGTTCCGGTCTGTCCCATCGCTACACCGATGTCTGCAGCCTTCAGAGCAACAGCATCATTCACGCCGTCTCCTGTCATGGCCACTACTGCACCATTGTTTTGCAGGGACTAAATACAAGGAAAAAGAGCTTCAATCAGGGATTGAAAGAATCCACTCTATAAAATTATTCTAGATACATGGTGTTGTGTCCCACCCTCCCAACTTACTAAAAACCCTCTGTAAAAACCTTTAGAACACAAAACAGTTGTGTTTTTTAATGGAATACAAGATTTTATGTTACACTGCAGCTCCTATCTTCAGGCTATATTTTCAAGAAAGTAAAAAACCCCCTAGAGAAAGGAAGACAATAGTGTATTTAACACAATACATCCCAACTGTCTCAATCTTCCTACTCCACAAACAACCTACAGCAACAGTCCAGCATTTGAGTCTCCAGTAAGACCTACCTTTATAATCTTCAATTTGTGTCGGGGGCTGGCTCTGTAAAATACTGTCACCTGTTAAAAGCATGATGGAGAAGAAATGAGAATTTAGGAATGTCAGGAATTGCACTGAGCTCTATAAAGCTTGAGTATAAAAAAATAAACCAAAGGCCAGCTGTATTCCTGTGAGCTCCAAAAGTTGAGGCAACAGTGAGCTGTGCTTTTAATAGAGTGAAAACAGTAATTACAGGGGACATTCAAAGTTGGTTCTGCTACATGAAGTTGGAGCTCCTTATTTCAGGACAGAACACACAATTTAAAAACTTACACATTTGTGAGGCAGCTGCGTGACAGTGCTTCTGGCCTCCCTGACTAAACTCACACAGGCTACTCAGGATACTGCCATTCTAACAGTTTAATGGTTGCACTCTATCATCTTACAGGACTTTTCCAACCTAAACACCCCTGTTTATATATTAACAATGGCTGAATGTG
Organism: Upupa epops; assembly: GCA_013397515.1. Classification (NCBI taxonomy): domain Eukaryota; kingdom Metazoa; phylum Chordata; class Aves; order Bucerotiformes; family Upupidae; genus Upupa; species Upupa epops. The sequence goes on from VZRI01004801.1 coordinate 548,709, forward strand.
TAAAACTCATGTCCCATTGTTAATGTTTAGATGATTTTTGTCTCTGGAAATTGACATTTCAGCATGTGCAGTTTAGTTTTCCACAAACCCCACACCATCAGCATTCACATCTAGTTTTTAAGAAGCTCAATATGAAGCTACAGTCCTCAACAACCACTTCAGACTGTACAAAAGACAGCCTTACTGGCTGATTTTAAATACCCAGAGAACAAAACGGGTCTCAGATCAAACATGCAGAAATGACACTGGAAATGACTGCAGTGGTTTAGCACAGCCAGTCCTTAAGAACACACAACGCCAAATAAACCATTTGTACTATTTCTCCAAAAGGCAGAGGTGGCCAAATCACAGTGCCAACAGAGGCACTGAAAGGTAAGAAACCTAAATGAATCACTAAGAGATTCAGTAATAAGGTCTCTAAAACATAACGGTGTAGCTGGGAAGACATTCATTTCATACGGTTGTAATGTCAGCCTGGAGGATCTGTTTGATCCAGGACAGCATCCATGGTTCTGTACCAAAAGCCTCTGGTAATTTCCTATATCACATCTATTAGAACCATGTTATTGGTGTCTGAGAAGTTGCATTTCAGCTCTCCACATTAAAAACACCACATTTCTCAGTACAAAAATATATCCTTTACCATATTTCACTTACCTTTGGTGTTATTTGAGACAGCTGCTGAATATCTAAATCATCTATTTCTTCTCCAGAGATAGACTGTGAATTTTTGGAATACAATCCGAGTCGACTAGCTGGAAATAAATCATTTAAAAGGCATTAAAATCATCTGCCCTGAGTACTCAATGGTGATTATTTTTTTAACCCTACAGTTTTCAACAGCGTTTCAGATGTGAAATGCCCAGAGCAGAACTTAATACCTTATTGATTCAGTACACTGGAGTAGATTATCTGAGCTCTCAAGTACCAAACACATACTGCAAAGTCTGTTCTAATCAGGTATTTATTTCCTTAGATAGTTTCTATGTTTAAAGGTCTGTACCTCATTGTGACAGGTGCCACATAAACACAAAAGCTCAGCTCTTTCTTACAGAGTTCACAGTTCAACAATAACAAGACAGAAAACTGCACACCATATGGGAGAGACAAGGAGAAAACAAAGCCCAAGATAGTGCTGCTAGTTTGGACAGGTATGATCAGTGTTGGGGCCAGTCTTGTTTCAGATCTTTATTGATGATCTGGACACGGGGATTGAGAGCAGCCCCAGTCAGTTTGCAGATGACACCAAATTGTGTGGGAGTGTTGATCTGCTCGAGGGCAGGAAGGCTCTGCAGTGGGACTGGGACAGATTGGATCGATGGGCTGAAGCCTGTTGTCTGAGGGACAGTAAGGCCAAGCGCTGGGTCCTGCATTTCAGTCACAACAACCCCAGGCACC
>VZRI01004801.1:550275-569925 GCA_013397515.1 Upupa epops
CTTGAGTGGCAGCAGGGAGTGGGTTAGTTTGTGTTTTTCCATCTAAGAGTTGCTCAGCTTTTTTGTTGGTGTGGGGATGGTTAGACTCTGTAATCTAGGAGATCCTTTCCAACCAGGATTATTCTGTGAATTATGGGCACTAGTTTAAGTGAAACCCAAGTACCACTTCAGGCTGTAGTGTTGGATGTAGGGGTTTTTCCCCCCCTAATTCTATTATGCAGACCTCACAGATGCTAAACCCTCACATTTCACAATTAGGCACACAAAACAAGTGAAAGAAGACAATGGGCTTTTCATACCAATGGCGACTGCAGTCTCCTGGGAGTCACCAGTGATCATTTTTATCGCTACTCCTGAAGTGATAAGTGTCGTCACAGCTTCCTTCACACCAGTTCGTGGAGGATCGATGATTCCCACGAGCCCCAAGAAAGTCAGTTGTCCTAACTCAGGGCCAGAAGCTAAAGCTAGAACTTTTAGGAGACAAAGACAAGTTTGTAGTTAACATTTACATCAGCATTTTAAACGTTCGTTTTAAACCAGTAGAGCAGCACTAAGCAAAAGGGAGGGAACTGCAATTTTCTCCATTATGAAAGCTTGGCAGCGGTGTCTGTTATCTAGAGCATTCACATAGCTGATTTTTCTTTTAGAGAGGCAGATTCCATTGAGTACACACTGAATATTTTCTGGAATGCTTTTCACAACAGGAACCTTCATTCAAATATATTTAAATTACATTAAAGGTTTAAAAGAAAAGCAAATTTGCCTTTTTAAAACATCACCCTAAGTTTTTTATTTGAAGGAGACCCAAAGAATGACTGAACACCACAACACAGAGGTCCTAACCCTAGCATGTCCTTTCAGTGCTAATAATTTGCATCCTAGGATTTTCCTGAGTCACACGGTACTCCTACCTTCCAAAAGGAAACCTTTAAAAGCAGTGGATGGACTGCCTAGAGGTGTCTCCACAGAGGCCAAAGAAAATCAGACACGTACATTGTTTGCCCACAACAACTTCCCATCAATCATCGAGAAAAGCAAACACATACACATCTCAAAAGCCCCCAGGCTAAATATCTTATGAGATCTGGAAGGTATCAGGTAGCAACGCTGCTCAGTCACAAGAAAAGATGTCAGGGACCAGCAGGGCCTTTTCTCACCCTTTGCATTTTAATCACATTTTTATGCAGGCCTTAGGCAACAGCACCTGGTTTTACACTTCCACATTTTAAAAGGAAAAATAAACAACCCGGTAGAGCTTAATCAAAAGAAGCATTCCTGGTGCTTTCTGTTGCTCTTGTTTTTTTAACCAATGAGCAGTGCCACCAAAAAAATGTAACTGATTGTTTTGAGACACTGGAGCAGCCTTACCCCTAAGTCCTGCAGAGCCCATCGATGTCTTCTCTTGCTGGTATTGCTCTCTCTGCTGCTGAACAAGAGGCAGGGTCTGCCCCTTACAGTTATAGGATGTACAGTACCTGATGACTTGTTCATAAGCACCTTTCATAAAGCAAACTTCAGGTTTGTCCTAAAAGGAAAAGAAAGAATGCTTGTGTGTACATGTGTGATGTTTTCAGAACACAATGCACATCAAAACATTTCTTGTTCTGAATCTCTCTATGCAGAATAGGTTAAAGAGTGACAATGCTGGAAGAGCAGACCCAATCACTAGCATCTCATTCCAGCAGACCTGTACAGGTTAGACACTGCAGGCCACAGTTTATAGATTGAAGAGGCCAAAGGATAGAAATCAAACCTACACAGAAGAGCTGAAGGGTGTGCAGCTCATCATTAAGCATCCCCTGAATCCTTGCATGCTGCCCAACCGCCCTAGTATGCTCCAGATAGCTGTTCAGCCTTGTTGGTATCAAGGGACTGAGAATCCACCAGCTAGCTCAAACACTCCAATGCTGAACCAAATCATGCCCTCCCTTCCCCCCCTTTTCCACTGAGTCTTAGCTCAGTTTCCAATCACTGATTCTTGTCTCTTCTCCTGTTGAGCTAAAAAGCTCTTTAATAGATCTCTCTTCTCCTGTGAAGGTAATTATGCACAGCAAGTAGTCAAATTACCTTGATCTTCTCAATAGGCTTAACAATACAACTTCACATCTCTAAATCCTCTGCTTTTTCTTAGCTTTCAAATTATCTATCTACCTTTAAAATCTACACAATTTTCAACAACCTTTTAAAAACAGATAACACACAGCCATGGTAAATCCTTACACCGATGACAATCACACAACTGTTCCTGCTCACCACTCTCAATACACACAATTCAGCCATACTGATAAGAGGAGTGAAATGCTTTTGCTTCCAAAGCAAAGCCTTTACGTGAATGCTGTCAGCAAACCTTGTTGGTCAGAAGCACTAGGAAATTTTCCACAAATCCAAGCTGAAGTTCGTTGTTGCACAAGGAAACAGTGTCTGTAGTTTACCTGCTGTGCTCTATGAACACATTTAACAGCCATCCACTTCTGTTCTGAGCTGAAGGGGTACTCAGCCTTCCGAATGTAGTCTTCCTGTAGTCCATCTAAACCCATCTGCACAGAACACAGGAACCAACAAGGCAATTTGTTGACTCGAGACAAGTCAGTTAATAATCATGACTCAGTTACTATCTTTGATCTAAGGATCTTGAATGACATCGTGGATTATGACCATCCACAAACACAAGTCTCGCAAAGAGGAAAAAACCCCCAATCCCCAAATCACAACTAGACACTTCCCACCTCCCACAGCACCATCAAGTACACACCTTCATGGCAAGTGCAATTAGAGCCCCTTCCGTTGGCTTCCCCATTAACGTGTTGTTTCTAATCACAGCATCGTTGCACACACAACCGGCCTGAAGACGGGGAAGGAAACAGAGGAAAACAGAACACCAAGTAAACACCACTGCAAAGCTCTGGTGCTATGTCAGCAATCAACGCTCACCCATTGGTGCCAAGGTCTTACCTCAACAATTTTACTAACAGATGGGTTGTTATAACCATGAATAACTTCACCATCCAGCATCACCTCTCCAAACCTGTTATAACCAACTCCAGTAACCTGCAAGACAAACAGCCAAAGGCAGTGCAATGAAGTTCACCACTGGTTCACCACTACAGAAAAATATCACCAGGCCATTCTTACTGGTTGATTTTACTCAGTGTGAGTGGGTTCTCCCACTCAGCCTCTAACGTAGCAGGTACTAAACCAAGGAATAAGAGCTGAGGGCAAGAGAGTTATTAGAGACCAGGGGTATTTTCCACAAAGCAGCAGCAATTCTATCTGTTTAGCATAAATAACTGCACTCTATGTTGTTTCCTCATAGTATTAAGCAGACTTTCCTTCCAATCAAATCTGTGCTTTACCTACATAAACTCAAACATGTTTCACAGCTAACAGACACAAAGTAAACAGCAAAATTCAAGGCTAGCAGGGTCTCACCACATACCTCAGCATGCTGCCCATCTGAAGTAAAAATATGAGTAACAGTCATTTCATTCTTTGTCAGTGTTCCAGTTTTATCTGAACAAATGACGTTGCAGCAACCTGAAATAACCAATTAAAATTTATAAGACAATGCTTAATTTAGAAAAATAACAAGAGCAGAAATATTCAAGACATGCAAATTTCAAGCAGTACCACAGCTGTCTTTGTGAGAAAAACAATGAGATCGAACGGAAACAGCTGGTTCTCAATGATTAATGGATAGCTGCACAAGGATCTTCAAGTTTCTCCAATAAATAAAATGAATTAAAACTCAAAATTCACAGCTTATCTGAAAGGCTTCCATTCCCCACCTCTCCGCCTTTTTATTTTGCTGCATCTCAAGGTGAGGAGGAACTGCAGCAACTGCCATTCTTTATCAAGAAGTGCCACATCGACCCATCAGTAGCACCAGTGTGACTAAAACCTGCACATTTTAATGATCTGGAAGATTACAGGAATGTGAAATCTGTGTATACCCTCTGTTAGCAAAATGCAAACACCTGAATTACTTCAGCCATTAGTCTTAGATACCTGTGTTGACTTCCTACCATTTGTATCAAAACAGCATCTCTCGGTTAGTCTGGTCATACCTAATGTTTCCACAATAGGCAGTTTTTTGACTATAGCCCGCTTCTTCACCATCCGCATCACGCCAAGCGCCAGCGTCACGGTTACCACAATCGGGAGCCCTTCGGGGATTGCAGCTACAGCCAAACTGCAAGGACAGTAAATGCACAAGTCCTGTCTTAGTGAATTCACAGTAATGATGCATTTATACTTCGGAACAAGGCTGGGGGGAGGGAGAAATCATTTGTGCGTCTGCTTTCCCCACGCAGAACAGTAATGAGGACTGTGAAGAGCAGCCCAGGTTGCAAAGAGCAGGTGCAGCCAGCACTGAAGAGCACTGGGAAATGCCACCACTCCTAGTCACCCCGCAGCCATCACTTCCAGATCACCACATAACAGTGAGCTCAATGTGGGAATGGCACGGAATGTGACTGGAAACTCAAAGGGAAAAACCCAAGTAATGGTGCAAACAGGAACATGAAGATTCCTTATTAGCACACTCAAAGCTGCAGTACCTGGTGCTCATTTTTAACCTTCCCCACCAGGGTCAATCTTCAGCCTGATCCTGTCACTTACAAACATCCTTCTGCCCAAAGCACTTCCCGTGTAATTAGCAACTCAGCAACTTGTCTAAGAGTACAGTGTGAGATCATCTCAATTCTGTGTTATTTGCAGCAGACAACACCCTGGGAGTAAGTTTCCATAACACACTACAAAACGAGCTAATGACCTACACGACTGACACGAGGCTTGTAGTACCCTGGGTTTGCCTGATGCCATTTCTCTAATGACATCTGTGTACTCGGTGCTGCAAATGCAGGCTGCCTGTTTGCAACGTTCCACTCTCAGATCACCACACAAACACATCACACATTCAGAGAGACAGACAAGAACAGACTGTATCATTAAAAAAAGACTATGAATTTGCTTTTTTACAGTACAGTCTATTTTTGCTTTGAATTGACAACACGAACTCAAAAGCAAAGTCTGCGTGCATGTACGTTGTAACATACTTTGCTAGCTTTCAGACACTTGCCATGAGCTACACCAAGTAAAACCAAGAGTCTTACCTCACCCCGATGGTGAACATATCAAGGATGTGCTTTCCTTGCAACCAGCCAACCAGCATAATGACTCCTATGAAGAAAAGTCATCAGGATAAATATCAAACGTGTACTGTAGCATCACAGGGACAAGAGCTCAAGCAGCCAAACTCAAGCTTACAACTGTTCTACCTATAAAAACTTAGTATTCCTTTCCCTGTGAAAGGAGGACTCCATTAGTGTGGCCAACACAACGAAAGGTCTGCCAGCCAAGTTGCCCAATCACAGCAATGGTTAGGTGCTCACGCACACACACCTTGGACCAGAATACAGGACATGTTACTGCTTCAATTGGCACTTAGAGGACAAAGTCAGAGGAGTATGTCTGCTGGAAGCAGGAAGTAGAACACCCTTATGAAGTTATGTCACTTCAGCAATCCTCTTCAGCAGCATCAACTAAGAGACCAATAAAACAAGGAGCCAAAATATTTCAAAAAGGGATCAAGCCTTCAATTTTCCCAAGCCTAGACACGGGTTTCAGTCACATCATAATCTGTGTTTGTCTTACATAAATTCTCTTACCTATTATACCAAAGGAATACAGAGACAGCTGTTTGCCCAGGAGATCCATGCTCTTCTGCAGAGGAGTCTTTGGAGCCTTGATGAATGGTAAAGAAGCAGCAGTTACCAAGCTTGAGTTAAAAAACACCACCTGGACCACACATTACCTCAGGCAGGCAAATTTCCCTACACTGCCCATGAACAAAGTGTAGCATTACCCTGTGGTTTCAGGTGTGAAAACAAACTACTCTGTACCGTTCCTGTGTAGAATTCAGGAATATTCTTCATTTTGTTTATTGAACTATTCTTGAATTTATTAGAAATACTCTTTGGGGGCTTTGTGATGTCTACAGCACACCAAGCGAAAGAAAGGTCATACCCAAAATCTACACCAAAGGAGTCTCATGTTTACCAGAAGCCACTGTACTTCTTCCAAGAACAAAGGCCAAGGCAGCCCTGAACACACCAAACACTCAGGGGTCTGAACCTCTATGGGGACCAGGGTACTGCACTGAAATACAATCACAGTGGGAGCTTGATAGAAAAGAGTCAAAGTCAGCTTATAAAAGGATAAGGTGGTGGACCATGGAGCAGCAGGAGTACGCTGCTAATCCACAGAAAACAGAGTCCTGCATGTGCAGCACATCCAAATCCCCTTGAAAAAGAAAAAACAAACCAACCCAGCTCCACACTTCCACCAACTGCCATAAGGTTTGTTCCTCTCAACAGGATCAGTATATTGTTTTCACAATTGGTGCTTCAGGGTCAGCTACAGGTACTGCAGTGCACTGAATTCAATCAACTACTTTCATATTCAAGAACTAAGATTTATTTCCTCTGGTGAAGCTAAAACATTAAAAACAACGTACTTCATTTGAACTCTAAGTTCCTATGAGACTCTGCAAATTAAATACATCATTACAAAAATATATGTCAGTGCCTCGAAATAGTCAATCTTACCTCTTCTGCTTGCATCATTTTGAAAACCTCCCCAAACTCCGAGTTCTCTCCTGTTCCAATAACTATCCCCTAAAAAATAAAACAAACAAAAGTAAAGCAAATTCAAATCTGAGGTTTAATCATCATGTTAGTGGTTGCTCTTGATAGCCCTGACTCAAACAGTGGGCAAACGCCATTCAGAAAACCCCAAACATCATTAAAGAACGTTTCTCAATTGAAGGGTGAACTTTAGAAGAATGAACTGCCTTCAAATCACAGAAACATGGGAAATGCCCTTCCCTGCCAACAAGGATCTTACCTTTGCTTTTCCACATCTGACCAATGTTCCCATGAACGCAATATTGCTCCTTGATGTAAGGTCTCCATTGGTTGCTGCTGGCTGAGGAGCTGTAGACTTAGAGCAAGGAGCTGTCTCGCCTGTGAGACTGGATTCATCGATGGAAAGGTCCACTGCCTTTGGAAACAAAACCAAGTAAAAACCACAAGAACCTTTTGTAAGTCACTGAAATTTTACTAAAGTTTTCTAATACTGATTATTAAATATACATCCCCTTCATTAAAATGGTAGGAAGCCTTGTCAGTATTGACCACACTAAGGATTTATTGTGAGCTCAGAAACATTCATCGTCACTACAAAAGGAATCTTGTTCGAGCCCTCACTGCTATAGGTATGTTAGCTCTTGAGGGAATACTGTGGCTTTAGAGAAAACTACCATACAACTTGACAGACCCCACTCATTAACGTACAGAAACAGACCACCAGAAGTGGTCTTCAAGCTCATTTCTGAAAACAGGATCAGACCAGTGAAGAAACTTCTCGCATTTATGAAAGCCATCAGAAGGTAAACAGCACCTAATTAGCATTTCTGCAATTTTCTAGGGCAGCATCAATTGGAACATGCAGAAGAGATCTAGTTTAGCAGACAAATTCCTCAAGAGTCACAAAAGCTAGGTCTCAGAGACTAGCTCACTTAGGTTTTGTCTGTAAAATGAACACTGGCTAATCCATATTGATTAAAACATGGAGATGCAGCTCATCGTAACAAGGAGCTACTCTTAACATAAACCTGAAGATGAATGCACATAAAGACACAACAGCACCTGCCAAAATACCTTTTCATTCAGACTGAAACCAACTACTTTAAAGCACGTTTAACACTCAGGAAAAATTGCTCCACTAAGATTGTCCAGAACCTGTTACTACATAAAATTGGAGAAGTCTTTCATGTCTTATAATAAAAAGCTACAGACATTGTCATGAATGCACAATTATCACAGTATCACAGTCTCACAGTACTGATGAGGCTGGAAAAGACCTTAAAGATCATCCAGTCCAACCTAAAACCAACCAAGAAAACCTAAACACCTGACATCTAGAATTATATCTGCAAACTACTTATTTCACCATTTTTATCAAGACAGTTATCAATTCCAAATAATAACACTTCAGTATTCAGTGATTATTAAATATTCAAGAAGTATTAGGCATCTACCTCAAATAACCGTAAATCAGCCGGGACTCTGTCTCCCACCGACAAGCAGACGGTATCTCCTGGGACCAGATCTCTTGCCAGGGTATGTTCCACCCTGCCTTCTCGCACACTGTTGGAAACAATGTGAAGAGCAGTAAGACTTTTGTCTTCATGCAATTGAATACACACTGCCACACAGCTGCTCAGGCTCCTTAGGTGTGACACACCAGTAATGTCATCTGCAGGGTTCAGGGGGCAACAACACAGAGTAAGTTTTTAAGTTCATACAATCACCTTTGAAACCAGCAAAAGCAAAGCACGTTCCATGTCAGCATAAGAGCTTGGAAAAGTTTTTACTGAACTTCCCATGTACTTATGTAAGATTAAACTTAGTATGATTTCATTTAGGCCTGGGAGAACGCTTACGTACCAATGGCATTCTGGAGGCACAAGTTTACTGAGCTCTTCAAGAGATTTTTCTGATCTATACTCCTGCAGGAGACATTGGGAAGAAATAAGGGAGATAATGTTTTGAAAACAAGCCAAAGTTGAACAACAGTAACATACAACTGCATCTACAGAAAGATCTTACTAGTAAAGTTTTATAAAGTAATATTCCAAAGAATAAGAGATGCCATTCAACAGTTCTCTATTTGATACTCTGAAAAGCAAATATGGCCCAACCACTGAAAACCACACAGGTTTGCTACAGACATTTCTTCTCAAAGAATAGCAGAGGTCCTCTGCGTTTTTCTGCACCATCTTTAAGCTTTTGTAGAATGGCTATAATAAGCCCAGGAATCACACACAGAGTTCTAGCTGAATCAGTTAGTCCCAAAACTACTGTGTCCATGCCTTAGAGCCCCAGGAAACCAAGATAACACAACTCCTCTCTGGCTCAACAGGCTGTAGAACTAAGGGAAACAAAGGCAAAAAGCACAAACAACAGCTCTTACCTGAACAAAGGCAACGGTAACAACAATGAGTATTGCCTGCAAGGAAACACGAGCAGGTGAGGTAAAGAGATGGCAAAAGCTGCTCAAGCCAGCTTTAACACCAAAGGAAACACATGTCATTGATCCCTAGCAGCAAGGTGGCTTTGTTCCTAAAGCTGAGTGACAAATACACTCTCTGGGCGTTAGTAACAATGAGATGAAACGGTAGGTTAGTCAGAAGCTACAGAAAACCCACAATCAATGGACTTTAACTCAACCCCACTTTCTCTGCGTGTTTGAAGACACCTCTAGCAACATCACAAAGCTGTTCAAGATTCTTTCTCTGTTTCTAGCACAGAGTGCAGAAACTGCTACTCCCTGTTCTTTTCTCACCGCCTTGCTCAGGAAGATTAAGGAGACTTAGAGTGGTAACCAAGGCAAAACCATGAAATGATTCACCTTTCCACCACAGTAATTAAATACATTTCATAATACACTAAATTACCTGAATCCAACCGAGGAACACATCAAACCACTTCAAAGTAACATTACACCCAAATTCAAAATGGTTTTCTTAAAGGCAAACAGTTTATCTTCCTAAGAAAACTATCGGTTCTAAAGAATTAGAGGGTCCAGGAGCAAACCTCCAGTCACTCCAATCACAAAGGTAGAACTCACAGATCAGGCAAATGTCAGCCAAGAGAAAAGTTGGCTACATCTTTACTCTTATCATACAGAAAACCCAATCTTTAGGTATCCTCTATCACCAAAGGTCAAACAAACAGCAGTTTTCCTCTATCATTTGCAATGACGTTCACAGCAGTACTGTATTTGGCTCACTGGTTTAGCACCTGAACAACTGCAAATTTCTACCAAAAAATCCCTCACTTCTGCTCCACCTGCCTTCTGCTGCTTCTAGAGAGCTAATCTTTAAAGTAAATTCAGAGCAGTTGGCTTCAAATCCAAAAAAAAGCATAACTGATGACAACAATTACATAGCAGACACAAAAAACAATACCTAGGGATGGGCACTCTGACCAATGAAAAAGATGCGAAACACATTCCCTGATGTATTTTGACATGAATTAATACTCTCAGACAAGAAAAAAACCAGCACCCCCCTTACAAACTAAGCAGCTTTAACAACAGCATGCAAATCAACTTCACTATTAGAATCCCACAGTGGCATTGACACGGTCCCACATTCCACACCAGACTGACAAAGATGAGATTTGAGCTCCTTACCACAGTGATACTGACGGCATCATCAAACTGATGCATTAAAACACTGATGACTGCAGATGCCAGCAGAAGCATAATAAGGGGATTTTTAAACTGAAACGAAACAGAGCAGTAGTTCAGCAACATTCCTGACAGGAAGACCATCCTACCTACTCCTCAAATCACACCTGACCTATTTTAGAAACATAGTCTTCTATAATTCAAGTGTTTCTAAGCGACCAGCGCTGAGAAAGTCACTGTGTGGTTCAGATGTTTACTTGAGGGGGGTTTAAACAAAGGCACATAACAGGAAAAATTATAGTTTCTGACATTTCCCAATTCAGATTTTTAAGCTAAAAAGAATAATCGACTGTATTTGTTGACACCCTATACACAAAAAGAAGTCTGAAATACATTCAAAATGTATTTAGGATAACATACTGATCCTGTTCCCAGTAACTGATCGCTATCAAGGCAGCAAAACACTTCATAGCTTTCAATTTGTGATTTCTTGTTCTACAAGTACTCCTTTAGACCATGAGCTTTCTTTAGATTTCTAAGGGTCAAATAATAAAGGACCTTGCTTCTCTGTAACAGCTGGTTGCTATTTCTCTCCAGAAAGATTACAAACAAAACAAAGAATGTTCATACAATTAAAGCAAAGAGCATTCTAAAAGCACATGAGATAAGATAAATACTTGCTTTGAGTGTGCTTCATAAATCCTACCTAAAATAGATGTGGATAATATGCTCTACAGGTCTTCTGATGCATCTGACTAATCGTGCACTAGACACGGGAACATGAAGTATTAATCCCAGTATGGGATGATGTTCCTACTGCTGTCACCAGCAAAGTGCTGAGGACCTTCTTAGTCACCCCAAGTAAAAGAATTTCTCTAGAATTAACCATGAACATTCTGCTCCTCCAGCCCTCAGGCTAGTTATGAATGCTTATGCCCCTTGGCTGGTTATGAACACACATGCATGAAGAAATCATGCAATTAAAGCTCTGGCATGTACTAAAGAAAAGCTTTAAATAGCTACGCTAGACGCCAGTGATAGAAGTTGCAATTTCCTATTCTACTGGAGCTTCCCCAAGGTTATCACAATATGTTCGTGCTAAGTAAGATGGAGCAAAACTACTGACAAGTATTCAAACCAAGAAGCGGAAAGGACAGAAGTGTTCACCTGGGAAATGTATTTTTTCCACAGCGGTTCATCTTCACTAATATCAAATTCATTCCACCCATGGAACGCCCGTCTATGACACACTTCACAGTTTTTTAAGCCATTCTGAAGATTAGCCTGAATAAAATATTGACAGAACACCACAGTCAGCAATTACACCGGTAAGACGCACAAAAGAAATGCCAACACCAAACTACAGAGCCTTAGATTATACCGAGCTGGCCACTGTCAGGACAACAAGCTTGGTAGTGGTGTTTGTAAGACAATTAAAGCTAACTAGCTGCTATTTCAAAACTCAATTTGGCAGTACTGAGCCATTCAACAAAAGACTCCGACGAAGAAATTCAGAAACAGACGCTGTTTCACATCTCAGATGATTGCTGATCTTCCTGCAGAACACTCCTCAACAAACCAAACTGCAAGCACAGTTCAGACTCCTGAGGGTTCTGCCAGGGGTTTAATTCCTCAGCCAAATGACAGCAAAAGCTTCGCAGCCTGAGTTGCCAATGTGCAACATTTATCACGGTGCACTCTGCCAGCAGCCAAGCACACCCAAAGTGAAAAAAGACCATCAATCATGAAAACTAACCCGGATTTGGTGGTTCATAAATCTAGCAATGGGTAGCTTTCTCAACCATGTTCCTCCATTTAAAATGGAGGCCAGCAAAATAAACGAAGGACATTAAAAGTCCTTAGAGGAATGGAAGCAACAGCTATGGATAACCATACAGAATGGAATAGAAATGCCAATTCTAGAATTTTTATTAACAAAAGCCAACCTTCAAAGCACACAGAAATCCAAACGCTTTCAAACTGTGACTCACTCCAAATACCCAATTTCTAACAAAAATATTAGAGATTACAGCATTCCAAGTATCAACTTGAAAAGCAATGTGCTTTTGGAAAGACAATTGCTAATATCAAACAAGATCTGTGCTAGTATCAATGACAAGATCTGTGCTTAAGTAATATCTAACTTACTGTCTGGGAACACCACCACATTCTCCAGAGATGCTACATCACTTACTTGCAGGATGCTGGCCACTTCATCAACTGGCAATTCGCTTGCTTTTTTTGAGGACAGTACAGGAATCATTGTCTCATTGTCACCATCAGGAATTTTTTGAAGACGTGCAACCTACGAAACAAACCCAAAGTCTGAAGGGAAGGACAGCACCAACATTTCACTTCAAACAACATACACCAGAGCAACAGAGTATTAATGTGGTTAAAAGGCAGTTTTAGAAGAACTAAATCCACCCTTCAGCTTATTTTCATACAGTACCACCTGCAATAACAAAGAAAATACTGAACATGCAACTGAGAAACCTACTGTCTGTAATGAGATGCTCAGTGATGACAAAGATCCTAACACTGAAATGTATTCATCATCCTTTGGCTCGCTAACATCAATATCTGGTCAGAAAAGAATCATTCCAGGTATTTAACTCCTTGTCCCTTCCATTAACGAACAAGCAGATGTGCAAACTGCAGCAATGGTCTTTCCATTATACTTGCACAGAATTCTGAGAGCTGTGGTTATGCTTTAACAATTAGAGATTCCAGCTTTTTCATGCCCTAAAAGGCTAGGACAATCTCCATTTTCTATAGAGCACACTGCTTGCCACATACACAAATGGGATAGCTGAGATGAATTCAACTCAGTATTTGTTCTCCTAGCTGCTCACCTAAAGAGGCTCCACTAAGACTTCATCCTGGGGCCCATGGGGTGAAAGCACTGTCATGGAATTCATATGCTTACACTTTCCAAGAGAAGAGAAACCCTGGGAAACCCTCTACACATTCCACAGACATTCCACTTTTTAAACATCTTATTCTCTGCTTCTGAACTGCATTTTTTCCTCTGTATTTTAATGCTGTGCATAAAATTGGAAGCTGTATTTAGGAAGGCTTCATCCATACAGCATGGACTGACAGAGACGTGTATCTCCTGTGTCACCAAACCATCACTGCCTGCATTCTCAGCCAGCAATTGCTCTAATGAGCCTCCAACCACTGACACGCCAAACCTCATACTGCAGCTCACCACAAGCCCCTCTTAACAGAGGGGGATCAAGAGATGCCCACAAAGCTCAGGAAATGACGCAGGCTGTGACAAACCACAGCTGTGGTAAAGAGGATTAACAGGAGGGTGCCCGTCGCTCTGGATAAACATCTCTCAGTCGCATGGATCAGCGGGTGGTGTAAAGGTTTCTCCCTATTTCATCGAAATCAGTCCCACTGGTACAGCCATGAAACTATGTGTAACTGTTGCTGTAGCTTAAAGAAGTTACTGATATGTCTATTCTGCTAAGTCACAAACCCCACGTAACACCAAATATCTTCAGGTATACACAACTGATAAGAAACAGCTTCACCCACCATATGTGAACTACCTAAAAGCCCCTGGTCACAGAGCATAACCCTCTGACAAATACCTTTACAGAAATCACACTGCTTTCTAGAGCAACAAGTCACCCCTTCCTCAACATAAACATCCACAGCCAGTCTTCAAGAAGAGTGCTTTACTTGCCACTTCCCACTCCCAAGAGGCTGAAGCTTGCAGACTAATGAGCTGCTTGTTTTCTACCAGGCGCTGTTTGCTCAGGGTAAGAAACACCTTTTAAAGGCTTTGAAGTTGTTATCTACTGTCTTCACCTGAATGGGCTCCTTTGGAGAAGTGTGATGGGTCTTCACTCCTGGGGAAACAGCAGCAGCTGCCCTGCATTCATAAATTCAAAGACATTTGTTCCTATTCACTAGTATTTTGCTTTAAACGTTTTACCCAGAGTCCCCACATCCAAGGCTGTGCGCATGGAAAAGTTGTGCCTCTAAAAAAGCCAGAAGGAAAGAGAAACTCATTAATCTGCATTAATGAGTTCTCCTTGCAGAGTGATTTCCATCCTGGCAGGTCACACAGTCCCAGCCCAGTGCTGTTGTGTGTTATTTTATAAAGATTTTACAGAAAAAGCGTGATATTCAACCTGGCACAGAAACCACCCATTAACCACAGAAACACAAAGACCACGATGATGAGAACAACCTGCTAAATGGCCTCCTAAGCGCAAAACAACCCATTTCAGCAGTGCTTCTGAACTCCTTGGTACCCAACACTTGTGCCTGTCTGACCAAGTAAGAGATGGTAATCTGACCATCTCAAACCTCAGGGTTTGTCCAATCTTAAAAGCTGTAAGGTATTTAACATAGAGACCTATCCCCACCCCATCTACTGTAGGCAGTGTGAGTAAAACTAAGATGTTCCATTTAACACCCAACTTACTAAGTGAACCACAGTCTGTAAAGCTCAGTGGCTATTTTCAAGTACTTAAGTAACTAAAAAGAGCCACGTCTCCAAAAGCTGAAATACATCTTATTCTTTCAGGATGTTTTGTCCTGTCTTCTTGAAAAACAGAAAACTAAGTAGGACTTCAAAGTTCAGCTGAGGTTCCCGATCTTCTGCAACTGCAGTATATCACATGTGCTGATCTGTGAATGGCAACTGCCTGCTCTGCAGCCAGAGAGAAATACTCCACCGAAACAATGACATCTTAGCATCTGACAGATTGCAGCAGTAGCAGCCACAAAAATCCAGCACCACCTCACCAGCGATGCAGTCTATAGCTGAGAATGCCAAATACCCCAACTTTGTATTCCACTGCTACACAAGACCATTTCTACACGCTCTGGAGCACTGACTAAGAAGAATTCTGAAGACAGAACTCAAAGAGCAAGCAGCAATAAAGATTTTTACCCCCAACATATCTGTGCCATGTGCTGCCACACAGCTGTATGAAAAAAGAACAACAGAAATACTTGCTGAGTATTTATTTGTTTAGAACAATGACTGCGGCCACAAACCCTGTCGTTGATTATATCCTCAACTGCTATGCAGTCACTTCATAAAGTGATAAAATATAACTCTAATTAAAAAAAATACCCTGAATTTACTGTTTATGACAAGTGTTAGTGCCGATTTAAATGCAAACATAACTCGCTCAGTAATTATTCTACGTCTGGTAATAAGCTTTCTCATAATTAGTATCAAGAAAGCAGCATCACTGCATTCACCAAGGTTGAGTTTTGTGTGAATTATGCATGCAGAAAAAACTCCTGCAGAAGATTTATGGCTTGAAAATATTTTAAAAGCTTTTGTAAGAGGTTGCGTAGGCTGCATCCATTTTATCCCTTCTAATTGTTTTTAGCAGAATGTTTACAAAAACCATAACTAGAAACAGATCCTTGTTCCAAACAGCTACTTAGCTTTTGGTATTTTACTTCTCTCTCCTCTGCACGGTAACTTCACCATTCCTTCTGATTTCAACAACCACACTGCAGAAGCAAACTCTAATATTTCTATCACAAATTTCGTTCTGATTATTTCGGACATTACTTTCAGGAACAAGTGCTGAGGACACCCTGGAACTATTTCAAGTGCTCCCAAATCCCCACCACTGCAAATATCCCTCATTCCTTCGCCATCAGCCGCGAGGAGCTCACCCAGGGTGCCAACTCCAAAACCACATCCATGAGAAGCTGGCCCACACTGCTGACTGAAAAACCATACCCCCAAAACAGAATCTGTTCCCTCACTTTCAATCTAGTCACTTAGCAACTAAACCACTTTCCACCATTTACAAAGCCTTCCACGAAACTCATTAGGAAATTCAACTGCACTTCAAGCACACCGCGAACAAAACCCATCTCAGGATTACGTGAGCACCTTTTTCAAAGGAAAAAAGATCTCCTGACTATATCTCAGTATTCATCCAATTATGCTGAAGGCTGCACTGACTAACTCCAGGCTGAAGCTAACCGTCCTCTTTGACGATTAGCAGCAATTAACTAGGACTCAAAACAACGAAGCTTAAGCAGGATTTCAGGATCACCACGTGGTGTTTTTAGTACTTACAGTATGTTCTGACTTTTGAACCAACCTTTCTTCTACATGAATTCGGGAAAATCGTTTTGGTTTCCAAGTGGGAAAACTTTACTCTGAGCTCCCGTGTCAGGGAAAGCCTCGAGAACAGGCTTCCTGATTAATGATTTCTATTGTAATCACCATCTGACCTCAGAGCAGAGGCTCCAATTCTCTGTAACGTAAACTGCACTCTGTACTTCTCTACTAAAAGTCTTCAATATGCTGCCTTCTACACAAAAATACTCAGTAGAGCAAGAAACCTGTTACCATCTAAAAGATGGTGAAGAAGAAAAAAAATCAGCCTGCAGTTACAGAAAATAAAACAGCCCAAAGGCATCAATGGAGAGATCAAAAAATGACAAAGGCTAGTTTGGGCTCAGAGCTGAGTTCTGTCCGTGCAAGTTCGCAAGAGACCACAGTTTAAGGAAAAGTTCCACTTGTGGGAAGTCACCACATGATTCTATGTTTCCCAGCAGCAATACAAACATAATACCTCTATGTCACAGTTGCACTGAGCTAAGCACAAGTCTTCCACAACTGGAAATTCTCTCATAGAATCATTAGGGATCGGAAGGGACCTTGAAAGATCATCCAGTCCAATCCCCCTGCTACAGCAGGATCACCCAGACCAAGTGTCACAGGAACACAGCCAGGTGGGTCTGGAACATCTCCAGAGAAGGAGACTCCACAACCCACCTGAGCAGCCTGGTCCAGTGCTCCGTTAACCTCATCATTAACTACTTCTGATATTTATATGAAACCTCCTCTGTTCCAGCTGGCACCCAGTGCCCCTTGTCCTATCACCAGATGACCTTGAGAAGAACCTGGCTCCATCCTCCTGACACCTACCCCTCACAGATTTATAGACATGAATGAGGTCCCCCCTCAGCCTCCTCTTCTCCAAACTCAAGAGACCCAGCTCCCTCAGCCTTTCCTCATCAGGGAGCTGCTCTCCTTCCTTCATCATCTTCATTGCTCTACGTTGGGCACCCTCCAGCAGCTCTGTGTCCTTCTGGAACTGAGGGGCCCAGAACTGGACACAATATTCCAAGATGCGGCCTCACTAGTGCCAAGTAAAGGGGGAGAAGTACAGCTTAGTCATCCCAACATAAGAGAAAGAACCACCACAAAGTCTTGGTGTCAAAGCTTAACCAGCTTAGAGTAAACACCCCATACTGCTCACGAACTAAAACTGGAAAACATGGCTTTCCAAGCCAGTTTATCACTTCCCATCTTGGACAGGAAGTGCATCTCTTGCTTCATATCCAAACTAGAGACACTTTTCAACCACAAACTTGCAAATAAAAAACAATCTTAAAGATATCCTAATGACAATCTTTGCTCTGCAAGATTACAGAGATTCTTCAAGTGTCTCTTGGAAAAAATAGATCCAGGGTCCTCCCAACAGTGCTGAAAGCTTCACTATGAATGTCACTAGTGTCTAGCTGTCTCAGAATGTCACTAGTGTCTTACCAGCTCAGGGTGTGCGAGAAGAAAAACCAGAAACACTCAGAAAAAGCAGCAACACCAGAAAGCTCCCTGCTAAATCTGTGTGTCTGTCTGGAGAGTCAACCATGAGATGGAGGGTGGGGAGTGGAAATGTGGAAAGGAAGCAATTCCAACGTTCACAGAGCCAAACCTGGAACTGAAGCTTAGCTTTTGTCCCCACCCCAGGGGACTACTCCATGTTGAAAGCCCTCAATAAACCACAGCATTTATTTCTGCCTTTTAAAGTGATTTTTGCCTAGCTAAAGCTTTTTTTTTTTAATGCTGCTTCTGTCACACACTTCGATCGGCTCTCCAGCCTCACCAAGCAGGGATCAATCATCTAGAAACACTCCCCCGTGCTCTAATATGCCTGCTGCCTAATGAATTCCATGCTCCTAGCACGAATACAATAGGCTTATCAACATAACTAGGAAATTCTAACATCATTTAGAGTCAGAAAAGACTTCTGAAATGGCAGATTATAATAACTTGCACAGCTTCCACATAGGTGGGAGTTAATTACTACAGCTTTCCAGTAATGGAAGACAACCGTATTCCAAAACAGGCCAACATCCAATCACAGAAAATACTTCAGCCTGCCCCACAAACTCTAGCCAAGCCAAATTCTTCAGGAAGCACCTCTCTTCAGAATGGGGAATGAGCTCCTACCTCTCACTCAACAACCTACAGTAAAGGGAATCGATCTTCTGCCTAAAATAATCCATCTTCAAAGGACACTGATGACATAAGAACAAGCGAGGGGAATCAGAAGTTCTTTTCTTACATAATTAAAACACCATATTGCACAGATTTTCAACACCCAGAGGCAAACAGAATGGGTGAGACAAAACAAAAATCTATGAAGTCCACAGTCCCTACCACCAGTGCAATGGGGCTGTCAAGGGTCTCTCAGCATAGACTCAAGAGCAATGTGGAAAACTGAAACAACTCCCTGGATTAAGTCACTTCCAAACCAGACCAGAAGAATAAAGAACAACACTGCAACTTCTTTCAGTCCACCGAGTTCACAACTTCACCTTCCAGGTGGATAGAGCTCAAAACTTCAGCACCACTTCTTAATTAAATACTGACCGAAAGAGGAAAGTGCAGTCATTTTAAGAACACAGAACACAAAAATATTTCAACATAAAATGCAACTAATGCTTCTCAGCCCCACCCTGAACGTAAAACTTAACAAGCTCATACTCAATCCCAAGCACCTAACGCTGGAAACCCCTAGGGAAAGGGAGGTTTCTGATCCAAACACACACGACAGGGGTTTGGAACATCTGTCAAGAGTGAGCTGGCTTGTTCAACAGTCAGTGGTACAAATAAAGAACAATGATGGTCCTATAGCTCTTAGAATACCGAATGCAGATGAAAATTGCTACCAGGACACCAAGAACCCTGCAAACCCCTGGGAGGGCAGGAGTTACCCACGCACCGGCAGCAGCTGTCAGCACATCGCATGCAAAACTCCTCTTAGCTCCACTGAGGGCAGGGACTCTGAGACCTTTACCTTCATTTTCCATCGAAATTGTACGTGAGTCGATAGTTACAAGAGCCTTTAGCAGCAGCAGCAGAGCTGGAAGGTGCCGAGCGCGCTGCCCCGAGCTGCCCGGCGCTCCCCGCCGAGGCCGAGAGACACAACGGCGCTGGAGTAGGGAGAGAAAGAGGGGAGATAAAAACGGACCCTCAGGGGCACCGATCCCGCTCGGGAGCTGCCCGGGAGCCACCGTCGCTTGGCCTGGCTCGGGTCGGCTCGGGACGAGCCGCCGCAGCTGCGGCAGCACCGCGCAGCCGCCCCACCACCACCACCACCA
>VZRI01004801.1:569993-583913 GCA_013397515.1 Upupa epops
CGCGGCCCGGGCTGGGTGGGGGTGCGGGGAGCAGAGGCTCCCAGTCCCGCTCTCACCTACGGGGCCCGGGGCGGCGGCGCGGCCGCATCCCGCTCCGCTCACTTCCGCGGGCGGCGGCGGACGAGGCGGGGCGTAACGGCGGAAGGGCGGAGGGGACTGTCTCTCTGCTCCCGGCCCCAGGGGTGCGGGACTAACGCGGTGAGATGCGGAAAGAAGCGTGGTTAAACCCTCAGTCATTGCCGGTAGAGGAGGTCCGAGCTGCCCTCGCGGTACCAGCGGGGGTCAGAGCCGCAGTCAGTGGGTGAGCTCGGCCTGCGGCGCAGCTGGGGCCTGAGCGGGGGGTGAAGAACGGCCGAGCCCGACCCGGAGCAGCCTCCGTGTGAGAGCCGGACCAGGGAGCAGTCGCTGTTGGGGAGGGAGAGCCCAACTGCTGTGAGTTTGCTCCCGTTTGTAAGGAAAAATAACCCAGCGCCCATAGGCAGCACAAGCCCCTCGTCCCTCCAGGTGTTCGCTTGAACGTGCAGCCGCCAACCATCAGCTCTAGCTGTGTCCTGTGAGCGGGAAAGGGGTACCAGCTCAGGGTGTGCGCTTACACCTCCTGCCTGATAGAACACTTCAGTGCTGGAGAAGAGATTTGGTCACTAGCACCCAGCAAGACAACTAATACATTAAAGGTAGAAGACGAGAACAAAATGCCTCTTAATAGTTTCTCTCCTGGAGAGACATGGTGTGGGCACTGTGTTTTCCAAGAGCACAGCATTGGCCAGAAACACGATGGTATTGACATCTCCTGGTTAACGATCTGTCACTTTGGCTTTGGTGTCCTCCAGCAGCTGTTTCAGTTCACAGAAGCATAACAGAACCACCTTTTAATTGAATCTCCCAATCCATAACAGCAAAGCTTTGAGTCCTTCAGCCGAAGAGCACACTTGCTTCTTTTGGAGATCTTGAAAACAAATGTGAATGTTAGTACAGATCTGTGTTTGCAGAAGCAGAGAGTTACAAGCACTAACCTGGCCTTGGATATTTGCACTCAGGAAAACAAAGTGACAACAAGCAGGTCAGTTGTTTGTCAATACCTGAAGCATCCTTTCAGACCCAGCCCATGCAGTTGGCACGTTACTTTAATTCCTCTGTAAAGTATCCAACTGCAAGTAGTCAGCACTGCCAGTGTAGCAAGAACTCTTCTCCAAGAGACAAGTGTGTTAACAGAATCAGCAAGGCAAGGAACTATGTCAAGCTGCTAGTGATGGCTCCGTTTCAACACCAAAGTGATGCACCTCCTTCAGAAAACAGGCAGCTCTTGCTTTTAGTACCAGTTATTATCATTAAATATGAAAAACATGTGTGAATATGCCTGATCTTGTTTACATCCACAACATATTTCTCTCAGACCATGAACAGTGAGGCAGCTAGCTGAATAGCTTGTTGGTGTGTGGGGAGGGGCGTGAGAAGAAAGAAGCCCGGAGAGCTTTGGTGGTCTCCTCCACCCAGCAGAAGACCATGCTCCTGCCACGAATCAAAATGGATGTGGGAACACAGACAGGTGACAGGCTACAGGAAATGTCACAGCCTCTCACCGACTGCTGTGTGCAGTGTAAGGAGGTAGAGGACCTGATTAAACGAACAGCACAGCTGCGAGACAAGGTTGTGGGGATATAAGCTGAAGTAGAAAGGTTCAGGAGCATTTTGGAGGCTGAAATGGAGATTCCAGCAATATTACAACCTTTTCCACAAAGAAGAAGAGAATAGTTCTAGCTGTTGGGGACTTGTTCCTGAGGGGAACTGAGAAACCAATACGCAGAGTTGACCCTCATCATAGCACAGCCTGCAGTCTACCTGGAGCCTGAATCAGGGGCATCACTAGGATGCTCCCTAATCTGGTGTAATCAACTGACTACTATCCACTACTGAGCTTTCAAATAGGTGAGGAGGAAGCTGCATTGTAAAGCTTGAGGGAAATGAAGAAAGACTTCAAGGCCTTGGGACGGCTGGTGAGTCTGGGGCACAAATTATTTTCTCTTCTTTACTTCCACTTTTGGGTGAAGATATGGGCTGGGAAAGAAGGATTCAGTCCATAAATGCTTGGCTACAGGACTAGTGCTACAAGGCAGGGCTTTGGGTTCTTTGATAATGGCTGGTTTGATGAGACACCAGGCCTGGCAGTGATACATGAGAAAGGTTTGTCTCAGAAGGAGAAAAGGGTTCTGAGACAGGAATTAATAAGGCTCATTCAGAGAGCTTTAAACTAGACTCAAAGGAGGATGGGGTTGTTGCTGGGTATGCATCAGCAGGGCAGTGCTCCAGTATTGATAAAGACCAGAAGGCCTCCCACCTCCCTAGGGTGAAATCAGAGCACTCAGCTCGCTCCCTGCGATGTCTGTACACCAATGCAGAGCATGGGGTATGAGCAGGAGGAGTTAAAATCTGTGTTCAGTCAGGACATGATGATCTGGTGGCAATTACAGAGACACAGTGGGACAGCTTGCATGAATGGAATGTGGGCATGGATGGTTGTGTCCTTTTCAACAAAGACAGGCCAGCAAGGTGAGGTGGTGGAGTTCCTCTTTATGGGAGAGAGCAACTAGAATGTATTGACCTCTGTCCATGGGTGGATGAAGAGTGAGTTGAGAGTCTGTGGGTGGGGATTAAGGGGCAGGCTGGCTGGGGTGATACTGTTGTAGGTGTCTATTATAAGCCACCTGATCAGGATGAATAAGTTGATGAGGCTTTCTACAGGCAGCTGACAGCAGCCTTGCAGTTACAGGCCCTTATTGTCATGGGGGATTTTAACTACTCTGATATTTGCTGGAAGATCTACTCAGCCAGCCATCCACAGTCCAGGAGGTTCCTCCAGTGCATTGGTGACAATTTCCTGATGCAAATGGTGGGGGAGCCCGCTAGGAGAGGAGCACTGCTAGATCTTCCTCTAACAAAAAGGGTCTGGTTGAAGCAGTGAAGATTGAGGGCAGCCTTGGCTGCAGCAACCATGAGATGGTGGAGTTCAGCATCTCATGTGGCAGGAACAGAATGCCAAGCAGAATCNTGAATAAGTTGATGAGGCTTTCTACAGGCAGCTGACAGCAGCCTTGCAGTTACAGGCCCTTATTGTCATGGGGGATTTTAACTACTCTGATATTTGCTGGAAGATCTACTCAGCCAGCCATCCACAGTCCAGGAGGTTCCTCCAGTGCATTGGTGACAATTTCCTGATGCAAATGGTGGGGGAGCCCGCTAGGAGAGGAGCACTGCTAGATCTTCCTCTAACAAAAAGGGTCTGGTTGAAGCAGTGAAGATTGAGGGCAGCCTTGGCTGCAGCAACCATGAGATGGTGGAGTTCAGCATCTCATGTGGCAGGAACAGAATGCCAAGCAGAATCACAGCCCTGGACTTGAGCAGTGCCAGTTTTGGCCTCCTCAAGCAACTGCTAGGAGAAATCCCATGGGACAGGGTACTGGAAGGTAAAGGGGCCCAGGATGGTTGGTTAACATTCAAGGACCACTTCTTCAAGCCCAAGATCAGAGCATCCCAACGTGTAGAAAGTCAAGAAAGGGAGCCAGAAGACCTGTGTGGTTAAGCAGGGCGCTGCTGGGAAAACTCAAGTAGGGAAATCTGTAGGTTATGGAAGGAGAGAATGGCCACTTGGGATAATTATACGACTCTAGTCAAAGGATACAGGGGCACAACTAGGAAATCCAAGGCCTCCTTGGAATTAAACCTTGCAAGAGAGGTCAACAACAAAAGAAAGGGCTTCTTCAAGTACATTGCAGATAAAGCTAACCCTAGAAACAATGTAGGCCCACTGTTGAATGAGGCAGGTGCCCTGGTGACAGAGAATCCAGAGAAGGTGGAGATAGATACTGAGTGCCTTCTATACACAATGGTGGAGAAGATTGGGAGTTCTCAAACATTATGGAGCTTGTTCACAAGTAGAATTACTGTTTGTAACAAAGCCTGCTTACCAAGCAACATCCTGTGTCTGTGTGTCTTAAGAGAAGAGAGTGCCAAGCCAGTCCTGCTATACAGTAAGTACTAAAAAGGATTCTCTTCTGGGTCTCAATCCCTTTCACAACAGCGTACATCCGCCAACCCTAGATGGCAGCTGGAAGTGCCTCTGCATCACACAAGTACCAACCATCCTTGAAACTCTAGTGCTATTCCTGCCATACTCTACACCTCCAAACAGCATGTTTAACAAGTGATGCTCAGAGTGTTTGTCTCCATCTGCTGCTAAATATTGTTTCTTGAAAAATCCTGACCTTAATGTGAGTTCAATACACGGTACTGGAACAGCCTTAGTATCTCCAGACAGCCTCAGAGGAGCGTGTGGCACAGGCATGGTTGATCAAACCAAAGCAATGTCAGTAGAATACAATTGGTAAAACCTGAGACTAGGAGAAGGGCTTGCTTAGAGTAATGAGTTGTGCTCTCAAATTACAGTAACGTTCGTTTAATGTTTTTTAATCTTGCATACAAATCTTGCAATCAAGTGCCGTGAACATCCCTTGTGCAAACATGCCTAGCCACACCAGACTAATTCCCTCCACACAGAAATTAGCAGAACGTACACAAACTCAAATACAAAAGGCCAAGCAACCCTTGAACTTCACAGAATCTCTTTTTTTAAAAGCAGTACTTGAAAGGATCTGCCATGCTGATAGGTCAGAGGGGAAAGGACTGAACACCCCAGTGCTTGTTAGATCACTTTATAGCTCATAGACAAGCAAACACAAGTGTTCCTGCTGCTGCGAGGCTTTTATTTAGGAAAGCAGAGCTTTGTGAGTGTTTGGTGCCAACTCAAGCATCCCCAGGCATTCTCTTGCTTTGGTGCAGTTGCTGAGTTTCAACACCACACAGAACCACCTTAGCGTTCTGCATCAACAAGAGAGCAGCAGGGAGCCACTGCCCAGAACCACAGCCACAAACACACCAGCACCTGAGCTTGTGTAGGGACTGATTAATGTCTGAAATAACTTGGCAGAACACTTAATACAGACCTGCACTACATTCAGAAGTGGGTGTTGTAGCACAGCCAGGAGGTATGGAACAGATACAGGGAACATGAAGAGATGCATCAGCTTTCGGGGCACTCTCTGTGCTCCCCTGAGCCTTTAGGGCTGAAAACAAGGGATTTGATAAAAGGGTTTGAGTTTTTTAATAGGCAGCTGTGAAAAAGCAGGGTTAGCTTCTGCATGAAAGGCAACACAAAAGGTTGCTATTGGTTATCATTCTGCTTCAGAAGAATTAAGGAGCTTTGGAAGGCTCAGGAAAAAGAAAAGGTAATAAATAGGTCACACTGCAGACAGCACCATTGGTCTTGGAAGACCATAACAGCTCTTGAAGAGCTGATTGCTCTGAAGAGGACTTCCAGATCCCTTTAGAGATGTAGCGGTGTTTAAACTCTGTCAGCAGTGACACTAATGAAATCAACTATGAGTTTTGTGAGGAATTTATTTATTCATGATAATACAAACACTTTTCTGTATCATAACATGGATAGTGTTGTAATATGGGCAAAGCTTTCCATAGCACTTCAGTTTGGGGCAGGAAAGGTTAATACCCAATCCTCCTTCCAGAACAGATTTCTCCACCATTTGCTTGCTTTGATTTAGGCATCGGTCAAACCGCCCTCAATACACCAAGCACAAATTAGCTTTTCTGGAAGGAAGAATTACTTTCTGGGAAGACGAACTTTGATTTGATTTAATCTCATTATGTGTTGTCTTTCATCTTGATGTAAAAGCTCTGCAGAGTACTTGTGTCTGGAGTCAGGACAGGGAGGGTTGACAGCGGAGCTGCTCATTTACAGGCTTTACATGGTGTCACTGTACAGCCTGCCTGAGTACTCCCTTCCTGCACCTTCCCATCAATCTGAGTGCTGAATCCATGGCGATGCCCCCCAAACTTTGCATGCTTTTATATACAAATACACATATAGATCACCCGGGTGATATGTTTAAAAGAAGCAAAATGATGGCGTTTTCCCAGAGGAAACTACTATTCAGTTCATAAGCCTGAGCACATTTAGGAGTGAGAAACAGCTGCATTTTCAAATTACCTTAGCTCAGCTCCATCTCGACACTGTGCAGTTATGCTAATTAAGGAACTCCGGTTTGTGGCAGGCTTAAATTAGATTTCACTGATTTTTAAAATTAAACTTAACCCTTTCATCCTATGCCTACTAAGATCCTATGTTCAGAGTGGAGGGGGGTGGTGGAGGTGGGGTGCAGCACCACATCACTGTGAGATGAGGTAAACTCAGGCTTTCGCTATTCTCCTTTTGCCAAGGCTCTATTTTGTGCTTCCTACTGCCCTACCACCCACTGGCTGTGGTGGAGAATAAAGACACTTGAGCAGGGGGACTATAAACAGTTAAAGAAAAGCAGCAGTTTAGTTTGAACCCATTCAAGGCTAATGTGCCAAGAATTTCAGGAATGCTGCATATATCACAGAGCAGTAGGCTTGCCAAGCCTCTGCACTCAGAAACTCTTTGACAAGACTTATTGGTGTGGGGGTAAAATGGGCTGAAGGAAAACCAGTAGCAGTACAGAGCTGGCGGATGGGTAAACAGATGATTGATTACAAGATTCTGGCTCCTGACAAAAATAAGGGATTTTGTTTGATAAAACACTTGAGCATTACGTGTCGGGCTGTGTCGTTTCATGCCGACCCGACCCAAAGGTTTGTCAAGCGAAGGCATGTGGTAGGTTGGGTGAAATTCACAACAAACTCATTTACAGGAGAGCTCATGTGCTACTTCTTACTTTCAGAATTACTACTCTGTGTATGTAAATGGAAGTTGTGTGTTCAGAGAAGTGGTTTTTTCCTCCCTTATGTCTTAGAAAAAGTGGTCTGAGGTGATGTTTTTAAAGCAGGTAGAGGTTAGTCTAGTGAAGAGACCCCAACCTCCAGGTAACCCAGTGGGGGAACTGAAAGCCTGAATCTGTACTTGG
Organism: Upupa epops; assembly: GCA_013397515.1. Classification (NCBI taxonomy): domain Eukaryota; kingdom Metazoa; phylum Chordata; class Aves; order Bucerotiformes; family Upupidae; genus Upupa; species Upupa epops. The sequence goes on from VZRI01004801.1 coordinate 576,947, forward strand.
ATGCACTAGGGAGAGAGATGAAAATAGTACAGACAGGTTACCCAAGACATAGAAACTTAGCAGACTTCGTAAAAGCACCCAAATTTAACAAGCTAAATGACCTGGTCTCCTACCTGGCTACACCAGCTTGTGCTAGGACACAATGCAGGAGCTAGAGAGCAAGTGTTTCCATGCTCCACTGCTGACCTCCAAACTTCAGCACAAGGATTAGAAGACAAACATCCACTTGACAGCAGCTTAAAAAGGCTCCTGTGCACCTGAGAAATAGGTACTAGAGGATGTTCCAGCAACACCACCATCATAAATCCACCTCTTAGATGAAATAATAGATCACACGCTCAAGGCCATGATCACCAGGGGTTGGATGCAGCTCCAGCTGAAACCAGTGGGAGTGGGTCCAGGAGGGAGAAACCCTACAGCTCTATCACATGAATCAGGAGTGAATATTCTACCAACCCATCCCAGTGGGAGGGTTAAAAAGGCCCCAGGGTGCCCTGGTGTCTCTCTCCTAGTGAGTCAGTGACTAATGTCAGCAGCGTTCTGTGCATCTGCAACAAGCCAAGAAGCACCAGAGGGGGATTTAATTTAAAAGGAGTTGAAACTTGTACCATATGCCCTCCTCCCCACCATCTGGCTACTGGGGACATTCTGTACGAATTCAGCATGCCAACTGCCTATTCAGTAGCAAAAAAATTCCTCATTCAGTAAAAATATTAGGCAGTTCCCATTCCACGTTGAAGGGCCTCCAACATAATCCAGATCAGTTGAGGAGTTTGGAGTACTCAGCCCTATTTATAATGGTTGATCAGTGAAAATCTTGCTTCCTATTTGGAGTTCACCCGAAATCATAACCCTAAGGTTTCTACACACTATTTCAAAACTGCCCAGGACCTGTTTAGATCTAACCAGAGACAAGGTTTCTGCCATACACCTTGCACAGTTCATACAGCGTAGTTAAGGTCAGAAGATGGTGTCTTAATACACCTTGTCATGAGATGATAACTTTTATTACATCCACTAGAACATTTTATGTTTCTATGACTCCTGTGCTATAATTTACTTACATTTATCTCTATCAGTAGTTTATCTATCATTAGGTTTTATCTAATCATGCGTCTATCCAGCCTTATTTAATATAAGTTGTAAAGCTGTAAACGTTTGGATTTGTCATTTCTGTCCTGCAGAAAATCATCCACCTGGGGGGGGGGGCGGTCATACAACAAGCACTGGAAGCTTCTGACACAGCTGGAGCAGCACAGAAATTATTTACTCGCGTGCACACTGATTTTGCTGCTTTTGAGGTTTGATAACAGGACTTCTAGAGCATTTTCTGCAAGACACACAGATTCCAGTAAACCAGGTGCTTTTAAGGATGTGGCTTTCACATCCTCCCGCATCAAATTGTTTTCCCTTTCTGAAAAGTCGCTCTGAGGTGGTTTCACTTGAACATGCCTATACAGTCTGGTGCTGTCCTGAGACAGATCAGAGGATTTTCAGTAAGGAAAGCTTTTCCTCTTGATAAGGTCTGTTCTATCCTAAGCCCCAGTCTCACTGGAGTATCTCAAGGGAGCTAGGTTTGAAGAAATTAAGCTTTGCAGCAATTAGGTTATTACATCCTACAGAGTCTAATCAAGACGCTGCTTCTAGGGTCAAAGCATTTTCAAGAATGCAGAACCAACAGAAACTGAAAATGAGTGAGAAAAAAATAAGGTCCATTTTTAGAACGGCCAAACCCTTTGACACAGCACTTCTCATGCCCCCCGTGACCAAAAGAAAACACCATTTTCTTCCCCATACTGTGTACGGAGCATTTGCTGTTCCTGGACTTTAACATCCCATTCTTTGATATCACACAAAGGTTCCTGGAGCTGTGCAATTCTATCAAAGCTGTTGGACCTATGCTGAAAAAAAGTGCCTAATCCTTTTGGTTGTGCAGAAAACCTTGAAAGCAAGAACCTGGAAACTTGAATAGAAAGGCCAAGTGAAGTTTGTCTCAAAAGAAATCAGAATTTGAAAGGCTAAGTCAGTTTTGTAATTGTTTGGATTGACAGTCCTGTAGCATTAAACAGCATTTTCAAACAGGCTTTTTAAATGCCCTTTGAGCAGTTTCTACTTGAAATTCATTTTCAAATATGGTAAAAAATTGGGCTGCTATTTTTCTGTCTGATTTCCTGAGGAAAAATGGAGCTATACACATGTGTTACTGCGTGCACACGAGCCCAAGACCTCGTAACTGTAGGTGATGTTGATGGTGGGATAAGCAAGTTTCACAGGGCACAGCTGAAGAAATTCAACTCAGAAAGCAGCTGTTTTGTTTGACCCTCTCAGAACTTTAAAAACTACCTACATTTCGGTGGGTTTCTTGCTTTTTTTGGTGTCACTATAACTCTTCAGCAGACTATCTCATGACCTTAGACTCCAATGGCACTGACCATTTCTCATGACCTTAGACTCCAGGGTACTGACCATTTCGACTGAGTTTTCAGCTTGTTAAATAAGAGATGGGACCACTTAAGGTTGCTTGGAGTTTTGTAAGAAAGGATGCCTCCCCTCTTACCCGATTATTTTAGTAAACTTTATCAGTGTTTTACATCTTGGAGACTCTTCTATCCATGAGTTCCACAGCTACTGGTGGAGAAGGACAAATACAGCTCACTCCCATCAGAAAAGGGCCTACACAGGGTTCTGCCAAGGCAGTGTGCTGGTTGCTGAACACATACATACATACCCTCACCACCACCACCACCAATCATTCCGTACTGCTGTTCTGGGATCTCAGTGCTCATTTGGTGGCATCCCTGAAGAATCAAACCCCATCTGTTACTGCTCGTGAACAGACGCTCATTGGTGGTCTCACTCTTGCACAGGAGCTGTTAGCTACAGAAATGATTTTAACATTTATCTTGTGGCTGGTTTGTGGCTCAAAAATGATTCCAGGGAAGTGCTGGGTGGAGAGGCTCTAAGAGGTGTCTGTTTACTGCTAGGATTCAGAAGGGGAGCTGGTGGTTTCTCAGCACACAACAAGGGTTTCTCCATTTTCTTGAACATCAGTCCAGATGTCCTTTGGAGCCTGTTGTAAAGGAAAAAAGTCCTCCTGTGGCTTCTTTCAGCAAAAATTCGATCTGGGTCCAACTGACATTTGTAACACAAAGTCTGATTCATGGCCATGGGCAGAAGAAACCTATACAATATTCTCCAGAGGTCCCTTCCTCACGTGCCCATTCAGGTGCACTCAGACAACAGCAGACTTTCTCGCTTTGCCAGATGAAATGAAAACTTCCTCCAAGGCACAGCGATAATGCTGCGGGCATACACACCATTCAACAAGGCACAGACGTGATTTCTGTGCGCCTTATCCAAGCAGAGAGGCTTCCAGCACCTGGAGGTGACAGGCCTTTTGTCTGACAAGAAAGTTGCTGATGCTGATAGCTACTCCACATCTTTATCAGCAGGAGCAAACAAAGTTTTGTGCTTTACATACCCAGAGAAGGCACTGACTGTGATTAGGCAGTTGTGTCATTAAAACCACAAGCTCATTGCATAGTCACTGGAGGAAACTTTTCCAGGGCCACCCAGCTGCCTTTTGGGATTGTGTGCAGTCACTTCCAAGGCTAAAATTCACAGCCTTCACACGTTCCAACCCCGAAAGGAAGCAGCAACCATACCAAAACACACATTATATTTTCACCTTCTGTCTGGTGTCTTCCTTTCTATATCTTCTAAGTTGCTTCATTACTATTTGTATCTGGAATGTATTGTATAAGTTACAAGAAAAAACCCTTCTACTTCATCTGTCAAAGACAGTTCCATATCCTAGGATGTTTGTCATTCACTTCCTAACTCAGGCTGAACTAATATTAAATACCTGCTGCCTTGTAAGAGCTTAACCATAGTAGTTTTAATGGGAAAAGGTCAATGTGTGGAGATGGGTATGAATTCCTCTTCAAAATAAAAAAGAAATAGCTGCACAGGTCTGTATCAAAGCCTCATTCAACCAGAATTACCTCCTACACTCAACTACTCTATTGAATGTCACTCTCAGAGCAACCCCGCCATACAGCCACAGAACACCTTGTCACAAGACTTCTATAAAGCCTGTCAAGATTTCAGGTCTTTCTGCTTTAAAACATTCAAGACTGAGTTAAAAGCATGGGAGAGAAAAAACCTTGAAGATCATAAATAAATCATAAATAACCACATTATTGGTTTCTACTGCTGCTTCATGAAGACCGTGCTCTTGGACCCAGCACACTCAGGAATCAGTAAGGAATGATTCCAGGAGGTGATCCAAGACAGGAAACAATGATTTAATACATTGCCAGTGTGGAAAGGTCTTCCTAAACCACACCGTGTACCTGAAGCAAGCAAGTTCATCCTTCTTGGTGTGGGTCTGGATGTTCTTATCCATACACACATCCTTCTTAATCTGTTTCTGCCTTGGACTTCAGCAGAAGCTTCAGTCATTTCCAGAAGCTGTCATTTCTGACCAAGATGCATTTATTTCCTAGCTTTAGTTGTTACTGCAATGTTTGATGTCTAATGCTCTCACTGATGATCCGTTTCCATAAAGTTTCCAGGCAACTGCTAAACAGGATTTGTGGTTGTCTGGTTTCCAGAAGAGAATGCAACTCACTCAAGTGAGCGTGCAAAGCCAACCTCTGATCAAAACCGTTCCACTTATTTCAGTGTTGCATTTCATTTAGAATGTTTGATCAGGGAACAGGTCTCCTAGGATGCCCATCTTTTCCTGAACATCACAGTGAACAGCAGTTCTTCAGCAAGCGTCATTACATCCCCTGCATATTATCAGGCAATGTAAAGAGAACGAACACCAGCTTTGCTCTGAGCTCATTTTATATTGATAAAGCTTTGTGTCTTGGGACTAACATGCTAATAACCTCCTTTCTGGAGGAAACCCATTTCATCAGGACAGTGTGGAGCAGCAGTGCCAGCAGTATATTGCACTGAAGCTCTTCACACCCTTACACATACAGAGTGATTTAAATCAGTATTGAATTACAGGTTGCTCTCTAAACCATTCAGTCTCACCGATTCACAGTCAGGTTCTAACCGGTCTGTTCATCCTCTAAAGCTCAGCTGTCAGGACAAGCCCTGACCAGCTCAAAGTTATCACCAAGTAGCCCTCTGCTGTATCTGGCTGTGCAGACAGGACTATGGACATCAGCCAGGAGCATGGCAATAGCCCTGCTGGTACAGATCCATCAGCCCTTCTCAGTTTTAATGTAATACCTGTCCATATCAGTATGGGCGAGTACAGAGGCAAAAACATAACACTCTCAGGGAACAAGCAGTTAGCCCTCTATTGATAATATTTATTAAAAGGCGTTGAGCCAGCACTAAGCAAACAACCCCAAGGCCTGACCCTGCAAGATAAAAGAATGCGATCCTCAGAAATGAAAACCTGGCTCTCAGCACCATGCAGGCGACTTGCCGAGCCCCGCTGCCCTCCCCACCCCGTGTTTGCAGAGGCAAAGCAGCGAGCGTTGCCGTTCGATGCCAACACCCAAGAAAGCCAAGGAGAGTGCGTGTTTCTTTAGGCATGTGGTGCTCCAACTGTTGGGCATTGTAAAAACAGGGGGAGGACAAAAGAAAATAGAGAACATTGCTGTAGCCAAACAGGAAAAGATTTCCCTCCCCCACCAGCTACAGCCCTGGTACTTTTATTCCAAGATATGTCACGTCCAAGGAATGCGCCTTGCTGTGCTGACCTCTTATTTCAAGAGCTCTGCTAGTCAACGGCTAGTGCACAGGGAGCAAAGGGGTTTAAACGTTTCAAAGGGAAGCAGAATTGCAGCTCCTGGTACAGACTGCTTCCCACTGCTCATCACATTGCTGAACACCGAGCACACACGGCACCAAGCAGAACAGTGATCCAGCAGTGGTCCCGTTCCAGACTCACCCCTTCTTCCCCACCTAACTTCCATTTCCTTGTGACACAGCAACAACTTCAAGTAACAGAATAGTTCTAGGGATGCAGTGTCTTTAGTGCAACAGGAATGAGCTACCGAAATATGTGAAAAATTAAGTTGCATCCAAAATTTAAGCCTTTAACACAGATTTACGTGACAAAGAGCCCAAATACTGACCAGTCCCTACCCCTGATCTCAGACTCATTATGCCTTCACAAAGGCAAAGCCCTTAGAGCACAGAGAGCAGCAAAGCATGAAGTTCATGGCTATCGGAATAGTTTGGAGAGGGGAGATTTATTTCATAGACTACTTTAGGCATTCATTTTCTCCAGCGTACTTCCCGGTGTAACAAACAGATTTAGGACTAGCAGAAGGAAAACAAAGTCTAACAGTTGCAGCCAGCTAGGATGGAGGAGTGGTTGAAGACAAGCTGAAATTACACAGAAAACAGCACATGACTGCAGTCAAATAGACTTCTGTGAGCCTCACTCAGGTCATGACGACTTCAAGCTTCTCAAACCCCAATTGCTTTGTGTCCAGTAATTTCCTCAGAATCAAAAATTATTTGTTCTCAGTGTAGATTCTGCCAAAGCCACAGAGCTCTCATAAAACTCAAACCGAGCCTTTGCTCCTGGACACTGACATAGAGGAAACAGTGCAACTCAACATCTGACCCTCTCCCTTTAAGGCACCCGCAGGGTTGTAACTGAAGGTTTTGGGTTTTAAATTTGCACTTACCTTGTCTTCAGTCCTCTTATCTTTCACAAGTGTCTGAATTGCGTGCATAGGAACCTTTATGAGATAAGAGACAGATCTATGCAGCAGATTATCCATCGTTTAATCAGTTTCTGTTACTGCATGAAGAGTCTTTCCCATCTGGAGTTTGAGATCCGAGTGCATGCTTCTGCCTCTTCCCCAAGACTGTTGCTCCTCGACTGTTGCACAGTCCTTTTCCGCAGAGCAACTGGTGAAAATCAAAACATCAAATGCAGAAGCTCCAACAAATGACCACTGTCCCAGTGTCACCAGGGCAGTGT
>VZRI01004801.1:589534-661877 GCA_013397515.1 Upupa epops
ACTCATTCAAAAGCTTTGATAGGAAGAAGGATTGAAAAGATGCAAAATGCTTAGAGTAGAGGAAAATAAAAGTATGGAACAACAAGACACAGCAGAGAAGGGCTGAGTTCCTGTTCGCTTTACCCTGCACAGGCACTGCACATCTGAAACTAGTATTTGTATTACTTGTTGTTAGATTTCCTTTTGGTCATGTCAGAGGTCAGATGTTCCTCAGATTCAGAAGGAGATTGGACAAGTAAGGATATAATGGGAACATTCATTAGGAAGGGTGCAGGCTGGGCATGGCACTGTGTGTTTCAGGGCGTACATCCCTCATCAACACCAAGGCATAAGGAACCAGACATTTCTAAGCAGCCATGCTGGCAGGCAGGGAGGGAATTCATTGCTAATGATGCTTTTGACCCGAAACACACGGGGTGTGGATATAGATGCAAAAATAAGTACAAACAGAATTAGCAAACTTAGAAATGAATCAACACGTGATGACCCCTGAGGGAAAACCTCGAGGGATGAAACATCAGTGACCGAGCCAGAGAGAAGCAGAGTGAGGTGCTGAGGTGCTGAGAATGGGAGCAGGCAGGAAAGCGCTCAGAAATTTTACAGGGAAGAGAAGAGAGCATCAGCATTGTAAGGAGAAATGGAACTGCAGCACCTTTTATCCAGAAGAGGGATAGAGGGCATTTTTATTAAAACAATGAAAAGCAATAGAACAATATAAAAGCAATATTAAACACGTAAACATGTTGTTCCCATCAGTCGATGCTTTACTTGTCAAAATTATTTGCTACGCATTCTTTCTCATCCTGAACCTGGACAGAGTTGAATCTTAGCAGAGGTAGAAGCCAGCACAGCAATGATTCCCCCCTTCCCAGCAGCACTGGAACCTACTGACAGCAGAGGGTGATGAGACTTGAATTATGCGTTTTGCACTCAGCCGTGACTGTTTGTCAGGGCTGTTGACATTAACTTCCTCTGGCACTGAATTCTCAAGGCAGGAAGAGGAAACCTGCCACCGATTTTCTGTCTCGTGAGGCAAATGAGATGAAGATATTCCAGTAGCAGAGTGCACTGCTTTATTAACTTCTCTTTGAATGCTCAAATCTTATAGCTAAATTATTCTTAAATTCTCACGGGTAGCTGAGAGCAGACCTGGGTCCAGCTATAGACGAATCAGTTGCTGCAGATGACTTGATACCTTGTGATCACATGCAAATATAAAATTTCAGGCTTAGAGACACCAGTGGGGGGGACTCTTGGAGAGAAATAATGCAGCGTGGTTGAGTTTCATAAAATCTGGCAGCCAAAATGTTCAGCAGATTAAAAATGAAATGAAAGAGCGTGTTGGTAAAACCATTATCACACCGAGATACCTCCAGGGACTGACCAAGCAGAGCAGTCACAGTGCCATTTGTTACACAGAGAAGACTCAGTGTTCCCGCTGTGCCCTCGTGTTTCTATGGAGAAGCCCTTCTCTTGGCGTTCTCCCCGGCACAATCAATCTTGCACACCCAACACGCCCAAGTTGCTGTTTCCAGGCTCAGCTGAGTTTCCATCACAGAGAACACAGGACAAGATCTGTCAGTCAGAAAGCTGAACTGCTGTACACGTTCCCATACACAGAACCCTCCACGTAGGCAGTGCTCTCAAGCTGCTGTGCTTTTGGGGTGGGGGAATAGTTAGGTCTCCTGCTCCCAGGAGGTCATTTCCAGGTGGGGTTAGTGGTGTCACTACTGAAGTTAGAGGGCCTCTCATCCCTTTCTTTCCCCCAGTTTTCCGTTCAAAGCCCATCTTCAGCACATTGGTCACACAGTTCATAGATTCACAGATTCCTAGAATGGTTCAGGTTGGAAGGGACCTTAAAGATCATCCAGTTCCAAGCCCATCACACTGTGCACAGTGTTCTTCAAATGCTTAGATGTTCCTGTGTAAATATTTAGTCTCTGTTGCTCAGGACAAGGTACAAGGAGGACTCAGCCAGTCTAGGCAGCCTTCCTACTTGCCCTTCATGAATCCATGTTGGCTGGGCCTGACCCCCTGTTGTCCTGTACTTGCCGTGTGATCACCCCCAAGATGAACTGTTCCAAGGTCAGGCTGACAGGAACAACAGGCTGTTGTTCCCCAGATCCTCCCTTCTGCCCTTCCTTGTAGATGGGTGTCACTCATTCAGGTTGAGGTCTGTGGTTGCAAAGTTGTAGTGGTTGCAAAGCTGGCTGAGCCTGTTCAGGAGAGGCTTGGCATGTGAGCGGGAGTGATGCTGGACCTCAGGAATTAGGGATCACATGCTCCTCTTATTAGTGCATGAAAATGTGCAGGAAAAGCCTACCATACTTGTTTTCTGCTCCTAGGTTTGTACCCCAGTGCCCCAACTGGCACATCAGGCCAGCATAGGGATCTGCATGCTGCTGCCTGAGAGGTGCCAGGAGGTGCCAAGGCGTACATAGGAGCTGGATGCTGCTAGTGGAAAAGCAATTTGCTTTATGGTAATACTGCTCCTGTAACAGTGCAGTAGAAGGAGCCTGGATGGTCGTCTCTGTGAGGCAATATCGTGCTGTAAATCCAAATGCCTTGCTCTGGGCATTACAGCTTTATGCTTCACCATCCAAATCAGCTGTCAAGTGCTCGATTTGCAGCTTCTGTGTTAGAGGCTGGAAGAGGCACAATGGGTGGAGAATCCTTCAGGACTGCATCCTGCCTTTTCCTTTAATGCAGGGCTGGTGCTTGGGCTGGAGCAGGCTGAGAAAGAGAGAGGGTATCAGTATAGTGTCAAAACACACTGTGTGCACATGAATGTGGATTAATAATAGTTTACTATCCTCCAGTACTGCTGGAAGCGAAGAACTGTTACTCAAACATTCTCTGTATGTAGGTAAGGAACAACTTTATGCTTCCTTTTATATGATAAAGGAGAGAATTTCCTGCCAGTTTGGTTGACTGGACGTGAGAGGAAAGATAATCGAAGGACTGGTAATTAAAGATGGTTAAGAGGCAAACTGTTAGATAGGAAAAGCATTTTTTCAGATAATCCCCTGAAACAGTCTGCAGTGCAAGGCTTCAACGCCGGGCTCTGTGTTCCCTCAGCTTGGGAACCTCAATTAACCAGAAATCCTTCCTAAGCAAACAGATTCACATCCCCAGATGCAGATTAATTATATAGAAAATTCCCTCAAGCATCCAGTCCCTTCAATGTCATCCTTTGGCCACTTGCTGCATCCAGGTAACCAAACATGTGATACGGCACCGATGCCAGCTTGTTGTTTCACCCAGGAACTGCAGAAATGAGCTCTGAATGGGGAGGAACGCTGTAGCACAATTATCTAACAGAGAAAGTGAAAAGAAGTTCCATTTTCAAGGCCAGGCAGCTCCTAATGACTGTTTTAAATTACTCTCTGCTCCTCATGAGAAATATCTGGCCTGCAGAATGATCACTGTAGCCTTGACACCTTGGGCTAATTAGATGTTAAAGCGTAACAGCTCGAGAAGGAAAGAGCCTTCTCCCAACATTAATCCTTAAGCGGATGGTTAGAAGAACTCATACAGCAGGCAGCGTGTACAGCACTCAGAGGAAGCCAGAAACACCAGCACTGCAGAACCTTCCCAGCACTCATGTGACAAACGAGTGCAGCAGGCACAAACCCCATTCGGAGACAGAGCTGTGCCACACAGCGATGCCCACGGTCCAGGCTGCTGACTTAGTGGAGGAAAGCAGGCTGGAGGAAAGCAGGTGTTCGTGTGGAGACACTTCTTGGCTGCTGTGCTGGAAAGCAACTACAAACTCCTTCTCTTAGTGATTGCTCAGGGGTTTTCTGTCAGGATTATTTGGATATAATGGCTGGTATAGGAAAACCTTTTAGCCAGGACAGCCCCATGGATAAGTTGAGCACAGTTGCACTTAATGATTGAAACTGCTTACGAGGGATATTTCCTCTGCGGGGCACAGGGAGTGAAGGATTACCAGCCTCTTAAATCAGTGTGAAATGCCAAACTGCCACTGCAAACAGAGATTCCTCTAATGGTAAAGAAATAAATGCCAAAGAAAATTGCTGCAAATAGTCTCCGTAGTGCTGTGGTTTCGCTTCGGTGGGTACCTAATTCCTTGGCAGCATGAAGAGGAGGCTGAGGGGGGACCTCATTCATGTCTATAAATCTGTGAGGGGTGGGTGTCAGAAGGATGGAGCCAGGCTCTTCTCAAGGTCATCTGGGGATAGGACAAGGGGCACTGGGTGCCAGCTGGACCAGAGGAGGTTCCCTATCAATATCAGCAGGACCTTCTTCCCAGGGAGGGTCCCGGAGCACTGGAACAGGCTGCCCGGGGGTTGTAGAGTCTCCTTCTCTGCAGACGTTCCAGCCCCGCCTGTTCCTGTGCAGCTTGGTCTAGGTGATCCTGCTGTGGCAGGAGTATTGGACTGGGTGATATTTCGAGGTCCCTTTTTTATGTGCCTCTCCCTGTCAGGAGAGCTGTTGACTGAGTTGGCTCTCTACCAGTTCCAAGGATTCAGTGCAATTCAGTGCTGAAATTTGTTCAGTTCGAGCTGACCAGATGTGCAGGTGTGGTGTTCCTGCAGGTCTCACCATCAGAAACACAATGCTTGTGTGGTGACGAGTCTCAGTGAGAGCAGCTAAGAAGATAGATTACAGACATTACACATTCCTCAGTGCACCAGCCTGCTCCCCTTCACCTTAAATCTTATTTCACCATCACAAATCATTCCTGGTTGACACCCATGTGCTGTTTGCTTTAAACGATGGTGAATGTGCCAACTGCATGTCCAGATTGAGGAAGAAACCCCAAGAAACAAAGAAAAGAAGAGGGAAATGCTCTAAATCCTTATTAAATCTCCCTAGCAGCAACGACAGTTGGTTTTCCCAGCACCATCAACCCAAGGCAGCTAGAAATAAGGGCACAAACCCAATTTCCATTTCTCCCTGCAGGTTATCTTCCTGCCACAAAACCAGAGGAAGAGATGTCAACTGGAGGAAAAAAAAAAGGAAGAATAAATTCCTTCTAGAAAGGAATTAATGAACAGTTAATGAGTTGCTTTACTTTCAGCAGCCCACAGGCAATTTCAGGACTTAAAGTGAAGCAGCACTGGGGAGATTTTCAGGGTGTGCAAAGCAGTACGATCCTTGTCTTGGCACACGCCCTGCAAGCCCAGGACCACAGATAACTACGCAGAACCCACCAGTAGGGTTTGTAGGCAGAGAAAAATCATTACCAGCCATATCTCTAATTTGTGAAGCAGTGTTTCAGGTAATGAAAAGGACTGGGAGAACAAGGGGTTCCTCATCAGGATTTTATCGCTTGCTGCTTGAATCTCAGGGTTCAAAAGATCATCCAGTCCAATCCCCCTGCCACAGCAGGATCACCCAGACCAAGTCACACAGGAACACAGCCAGGCAGGTCTGGATCGTCTCCAGAGAAGGAGACTCCACAACCCCCCTGGGCAGCCTGTTCCAGTGCTCCAGGACCCTCCCTGGGAAGAAGTTCCTGCTGATATTGACAGGGAACCTCCTGTGTTCCAGCTGGCACCCAGTGCCCCTTGTCCTATCCCCAGATACCCTTGAGAAGAGCCTGGCTCCATCCTCCTGACACCCACCCCTCACAGATTTAGAGACATGAATGAGGTCCCCCCTCAGCCTCCTCTTCTCCAAGCTCAAGAGCCTCAGCCTTTCCTCATCAGGGAGCTGTTCTACTCCCTTCATCATCTTCGTTGCTCTACCCTGGACACCCTTCAGCAGCTCTGTGTCCTTCTGGAACTGAGTAGCCCAGAAGTGGACACAATACTCCAGATGTGGTCTCAGCCGGGCTCCTCTCAAGGTCATCTGGTGATGCATTTCCCTCTTGGTATTTGCAGTACGATGCTCCACAAACAACATTTGTGAGTCTGCTTGCAGCAAACCTTGCATCAACACTGCCTGGCTGCCGGGTTTGAATCGATTCCCTGATCAGTTTGCGAGTGATTAATGCAAGTCTTCATTTAAACCTCCAATTTAAAACCAGTCACAGCAAGATAATTGATAGAATGAATAGCGCTTCAGAGTGCTACAACTGTTCCTCGGCTCGCTCTTGGGAAGTGTGTGGGTACGTTTTAGCTCAGAAGCAAAATGCATTGACCAGAACCTTCTCCTGGGTTCTGAGACCTGGTACTTCCCTCTCTGCAAGGCTCTACCCAGTATCTGTGGTAAGCCTGCAGCCTGGGTCCAGTGATTGCCTCCCAGGCAAGTCAGCTGTCTGTCAGCTTTGACACTCTTCAGATGCAGAAGGATCCTCTATAAAAAGCACACCAACAGCCAGATGTCAGGGGTGATGCTGGAAAAGAAGGCCTGTGTGACATTAGCTCTCGGTTTGAAAGACATTATGACAAAAAGAAGTCGCAGCAGGAGAACTGAGAGCTTCCCTGCATAGATTATGAAGGGAATTACCCCAGGAGATCAAATAAATACAGTCATTTCTTTTTATCAGGATGCAGCTGCCTGCCCCCCCTTGGACAGACTGAACACATCTTGCATCTTTGACCTCGTCCGCTTTTAGCTGTTTGCCGTGGGATCCTGTCTCCTGAGCCTTCCAGGGCACTTCCTTCCTCAAAGGCAAAATCCCAGCAGCATTTTAATAGATAAAATAAATTGCTGGAAGCTCTCTTGTCTTAATTTATGTGCATATACAATCACCGTTTAGTTGACATTTTCACCCGTTGAAGTCTGCCTGGACACGCTGGGAGCAGCCGGATTTTAAGGGAAAATGACAAAAGCCCAGGCACCTTGTAGGACTTTTCCATTCTCCAGCTCCTCTGGGAAAGATCTACAAGTGAAATCCAACACGTGCGGGATGCTGCCCGCTGCAATCCAGTGTTGCCCGGGCAGATTGCCCGGATATCTGGAAGGTACCCAGTTCAGAACCTGAGTGAATTCATTTGTGTGAAGTACTTTTGCAGCCAGTAGCTATTTCCATTCTGTTTCTTGTGGGCATATGCTCCATGAGTGACAGTACAAGTGCATGGTGCTGCTCTGCCTGTGCCCTCCTGGGTATGAAAAGGAAACAGCCTTTTTTAAGGGGCAATGGGTGCCAGCTGGAACAGAGGAGGTTCCCTAGCAATATCAGCAGGAGCTTCTTCCCCGGGAGGGTCCCGGAGCACTGGAAGAGACTGCCCAGGGGGGTTGTGGAGTCTCCTTCTCTGGAGATGTTCCAGTCCCGCCTGGCTGTGTTCCTGTGTGACTTGGTCTGGGTGATGCTGCTGTGGCAGGGGGATTGGACTGGATGATCTTTCAAGGTCCCTTCCGATCCCTAAGGATTCTATGATTCCTATTCACTACTTCAGGCAGCCAGTAGAAGTGAGGAGTTGCCATAACCATCCACCACCACTTGGGAGACATCCTCGCTATTTTACAGAACACAATGCTGACCTGAAGTGATCAGCATCGACCTGGATTTATCCCGATTAAGGACTGGAGGGGCAAATCCTACAGACCTCACTGACAGACCATTCAGGCAACTCCACCCTGGTTTGGAGTGATTTTTTTCTTCATGGAAACAGTGGTGGAATAGGCTGCCCAGGGAGGTGGTTTAGTCCCCATCCCTGGCTTGAACATTTGAACTAAGTGTTCAAGAATCACTTAGTTGTGGTGTTAGAGGATAGAGTTTAGAGGTGAACTTGTAGAGTAGGCTGAATGGTTGGACTCGATGATCCAGAGGGACTTTTCCAACCTGAATGATTCTGTGTGATTCTGTGAATTGAACCCTATTGAGTCAGGATCTAGAATCAGGCAGAACGGATCCTGGCCCTTTATTGCCTTCTCACAAGGGAAAACATTGATTATAATGTCATACTGGACTGGTGGGCACACACAGGAGGGTAATTTTGCTGGGCTCATTCGCTGTTCTTCAAAACCACAAAAAGCCCCAAGTTCAAAGGAAAAAAACCCCAAGAAATTGCTCTGCAACCTCTTTTGCTGCCTCTTTTGAAATAAGCTCATGGTAATTTGTCTTCATTTAAACTGCAAGGGATCTGGCTCGGGTCCTGGAATAGACTCTGGTTCCTTTTCAAATGGGGAAATAGCTCCTAAATGCATTTTGCTGCTTTTTGGAATTAGTGAAGCAGAACACAAATCTCAGGGCTGGCGACAGGTAATGGTAACGAGGCCATTCTTACACGAGAGAGGTTGTTACAGCATCAGCTCCTGATGTTTTCCGGCAGCTGGAAAATGGAATCTTCTACAGGCAGGGGATTGAAAATCTTGCTTTACACATACCTTGTGTATACCCCAAGACACGATTAGCTTAAGATTGAGGCAGAGCTGAATCCATCTTGCTGTGAGTAACACAAAGGGCTTTCTACCGAAGGAAGGAAACAAGTGCTCCTCGTGCGGTGCTGCTGTGCCAGCTGAGCTGCAGCCTGGCAGGGAGTGGGTCCTGCTGCAGCTTCACTCCTCCACAAATGGGTGCAGAAAGTCATTGAAAGAGCACAAGAACAAGGGCTGTGCTCAGCTCCATGGAGCAAGGAAGAGGTGTTTCCTTGCAGAGGCACGCTGCTCAGTTTTCTGCCGTGATTCCCCACGTGGTCCTTCCTACTGGAGTTTTGCCATCAGCTGGCTCTGCAGTAGTGCAGCCCAAGAGGGGCTTGAAGTCTCCTTCTAGCCTCCTGGCTGGATGAGTCTGCCAGTGCTGAGCCATGCAGATGGATTCCTACCTCCAGCTCATTGTTGCTCTTCCCTCTCCACACAGATTTGGGGCAGGATGAGCTGCAACACATCATTCCTCAAGTGACTGTGTTATTCCATCAGTGGGTGCCACTACAGAAGAAAATCCCCTTCCAAACTCCTCACTTTACATTTTTTTTCTGGTTGCCTGCAGCCTCTATGCTGAAAGATCCCTGAAACCATCCAGGACTGCAAACACAATCAGCCCAAGATGAGAAAGCCACCAGGAAATACTTGGTTCCTGCAGGCTGCTCTGTGCTGCACTTCAGCCTGTTATTTCCCAGCCATGCTCGGAGAGCCATTTAGCTTGAAAACTCTTGACTGGGAAGAGTATCGAGGCATTAGAAAGGAAGCTGTTGCACTGCTGAATGGAGAGGGTTTTGTTTCAGTCTGAAGATGTACACCATGAGAGAGGCAGAGAGAAAACACCCTCTGATAAACCAACAGCAGCAGCCTTCCCGGGAAGTGGTTCTGTCACTAAAGCAGAGAGGCAACCGTTCCCCGCCTGCAGCTCAACCAGGACAAACAGATTTGCAGCTTCAGGCCAAATTTTTGCCTCTCTCTACAAGAATTTGAACTAGCTGGTAGCAGCAGTTTCTGTCCTGAAATCCAATTTATGGCTCTAAGAGATTGTTACAGAATCACAGAATTATTGAGGCTGGAAAAGCCCTCTGAGCTCATCCAGTCCAGCCCAGGACCTAACATCACCACATCAGCCAGTCCAGGGCACTAAGGGCCACAGCCAGGCTGTCCTTCAACACCTCCAGGGATGGGGACTCCACTACTGCCCTGGGCAGTCCAGTCCAGGGTCTGATCACCCCTTCTGTGAGGAAGGGCTTCCTAACATCCAACCTAACCCTCCCCTGGCACAGCTTCAGGCTCTGCCCTCCTGTCCTGGAGCCAGTTGCCTGGGAGAAGAGCCTGACCCCCACCTGACTGCAACCTCCCTTCAGGGAGTTACAGACAGGAGAAGGTCCCCCCTGAGTCTTCTCCAGGCTAAACACCCCCAGTTTTCTCAGCCTCTCATCAGCCTTTCCCTCCAGTCCCTCCCCCAGCCTTATTGCTCCTCTGGACCTGCTCCAGCCCCTCAATCTCTTTCTTGAAGTGAAGGGCCCAGAACTGCCCCCAGGACTCAAAGGGAGGCCTCACCAGTGCCCAGCACAGGGGGAGAATTATGTCCCTAGTCCTGCTGGCCACACTAGTGCTTGACGGTGCCTCAATAGGGAAAAAGCCAAGAGCTCAGAAAGGTTGCAAAGCCCCTTGGTGAATATCCTCTCACTGAATGCACCGGGGGGATGAAAAGCCTGAAATGGAGAAAAGGAAGCAGGAGAAGGAAGGTTCTCATTCTTAGGAAGCCTTTGTTATCACCAGCTTAATTATAACTGGATTTGCTAGACAGGATTCCTGTGGAGCATTGCAGCACTCAAACTTGCTCTTCCGTGCTCTTTCCCTGTCCCCAGAAATGGAATTGATATTGCAATTCCCGGAGGGTGAGCTCATAAAAGCAAAACCCATAGGGATGCACAGCGCGTTTCTCTCCACGTGCTCTGTGGAAGGAGCAAACCTGTGGTTAACCACCTACCCTCAGCCACTCCTTGAAAGCTGCTGGGCTTCTCTGGGTATTGTAAGGCCATGGTATCCATGGCAGCTGCTCAACCTTTTGTTGCAGACACAGTAAAGCAGGCTGGGTAACTGCAGTGATCATGCAGAAGGGGAAGATGTGTGTAAATTTCTGTTTAGACAAACACCCAGCAATTGTTGAGTGGAGCAGGTAGTGGAGATGCTGATGAGAAACAGAAAGTGCCCTGTATTTACCTGTAAAGCAAGAACAAAGAATGACTTCACACAGTGCTGATGTAATTAGGTGTCTGATACATCTGACTATCCCAGGCACCTGATAAGAGAGAATTTATGGAAGACAGGCCTGAATAAACCATTTTCCTCTCAAATGCCAATGATCCAGATCTGTGCCAGCACTAGGTGTTGTACTCTGCCTGGGATTCAGAGCTGAGCAGCCGCTGACTCCAGCTGCGTGGATTTCCCAGGTGTTTTAGTGTTTCACTGAGGTAAGAGTGTAGGAGAAGGGGCATGGAAGATCCATTTCTGAGGAATCAAATGTGGCAGGAGGGAAGCTACATAGGTTAGTCCCCGAGGTTAAAGACTTGCCAGACTTCCACTGGGAGCTCGAAACAGGCTGAAAGTTCTCCCGGTGAATTTGCATGCTTCTATAAGACAAAGAGCAAAACGTTCTTCCTGCTCTGCTCTCACTGCAAGGGAGTGGTTGTAAGTGCAGTCAGCAGCTTAAGAGGGTGTTTAGGGACTGATAAAGCTTGGCTCTAGTTTCCTCCTGTCTTTTTTTAACCCTCAGAGCTAAAAGAAGCCACAGATGCAGATGAAAACTGCACCAGTAATTGCACACTAGCCCAATTTGACTTGTCAGGTGGCTCGTAGAGATTTACATCGGAAATACTAACCTTGGCCTGAACGAGATCCTGACTGAAAACTGTGTATGAAGGAATCACACGCAGCTTGATGCTGCGGAGGACACAGTGTGGGAGTGCAAGGGAGTGACATCTGTAGTGCAATGTGCTAGTGACTGAAAGCAAGCATGTTTAAAATAAATACCACTTTCCTCTCCCATATGGTCTCTCTAGGAGCTTTGGGAAGGGAATTTGTACTTGCTGCTTGGGCTGAAGCCTCCAGGCGCGAGAGTTTTCTCACTCCAAAACAATTAGCACATGGCTAGGGAGTAAATCTGCCAGTGCATCAGTACGGAGACAAAATTCAAGGCAGTTCTGCTGCTTTAGGTTGTTTGTACAGCAAGTGCTTCTATCAACCCTTTCCCCCACTCATCTCAGCCCCTGGAATCACTGCAATGTCACATGCAGTGAAGCTGTGCTAAATCAGCAGGGCAGGCTGTCAGAAGCTTTCAGAGAGCAGAATGGTGCTGCAGAAGGGTTGGTTTCAATGTTTACTCGACCTGAACAGGGGTTAGATGCTCAAATCTTGAGTCACTTTATGAATCAGTAATGAAGAAAGCAGTGTTCACATAGGGTCAACAGATACATCAATGAACCTTTTTAAAAGGGAAGAAAATTCTAGATAGAACACTGATACAGACTATCATTTAAACAAAAACCTCCCAAAAACCTTCCTTTTCATTGAAACGCATGAATTTGAGTTTCAAAGTTTTGTACTAACTGGGAAAAAAAGCTTCATAGTGGCGATTCATTAAATGTTCTTTATTTTGAAAGTAGTTTGGTTTTGTACAACATAAACACCTCCATAAACTCTAGGATTCATGAAACTGGGTTTCCTCCAGAGTTCCTCTCCCTGTTGATCAGCTCTGGTGTCCAACAAGAGTTCACTCTTCTTCAGCTAGGAAAGGACCTGGGCTCCTGGTGGATACCAAGCTCAGTATAGTGAGTAGCGTGGTGCAACAACACAGGAAGCCAGCAGGTCAACAAGGCTGAACCCTTATGATCCCCTTGTTCCTAGTGCTGGTCAGGCCAGTCCTGGAATACTGGGTGAATTCTGGTTCCCACAGGACAGAACAGCTGTGGACAGCTCGGAAAATCACAGGATCATTAAGGGTGGAAGAGACTGCTAAGATCATCCAGTCATGACTGCTGAGATTATCCGATCATGAACCCAACCCCAACTTGCCTGTTCCCCAGGGCCACAGCCACACGTTTTTTGAACCCCTTCAGGGACAACAACTCCACCACTGCCCAGGGCTGCCTGAGAGGGCCCACAGAATGACCACCAAGACGAGCCAAGCCCTGGGAAGCTGCCGAGTGAGAAAGGCTGAGAGACCCGGCTTTGTACAGCCCTGGTGGCTCTCCATGCCCCAGTATCTCAGGGGTGGCTACAGACAACACAAGGCAGAGCCGGGCAGGGGCGGGCCCGACCTGCACCCGGGGAGGTTCACGCGGTGTCAGGAGGGAATCTCCTCTCAGAGGCCGCTGGATCATCTCCCCGGGGAAGAGCTGGACCCTGCCAGCCAGTCTCGGGCTGGGCAGACCCAAGCCCTAGCACGGTGAGGACCGCCTCCCCGCTTGGCGGGCTCCCGGCCCGCCTCTGGTGCCGGATNTCTTCCCTTGTGTTGCGGCCAGGCCGGGGCGGGAGACGCGCGGAGCCCCCGTCCCGCCGCTGCCATGGGGAACCAGCTGGCCGGCATCGCGCCCTCGCAGATCCTCTCCGTGGACAGCTACTTCTCGGACATCCACGACTTCGAGTACGACAAGAGCCTGGGCAGCACCCGCTTCTTCAAGGTGGCCCGTGCCAAGCACCGCGAGGGGCTGGTGGTGGTGAAGGTGTTCGCCATCCAGGATCCCACCCTGCCCCTCACCAGCTACAAACAGGAGCTGGAGGAGCTGAAGATCCGGCTGCACTCGGCGCAGAACTGCCTGCCCTTCCAGAAGGCCACCCTGACCGAGAAGGCCGCCATGCTCTTCAGGCAGTACGTGCGGGACAACCTCTACGACAGGATCAGCACCCGGCCGTTCCTCAACAACATCGAGAAGCGCTGGATCGCCTTCCAGATCCTCACAGCGGTGGACCAAGCTCATAGGTCTGGAGTCCGCCACGGGGACATTAAAACGGAGAACATCATGGTGACCAGCTGGAACTGGGTTCTTCTCACCGACTTTGCCAGCTTTAAACCCACCTATCTCCCCGAAGACAATCCCGCCGACTTCAATTATTTCTTTGACACGTCCAGGAGAAGAACATGCTACATCGCTCCCGAACGCTTTGTGGATGGCAGTATGTTTGCTACGGAGCTGGAAAACATGCGGGACCCTTCAACCCCTTTGGTGGACTTAGCAAACAGCAACCAGCGAACAAGAGGGGAGCTAAGACGTGCAATGGACATCTTTTCTGCAGGTACTGGGAACCATCAGGAGACACCAGCGTGGTGTTTGTGATGCTGTGTCGGGTGTAGAAAAGCTTGTTTGGGGTTGGGTGGTTTTTGTTCCTTTTTAAAATGGACTTAGAGCATTGTATGTGGAACAACTCACTTATTTTAAGATGCAACCCCAAGCTTTCCTTGACAGAAAAAGCACAGACATGATAGGAAGTTTACACTGCACTGCCATATTGTGTCAGGAGGGAAATCACAGGCTGTTTTGTTATGGCTTGACTCTGCCCTGGGAAAGAGTAGTTCTTCAGGCCACAGACCATCATCTGGTGGTGGAGGTTCTGGGGTCACACAGCATATGCCTTGTGGCACCCAAGAGGAGGCACCAGTCGGTGGTTCAGCAGAGGTCCAGCAGCGGTCCAGCAGCCTGGGGGCAGAGTCAGCTTTCAGAGCAGATTTGCAACGCTGCCTTTAGCAGCGTCTTCTCATTTCATGCTCCCACAGGTTGGATAACGGGGTGAGCTCCTGTCATAGTCCTGCTGCTGACTGTGGGAGCCTGTCTTGAGTCTTGGGCTTGTCTTGAGCACTTTGGAGGCCTTAAGTTTGGCCTTTTTAAATTCTGATAGAAAATCTGAATGCAAAGGTAGCAGTTGCCTCATTTGATAATCCAGGGTACAGCTCTGGTAAAGCAAGATGCTGACCTTTGTGAGCAGGACTTTTGAAGAGAGCGTGTGCCACATGCAGAGCCAGGGGTTGTCCTTGGTGGTTGAGTTTTTTCTTCCTGTGCTTGTGTGAGTGAATCTGTGCTGGGAGGAGAGGTTATTTCTTCACCTTCTGTGAAAGGTCTGCTCAGTTCTGACCTACCACCCAAATCATGTTCCACATGACAGTGATGCAGGTTCCTTTTTGGCTGGTGTTTTCCAGCTGGCAGATGGCTGAAGTTGCTGCCTCATGTTTGTTTCCTAATTGCAAACTCCTCGGCTGTTAGCATGTTTGAAAGAAAATGCTTGAGAGCTACCTGAGGAATCAAGAGCAAAAGCCAGTTTTTGGAGCTTGAGATGCCGTCTCCATCCCACTCTTTTCCAACGAGCTAACAGTCACCAAGAGTTTGTTCTTGTCTGCAAAGTAAAAGAGTCTGCTTACAATCCCCTGCCACCTCTGACTTCTCTTTGGTGTTGTTCCCCAGGCTGTGTGATAGCAGAGCTCTTCACGGAAGGTGTACCCCTGTTTGATTTATCTCAGCTTTTGGCTTACAGAAATGGCCTCTTCTCCCCTGATCAGGTTCTAAACAAAATTGAAGACCGCAGTATCAGAGAACTGGTAAGGAGGGACTACAGCATTCGATCCATTCCTGCGGTCGGTCTGTAGCTTATTTCACCTTCTCTGGTGACAAACTGCTTATTGTTTGGGTTTGGGGTTTGGTTTTGTGTACTACAACTCTCTAAAGCTCTGATCTTTCTCTCCCACTCCCTCCTACTTGCCTTTCTCAAGGTCACTCAGATGGTCCATCGTGAGCCAGATAAACGCTTAGCAGCTGAAGATTATTTGAAACAGCAACGTAATAATGCATTTCCCGAAATATTTTACACGTTCCTTCAGCCATACATGGCCCAGTTTGCCAAGGAAACGTTTGTATCGGCAGATGAGCGTATACTGGTCATCCGGAAAGACTTGGACAACATCATTCACAATCTCTGTGGGCATGATCGTACAGAGAAAGCCGAGGGAGACACAAAAGAGAATGGGCTGGTTATTCTGGTGTCTGTGATAACTTCCTGTTTACAGACTCTCAAATACTGTGATTCCAAACTGGCTGCTTTGGAACTGATTCTTCATTTATCACCAAGATTAAGTGTAGAGATTCTTCTGGATCGTATCACTCCTTATCTGTTACATTTCAGCAATGACTGTGTGCCCAGAGTGAGGGCAGAATCTGTGAGGACACTCACTAAAGTTCTTGCTCTCGTCAAAGAGGTGCCCCGCAATGACATTAACATTTACCCCGAATACATTCTGCCAGGGATCGCACACTTGGCCCAGGATGAAGCCACCATCGTCAGACTGGCATATGCTGGTAAGATGAAATCCAGTCAAACCTCTGCACCTTAAACTTTTCTGACCTGTGTTGGGGCAATAGCCTGAGTTGCTTTAGCAGCTCCCAGACAGCACAGAACAGCGTGGATGGTTCTGGAGACAAATCTGGATGCTGGGGAGAAGGGGGAATCATCAGATTGATAGCAAAGTCTCAAATGTCTTAAGCACCGTGATTTCCTTTGCAGAAAACATAGCCCTGCTGGCAGAGACAGCTCTGAGATTTCTAGAATTGGTGCAGCTGAAAAATCTGAATTTGGAGAATGAACCAAATGGTGAAGAAATGGATGAAACCTCTCACCCTAGTGATAACTATGACACAGGTAATGTTGTGCTACCTGCCTTGCCTGCTTATTGTAGCAAAGCAAGGGCCAGAGCTCCTAGTTAGTGCTGATTTTCCTCCTCTTTTAGAGCTTAGCCTTCCTGTCAAGGAAGTGAGTACGTTACAGCTTCATGCAGAAGCAGTCACCTTTGTTCTGAACACTGAAGGATAAATACATATCTAAGTAGGCAAACTTCTCTCCAGAAGTCTCAAGGTGTTTGATGATGATGCGGGCTGCCTGGTTCGCTCTAATGCAGCTTCACTCACGGCCCTGTAAACAAATCATCTGCAAAATCATAGCTGTATTCCAAATAACGCTAGCCTTGCTGTGGCAGCAGTGTGGGCCTTGGGAACCTTCTCAGTTTTTAGCATAGCCCTAGTACTGTGCTTTCCAGTCATTCCTGTGCCTGGCAATTCTCCATTTCTGCCTGAAGCTGTTGCTGGTGTGGATGCCCCAGGGCAGTAACTGCTCTCAGCTATTGTACCTGCAGCTCACAGAAGGGGTTAAATGCCTAAAGGATGGCTCTGTCCCTTGGGAAGGATGGATGGTAATAAGTGGCCTGTGTGAAAGCTTCAGAGCCTTTTGATGAGGCACAAGTTTCCAGAACAGCATGAGGAGAGTCCTTCTAGCTGGGAAGAGGTGGTTGTTAAAAACTGTCAGTTATCTTCTGGGTTAAGCTGATCGATCTATGACTAATCATAGTTGGAAAACACCCCACATGTTTCAGTTTTCTCTTAGCTAGTTGCAGAGTGATACTTGAAAAATAATGACCTACTAACACCAAACACAGAAAATCCCCCTCTTCAAGTTCCTTCACGTAAGGTGTAGGGTGCTCAGAATTGCTGAGGAGTGAGAGAAGAAGCCTCCAGGAAGAGCTGTATTATGAGGAAATAGGGTCCCCTGTCCTTCAAAAGAGCTTGTTGATAAAAGAAGGATCACCAAGAAGCTTGAATAGTTCTTTTTACCCTTTTAGAAACCAAGCATGAGAAATCTGAACCCAGAAGGCAACTTTTGCATGTGGCTGACAGAGAAAGTCTCAGTAGAAAGCAAGTCAGCTGCTCTTCTGACTACAGGCACATGGTAATCACCCCTGCACAGCCAGGGCAGCCACAGCACTTAGAAGAGTTTAGAGCACATTGGTTTGGTGAGAATGTCTCTCACATTATACCCTTTAGCTTTGCCACTGCCTTGTGCTTAGCCTGAGGCCTTTAGTAAGGCAGTCACTGGGACTGTTGGGGTTCTGCTGCGTTGCTCATCTCACCGAGCTGGGGATTCTTCAGGCCGACTTGCCAATGTAATTCCAGCAGCAGGCAGTGCACACACACATTTTGTTTCTCCTCAGCCCAAATATCCCCCACCCCTGGTGTCTCTTGCAGAGTTGCAGGCCTTGCATGAAATGGTGCAACAGAAAGTTGTGACTTTGCTCAGTGACCCGGAGAATATAGTGAAACAAACACTGATGGAGAATGGAATAACACGTCTGTGTGTCTTTTTTGGACGTCAGAAGGCTAATGATGTTCTTCTCTCTCATATGATCACTTTCTTAAATGATAAGAATGACTGGCATCTTCGAGGAGCCTTCTTTGATAGCATTGTAGGTGAGTGTCTGGCTTCAATCAAACTGATTAGAGAGATAATAAAGTAAATAAGTGTTTGCATATCTCAGGAACAGCTGACAGTCCTAGAGGAGCCCTTTCTTGTAAGCATTTCTATAATCTATAGGAAAAGGAGCAATGGGGTTGCCAAAGCACAGGGCACAGTGTCCTTCCTGGCTTCTTACAAAGATCACAGAATGAGCTATGAGGCAGATAAGTGTAAACAGCATGTAACTGATATTTTTAACTCCTTCTCTCCCAATGTCTGTTCAAAACCTCCACAAAAGAACTCAGATAAAGCTTTATATTTTGCTTCACTTAAAGCTTTTGCACATGTTATAGCTGAGCTGTCTAGCGGGTGTTTGGGTGCGTGCACTCTCCCTTCCCCACACCAGTGCAGCCCTCAGCAGCCACCTAGTTTGCCTCAGTGTGTCAGACCTGTGCTGACACCTATGCCTTGTGTGTGGAAGGACACGCTGGCACAGGGAGCCGCTGTTACCGAACAGCTCTCAGAGCATTCATCTAATGTTGAGTAGAAAGCAGCTTCCTTTTTTTTTCCCCTAGGGACTAATAATCTCTTCTGAGGTGTCTCAATGGGGCAGCAGTTCTAAACTTGGTGAGGAAGCCAAGGAAGTGCCACTTTGGATTTTTTTTGTGTTCTTTCTACATTTCAGGTGTTGCTGCCTACGTTGGCTGGCAGAGCTCATCGATACTGAAACCTCTGCTCCAGCAAGGCCTCAGTGACGCTGAAGAATTTGTCATTTATAAAGCCCTCAATGCTCTTACTTGCATGTGCCAGTTGGGACTCTTGCAAAAGCCCCATATTTATGAGTTTGCTTGTGATATTGGTAAGTAGGATCGCTGGAGAATTCCTTGTTTTCCTAGTTAAGGAATGTTAGCAGTGCCTAAAGCTTCACTACCAGCTTAACTGTCCAATATGCAGACCTGCAGTATGGTTTCAAATCAGCACAAATTGTGTTAATTACAGAGCATTATCCCTTCTTAGTAATATGGAGGGTATCTTTTAACAGCCTCATTTTCTTTCAGCACCTTTCCTGTGCCATCCTAACCTCTGGATACGTTACGGTGCAGCTGGATTTATCACTGTTGTAGCACAGTATTTGAACATTGCCGATGTCTATTGCAAGCTAATGCCGTACCTCCATCCTTTTATCACTCAGCCAATAATACAGGTAATGCCTCCAAAAATGTGAGTGTATCTTGACTATTCAGAATTCCCAAGTCTGTCTTGGCCACGTGTCGGGATAGAATAGTACTAGATTTGTTTTTCACTTAACATCCTGAGACTGCTGGGAGAAAGGGAGAGACAACAGAGAAAATCTACTGTGACCAGCACGGCGGAGGGTACTGTTTTCATTGCAGAATCAAGATGATTGGTGTAATCACAAGCAATAATTGTTAAGCCCTATGTGGCTTTTTGTTTTTGTAAGTTTGAAAGCATCCCTGGGACTGAGCTAGAAACTCCTGTTTTAAAGATGCTTTCAGAGGAAGATGCTAGGGGGAAAAAAGTGCCAGGGTTGTAGACATGAGGTGGCAGTGTTTACTGCTAGATTGCTCCGTGTTTATGTACAGGAGTCAGCTCCTCTCTGTTGACTGGTCTCTCTTTCTGAATTACAGATAGATAAAGAAATAGTCCTGCTAAGTGTCCTTAAAGAGCCTGTCAGCCGTTCCATATTTGATTATGTCTTAAGATCAAAGGATATCACAAGCCTCTTCCGACAACTTCACCTGCGTCAGAAGAAGAGGAGTGGTGTTCTCCCTGACTGCCCACCTCCAGAGGACCCGGCCATCGCACAGCTGCTGAAGAAGCTGCTTTCACAGGTACTTTGACAGTCATGTTTGAGGGTCTTGGGCCCTGTGTGTGTCCACAGACCCTAACCTTGCAGTTGCTGCTTGAATGACCACTCTGAGGTGCTGGTCCTGCAAACCTTTGACTTTGTTGGTGCTTGTAGGATGAAGAGTTCAGAAGTTAGAAGAGTTCAGTTAGAAGATGCTGAAAAGATGAGCTATAAACAGGGCAATATTACATTGGGATTTCCCAAATACACCGACTGGAGGTGTCGGTGTCTGATTTGACACCTCTGTGATGCTGTCAGTGCTACAGCAGGTGTGCTGTGTGTTGTTAGAAAGAAGAGGGTGTCTTTTGAAGAGGCAGGGCTACAGGTAACAGTGTAAAAACCAAGGGGAGCTGGAAGGTGTCAAGGCTGGTACCTGAGGAGTGGAACACTAAGGATCACCCACACAAAGTAGTGAGAAATGGGGAGGAAGACTGCAAGCTGAGTGAGAAGGTGGGGGTAGGGCTGGGATTTGTTCTCCTGGGTTTTTTTCCTATGTCTCTGTAAGCAGGGTCTGGGTGGCACCAAAGCAGACTGCACCAGACGCTGATCCTACACGAAATGCTGTTCCACCCTTTCACTATTCCTGGCCCTGTTCCTGAGGAGAAAAAATACTCTTGATACTGTAGCAGCTTACCCACAGTCTTGTATGAGTGACAGACTCGTGTCTCAGATTCCTTCGCTTCTGAGCCAGCCATTCATCTCACAGCTTCTTACCTCTGCACGCCTCGATGCACGTTCTTGTTCAGCAGGAAATAACTTCCCTTCTGTTTTGTAGGGGATGACTGAGGAGGAAGAAGACAAACTGTTAGCACTGAAAGACTTGATGTTAAAGTCAAATAAAGCTAAAGCAAATGTAGTGGATCAGAGTCATCTCCATGACAGCAGTCAGAAAGGTGTGATTGACTTGTCAGCACTGGGAATAACTGGGAGACAAGTGGATCTTGTTAAAACAAAGCAGGAGCCCGATGACAAACGTGGTTGGTATATTTTGTGGTCCCTATAGATAAATCAAAGCCTTTCTTTCAGGGTCAGAGAACTAATTCTGTGATTTACTCAGTAAGTGTTCTCATCAGTTCAGCCTTCATAGCTATCACCATCCTTGACTATGTCTCTGCTGTCTCTATTTCCTCGCAAGTAGTGATGAGCTCTTTAGCTGTGAAAATGCAGGGTGTTCTTTTGTGGTAGCCTGGAGGAGACAGAGGCCTGGGTGTGGTGCTGAAACAGGCTAGGCACTGAGGAGTGCCAAGTGCTGTTCACCCACCAAGCCTGTGCTTTCTGACCTCAAGGTTCTTCAGCTTTTCATCCATCCCATTTTACTTTGTTACCTGCTCCTCTTTCAGCTTTAAAAAATTGAGTTCTCCCTGTTCAGCTTGGAAATCTACTTGCTGCTAACTCTATTAAAAAGGTGTAAACAGCCCTTGGCATGCTCTGTTTGCCTCATAAATCGCTGCCAGCGGGCCCAAACTGCCTAGCAGTACATTCTTCTCTATTAACTGTAAAAATAATAAATTGGCTTATAAATACTGAACTCGGATCTAGTCTGAAAGTAAAACCAGCCTGAGTGAGAATGTCCTGTTTTTTCTCTCCATCCCAACTACTTACAGCTCGAAAACACATAAAGCAAGATTCAAATGTAAATGAGGAATGGAAGAGCATGTTTGGGTCCCTGGAACCAACTAACATCTCCCAGCCAATATCCAAAGGACATGGGCAAACTACTGATCCTGAAGCCATCCAGGCTGGGAAACCACTCCGTTCAGAATCCTCAGCTGGCATTTGTGCCACTTTGTCATCCTCCCCACAGGTACTGCTGGAAAATGCAGTCTGTGTGTCTTTGAAATGACACACATTGGTTGTGTTAGCCAAGTCTTGTCCTCCAGGTAAACCACAGGACACAGGGATGTGACATTCTGGTTTTGTCTGGAGGTAGAAGCTGACTTTCAAGTTCTTATTTTTAAAATGGGGGTTGAGAAAAGATAGAAGTTGGGTCAGTTGAACAGAAGACCTTCACTAACAACAGTTTCTACAGACAGAACACTGAACAGAGTAGGCAGACAAGGTAGAATAAATACCAATTAGCACTATTTCACATTGATTTTGTTCAAGCATGAACATTTATTAGTTACTAATTAGTTACTAATTGATTCAATGAAAAAAGAGTTTCCCATTTTTCATCAGTGTGGACCAGTAATTAAATAGTAGGGTTTGCTCTTGCAGGCATCCGATGGAGCAGTTGCTCAGCCCAGGAAGCCAAGCATGCAGGTGCCAAGCAGTACTGCATCCCCGTCTGCACACCACTTATGCATCACCACTTGCAAAAATGAACTTCAGCAGCTCATCCAGCAGAAGCGGGAGCAGTGCAATGCGGAGAGACTTGCCAAACAGATGATGGAGAATGCTGAGTGGGAGAGCAAGCCCCCTCCTCCAGGTAAACCACAGGACACCAAGCAAAAACCATTTGAGTCAAAATGTCATCAGCTCAAGGAAAACATGTAAAAGATGAGGAAAAGAGGAAATTAGTAGCCTAGAGATGTTTCTGCTGTGCAGAACATCTACCTGGCCAAATACAAGAGGGTCTGGAACCTGGATCTGTCTCAGTAACTCAGCCCCAACCACTGCTCTGAAGCAGGCTGTTTGGAACCATTATAGGGCAGGTAACTTGCCAGCCTGTAACAGCCTGCAGCATAGCTGCTAAAAGGTGAGAAACACTGTGCTTGGAGGTGAGAGATGTGTCCCACGTGGAGATTTTTGACTGGTTTCTGCTAGTTTTTTGTGTACTCCAGATGTTGAGAGCGGAGCCTGCCCCAGGAAGGTTGCAGCAGTCAGCACAGCAATGCTGAAGCCTTTGGTAAATCCACCAGTCGGGCATATACAGCCACCATGGCCCTTTAAGGGAAGTCATAGAGTATCACTCTAACACAGCTAAGCTTCAATGAACTTGGCTACACCATGAATTCGAGAGAGCTTTACAGCCTGTGAAATAGCATATCTAATTACAACCAGCTGACCTGCTCTGCCACACAGGTCACCGAGTGCCAGAAAATCATTCATGTTTACAAGTTTGTGTCCGTCTGTGAGATGGGCTGTGGCCTGTCTTTCATTATCTCCATCTGCAGCTAATTCTTCACTAAAGTAGATGCCTGCACTGAAGTGCAGCCAGATACTTGCGCATAGCTTATTTCAGAGTTGGAAGCATCACGCAAACGATGGCGTTTTCTTGGCAAGAGGTACTGTATGGCAGCTCAGATCCTCACTGTTTTTCTGAAGGACTGGAGTAAATACTCTGTGGGGTTTAGCAGACCTGTTACATCACTTTACTATGTGTGTAAGTGTGACAGCGTAGCCTGCAGTGTGACACTGAGCTCATCAGTTCAAGCACTCTAAAGACAATCCAGGAGCTTAGTCTGTTAGGTGTGTTGCTCACTGTGTGCATTACAGGATTGCCATTTGCAGCTCAGCAATCTGCACGCTAGCAGCAGGACAACTGTGTGCTGGTATCTCTACAAAGGAGCACAGAAGGGCACTTTGTAATTTCACTGAATGTACCCATCGAAACCAAAGCTGTCCCCCAGATCTGCCAGGAGGGTTTGGCTTACTTGAAAATTGAGTGAACAGGCTTTCATGTGTGAAATATCTGAGCTCTGTGCTTTCAGTGCCTCTGTGCTTTGCTCCTCTGATGGCTGTGTCCTGATACAACTGCTGGTGGATGAGATCAGAGAGACTTTCCCATTTCTAATTAGGTTATGAAATCAACACTGAACCTTATGGCTTTGTTTTCCCCTGTAGGCTGGCGTCCCAAAGGGTTGTTGGTAGCTCACCTTCATGAGCACAAGTCTGCAGTGAACCGCATTCGGGTCTCTGATGAGCACTCCATTTTTGCCACTTGCTCAAACGATGGCACGGTGAAAGTCTGGAACAGCCAAAAGATGGAAGGAAAAACCACTACAACCAGGTAGCTTTAAAACTTAGGGGACTTTGGGGCTGCTGCTTTAGAGTGCAAAATAAACTAGAGTGGGGAGCAAAACATGAGTCACTTGTGGGTGTGCTGAAGTGTACTGGTGTTGCTTTTCACATGCAGCTATACTGCTGTTTCAATTAGTTAGTAAAAATTGACCAGACTACTGTTTTACTAGCACACTGCTGTCTGCTTTGGTAGCTGGAGGCTCATAACCTAGAGACAAAAAGGACAAAAGAAGGACACAGAGCTGCTAAAGGGTGTCCAGCGTAGAACAACGAAGATGATGAAGGGAGCAGAAGAGCTCCCTTATGAGGAAAGGCTGAGGGAGCTGGGTCTCTTGAGCCTGTGAGGGGTGGGTGTCAGGAGGATGGAGCCAGGCTCTTCTCAAGGTCATCTGGTGACAGGACGAGGGGCAGTGGGTGCCAGCTGGAACAGAGGAGGTTCCATCTAAATATCAGCAGGAACTTCTTCCCAGGGAGGGTACCGGAGCACTGGAACAGGCTGCCCAGGGGGAGTGTGGAGTCTCCGTCTCTGGGGATGTCTAAAACCCACCTGAATGTGTTCTTGTGTGACTTGGTCCTGCCGTGGCAGGGGGATTGGACTAGATGACCCTTTGAGGTCCCTTCAGATCCCTAATGATCCTATGGAAATAAAGCCTGCACAGGCTCTGTTGTTTTCTGATTTTGGAACACTGGGATATGTTACTTTCTGAGCTCCCTCAAGAGCCATTGGTTTTAAGAGGTGTTCAAGTCTGTTTGTTTGTTTGAAGTGACACTAAAAGAATGTCCTCAATTTTTCTTTCCCTCTCTGTACTGTTTAGATCTATTTTAACATACTCTAGAATTGGAGGCCACGTGAAGACACTGACATTCTGCCAAGGCTCACATTACTTGGCTATTGCTTCGGATAATGGTGCCATCCAGCTTCTTAGCATTGAAGCTTCAAAGCTCCCTAAATCTCCTAAAATCCATCCAATACAAAGCAGGTGGGTGCCTAGATCATGTAAACCTCCCCCTAGAGCTCCAGTCATTGGTATGTTAGATCCCTTGATTTGTTACAGACTGAGTGTCAGCTGTATGGGAAGGTTGTCATCCATGATCTTATCCTGCTTCCTAAGAAGGGTCAAAAGGCAGCTGCACTGAGACCCAGAGCACAGAGCTGTGTTTGTGTATGCAGAGAGACACTCACATCACTTTACTATCCTGTAGAAACCTTAAAGATCCTGTTGGCATAGATTTGAGAGCGCACCTGCTGTACTGAAACAGAAAGTTGTCCCTGGCAGGTGCTTTGAGAAGTGATGTGAAGAGGAAAATGCTGCTCAGCACTGGCTTTCAGGAGTCTGATGCTTGGAGGGAGTCCTGTCTGTCTCTAAATTCATTTGTTCTTTTAACCCAGGTCCTTAGATCTGAAGGATGATGGCTGTGTCGTAGACATGCATCACTTCAATTCAGGAGCCCAGTCAGTTCTGGCTTATGGTACTGTTAACGGATCTCTGGTTGGATGGGATTTGCGATCGAGCAGCAACGCCTGGACACTAAAACATGATTTGAAGTTAGGCCTGATAACTTCATTTGCTGTGGACATTCACCAGTGCTGGCTGTGTAT
The DNA here is from genome assembly GCA_013397515.1 of Upupa epops. NCBI lineage: Eukaryota > Metazoa > Chordata > Aves > Bucerotiformes > Upupidae > Upupa > Upupa epops. Next base: position 614,518 of record VZRI01004801.1, read on the forward strand.
TGGTAAGCCCAAAGCTTCTGTTGGCCTCTCTCCCCTTCTGGTTTTCTTTTACAGTAACTACAGCTCAGGGTTTTGCTTGATCCTATTTAACTACAATAGATTTTTCTTAAACAAGAGGAGAAAAATACCCTCCTGATCTACTTGTGGAAATTATTCTGCCCTCTGAGTACTTGAGGCTCAAGTGTGCCTCATAGGAATGGAGCACAGGGGTGTGGGTAAAACCCCGATGTTCATCCTACTGACTGCAGGGAGCTTTCTCTCCCCAGGAACAAGCAATGGAACCATGGCGTGCTGGGACATGAGGTTTCAGTTGCCTATCTCTAGCCATTCTCATCCTTCCAAGGCCCGAATCCGGCGCCTGCTCATGCATCCTGTCTATCAGTCCTGGGTTGTTGCAGGTAAATACCTCTTAAACTTACCTTACCATTGTCAGAGGTTGTGATCAAAACACTTTGTGTTTCAGCTTCTGCCTCAAGGCCTGAGGGCAGCAGTTGCTTTTTTAATTCCTTGTAGTTTTTCTTGTGCTTTGCTGGGGAGAGAGCAAAGGGAAGGTTCGTACTTGTGTTCTGGCTTTTTGAAATAAAACAAGAGAGGGGATTCCTTGTCTGATGTGCTCACAGCTGCTTCATCCTCACTACCTCTAGCACTGTTACAGACTTTCAGACTGTTTGTATCAGCAACATTCTGAAATGGACAAGTAACTGAAACTAATTCAACAAGATCAAAGCCGATAAAGTTGCTGTAAAATGAGAGCAGAGTGAATTTCATATTGTATCACTTCATAGGCTTTGCTTCTCATTGTAGTTATTAACCACCCTGAGAGATGAGTTACCTGAAACGAGTGAAGCAAGCCTCTCTGTGTTTGTTGCTTCCTCACTAAAGAAGAAAGGAATGACAAACATCACTTAGGAGTAGTATTGAGAAGTCCTTGCCCGCTAGGTTTGCTGCCAGATGTGTCTCTTGCCTGTCCACACTAACCATGGGTGTGCAACATTGCTGCAGCTGCTCAACTCTTAGCAAGAGAAGTGCTGCAGGGAGCAGGTGGAGGATGTCTCTGTCTCTCTGTCAGACCCTCTGTATCATGTCAGCAGAACACACTTGTATTTTCTGCACTGACAGTATCTTTCTCGTAGCTGTTCAGGGCAATAATGAAGTGTCCATGTGGGACATGGAAACTGGCGATCGGCGCTTCACGTTGTGGGCCAGCAGTGCACCTCCTCTCTCTGAACTGCAGGTCTGGTCCTTCTCTTTTCCTCTTTATACTCTGTAGCTGGGGCTAGAATCACCTCAGACTCCTGTGTGTTAGTGCAGTTACTTCCCTCCATGCTCTGGGATTTTATTTTGGCACTGTAATTGTTTTGCTGTCAAAATGAAATCCCTTTAGTAAAACCACCTGAATATTCACTGGCATCTCCCATGGTCTGTGGAATGTCTTGCAGCTCTCCCTTGCCATATCCCATCGTGTTCTTAGAGAACACGAGAGCTGGTCAAGCCTTCACAGCCATTATGTAGGACTATGTCTGTTGCACTGCTCTGCAAACCATGAGGAGTGAAAGGAACCTGAATGTATTCACATATGGGCTGTTCATAAATTAACTTGGCATTTGTTTGGGAACAGGATGAGTGGATGGATGGATGGATGGATGTGGTAAAGAATGAATTTCCTTTGCTGAAGCATGGCAGCAGCTATTGGTGGTGATTTATTTTTATGTATCCCTTTTTCCTTCTAGCCTTCTCCTCACAGCATCCATGGAATATACTGCAGCCCAGCATCTGGCAATCCCATATTACTGACAGCAGGCTCAGACATGAAAATCAGGTAACAAAACCACCATGCCCACCCATGTTCTAAATCTTGCCAAGCACTGCATGAGCTGCAGGAAGGGAAAACAAGGGTGCTGAAGACATGCTGGTTAACTGATGCTAGGCATCAGTGAGTTCAACAACAGCAGTGCGAAGCGTGGTGCTTTGACACCCAGNGTGCTGGTTAACAGGCATCAGTGAGCTCAACAACAGCAGTGCGAAGCGTGGTGCCTTTGACACCCAGTGTTCAGGAGGGTGAATCAGAAAGGTAACCTGTGTGTAAGCCTCATATGAGTGCTGGTTTCTCTGCTTCGCTGTCTTCCAGGCAGTGCAGAAAGCACAAAGCCCTTGTGCCCACTCGTGTCCATCCTAAGGGCCAGACAGCTTTTGAACAGCGGTCTTAAATTTAACATCTCAACCTGGTTTTCTTTCTTTGTGTTCAGGTTTTGGGACCTGGCCTACCCTGAGAGATCGTACATTGTTGCGGGAAGTTCTAACTCCTCATCAGTTTCCTACTACAGGAAGATAATTGAGGGCACAGAGGTGGTTCAGGTATTTGGCTGGATTTGCCAGACACTTTCTACTTGGCTTTTAGCAGGTGCTGTAGGTTACATTCATTGCCTAATGGATTCCATTACAACTGTCTCACTTGTGGATGGCTTTAGCGCTACCTTTTCAGACATTTAGGATAAGACAGAAGGAAAATAACCAGTTGTTTTGACAGAACTAGAGTTCCCAAGCCTGCAGAAGCCAGGGTCAGGTTTCTTTTGGGATGGCTCAGCATGGGTGATTTTGATCAGCCTTAGGAATGACTTTTGTGTAGGATCTTAGCGCAAGGGGGTGTGAGATTTATTGAGGCCAGACCTGTATGGCAGCAGGACTCTGCGGGTTCACCTCGTCACCTCTTCAGGGTGACATTGGGAAGGGGCAGTGTTGCTGGGGGTTGGATATTTAGTTTCAATGAATGAATGCTGCATCAAAGGTGGCCAGTCCAGTGAGGATCTGTCTGTGACTTCTGAGTGTTTCATGTCAAGTTCTGAATTTATTCATGCTGTTAACTGGGCTTATAAAACCCTTGGGAAGCTGAGGTGTATGTGTCACTGCAGTATTGGGTTGGGTCTTTTTGATAGGACTATACTGTCATTTAAATAAATATGAGAAAAAAACATTCTTTCCCTACTCAGGGAGCAGCTCAGAGGAAGATTCAGGTTTGTGTGATGAAACAAACCGAGTTGTTAAGTGCAAGAAAACCCTCGAAGGGTGGGAGATTTGGGTGGAGATTTTTTGGTTGTTGGTTTTGGAGGGATTTTTTGATCATTTTACAGCCTAGTACGTGTCATAATTCCTTTTGCAAGTGCTCACCTTCCTCTAAATAATACTTCTCACTTTGTTTTTGAACAGGAAATTCAAAACAAGCAAAAACTGGGTTCCACTGATGAGACCCCTCGGAAGGGTCCGGAGTCTCTCCCTGTTGGACACCACGACATTATCACAGATATCGCCACTTTCCAGACGACACAGGGCTTTATAGTAACCGCATCAAGGGATGGAATCGTTAAAGTGTGGAAATAACAATTGCACTAATATATAGTCTGTAAATATTTGTAATAAAAGAAATCCCCTCGTCATCAAGTTTGCAAGGACTGTTGCAGATCACGGGATGGAAAGGACTTCACTGGTGAAGATAAAACCGGCTGTAACTGTTAGCACTTCATAATCACTTATTTTATTAAAGATATTTGGTAGCTCTGACATTTCCTTACAACACCGAGCACTCAATGAAGGAATTCGCCTGCTTTTCCCGACGGTCTTTGAGGATCTTCCAGAAGACCCTTTAGTGACAGCCTGGGAGGAGCCGTGAAGCATCCGACGGCTCCTGCCCTGCCCCCTGACACCCCTCCTGTACAGCTGGTAACTAATAAAGGCCGTTGCAGCGCCCCTCAGTCCGTCCTGGGCTCTCTCTGTCCCCGCTTCTCCCCGCCGGCGCCCGGTGCCGGCGTGGCCACACCCACTCGCAGAGGCCCCGCCCAACTAACCGCCGAGCATGCGCGGCTCCGCCCCCTCCATTTAAGGCCGCGAGGGCGGGGCGCGTGGGCGTGGCCTCAAGCGTCGCTGGCGACGGCGGCAGCAGCAGCTGTGAGGGGAGGGCGCGCAGGGGATGAGGCGGGGCCGCCGGAGGGGTCAAGGAGCAGCCCAGCCGAGCCGGCCCGGGAGGCGGCAGCGCTTGGGCCATGGATCCCAGCGCGCTGGAGTTGGACGCGGTGAAGTTCGCGCAACTGGCGGTGCAGAGGGATCAGAGCGGCCGCTACCAGGAAGCGGTTTTCTACTACAAGGTACAGGCCGGGCAGGGGGCGGCCCAAGGGCTGGAGGCCGAGGGAGGGCTAAGGGCGGGCGGCCCTAAGGCCTGGCCTGCGGAGGTCCCAGGGAGGGGAGCGGAGGCAGGGTGGGGCGTCCTGGGTTTCTCCGTGTAGGAGGGCCCAGAGGCCTCTCAGCAGTGGGGCGGTTCCGCCCTGTGAGGGAGCCGGGGTGCGGCCGTAACCACCTGGGACCGTCCCTTCCGTCGGGGATCTTGTTAGTTAAGGGCAGTTCCAGGTCGGGGTAGGCTTGGCCCCGGTGAGGCTCAGTGTATTTGAGGGCTTGTCACTGGGACTTGGTGGCTGCTGTGCAAACAGCTTGCACCCGTGTAAGTTGCCTTGTTTTGAGGGGGTTGTGGTTTGTGAAGTTTGCATAATGTGTCTCCCCAGATTCAGTTCTCACCTGCGAGAAGGGATTTCTTTTAAAGTCCCTTTGATTTGTTATGATACTTGTTCCATGTGTTTTATCATCCTGTCAACTTAACTATCTTCACTAACTTCTTTAGAGCTCTGTAGTTATCTTTTTACTTACTTGAAAGGCACAGAGTACTTACTGTCTAGAAAGCATCTTATTATTGTGGTGGCTGATGTACCAAAGGCTAGTGAGAGTTGTATCCTTGCTATTCAACGTTGTTGTTAACACGAGGTGAGCTGAGTTTATGTATTAATATTATATTTTTGGGTCTGTGTGTGCCAAAGTTGTGGTTACCGATAAGCTTATCTGTGCTGGACGTATGTGCTCCAGCAGCTCTGTTTCCATACTGTCTTGTGATTCACAGAATGTTAGGGATTGGAAAGGAGCTTGAAAGATCATTAGTCCAATCCCCCTGCTGGAGCAGGGTCCCCTAGATCCAGTCACACAGGAATGTGTCCAGGTGGGTTTTAAAAATTTCCAGAGAAGGAGCCTCCACAGCCTCCCTGGGCAGCCCATTTCAGTGCTCTGCTCCAGCTTATTCTGGTATTTATGTGGAACCTCCTATGTTTCAGTTTACAGCCGTTGCCCCTTGTCCTGTCATTGGATTACAGTGAGCAGAGCCTGGCTCCTTCCTCCTGACACCCACCCTTTCCATATTTATAAACATTAAAGAGGTCACCCCTCAGTCTCCTTGTTTTCTAAGCTAAAGAGACCCAATTCCTTCAGCCTTTCCTCTTTGGGGAGGTGCTCTGCTCCCTTCGTCTTTGTGGCTCTGTGCCAGACTCTCCTTCTGGAACTGAGGGGCTGTTGGACATTTCTGTGAGAAGTTGTGCTTTCCAGAGAAACCCCTCTTTTCATGTAAATAATCACTTTGGTGCTGCTTATGGAAGATGTTTTCACTTGTTGCACATGGGTGATGTTCTTGCTGACCACAGAATGGTGTCCGTGGCACTGCTGATGCACCTACACATAATGAAGTGTGTGATCTGAACAGTACTTGGTGCTGTCTCAAAGTCAGGCCAAAGAGAAGTGCAGTTAGGGACACACTGATATGGTGGGAAGGCTGTTGTGAAACACAGCTCAGCTGATGTTTGGGCAGGCAGTAACTCAGGTGTTCAGGTTGTTGTGGTCAGGAGTGAAACCAGACCCATGTGATGCTGCCTAAGCAGAATTCTTTTTCTGATTCACCTGAGGCAGGTAGACTCTCCAGATGTTGCTGGAAGAATTGCTGTTGATGTTAGCTTAAAGACGAGGTAGTTATTGAATATATATTACTTGTTGAACATTTAATGTATGTATTTCGATGGTGCAAATAAAGTCTATCCCATCTTAACTTTGCTATTGACTGCTCTGAGCATGAAGCTCAGAGTTCAGTGATGCTGTTACCAAGCCTGTGGGAGAGCTCAGGTGCTGAACTGGGTTCCAACTGGGCTAACAACTAAGTGAGTTGTTGATCAGCACTTAGAGACTTGGAGCTTGCTGGTCAGTAGTTGGCCAGATGTGACTCTGACATGCTGCCTGTTCTGCAGAAACGTAGCAGCATGGAGGATATCATAAATAGGACTGAGTCACACATCTGTCTCATCGCCACGCGTGGTTGTGCTGGCTTTGCAGGCACTTGGACAACTGCCTCGCTCTTCTGAGGCATAATCTGTTAAAGACTGTTTTCGTTATGTTTACATCTGAAAACCAGACAAAACAGTTGTGCTTGAAATCAGTGCTGCTGGAGGAGGAGCCCTGCCACAAAGCGTGGGAGTTTTTGTGCCAGCAGTGAGAACAAAAGAGGGGTTTTAACTGTGTTTTTGGGAGTGGCAGATTTAAGTTCTCTGTATGCTTCTGCAGCTGGTTCAGCTCTGGCTGTTCCTTACAACCCTGCCAAACCTTGTATGTTTCTCATAAATGTAGTGACTGGATGGGCAGCTTATGCAACTGGAGGCTGCTTTCAAACCTTTAAAAAGGGAGTTTAAGAACATAGAAAACTTTAAATCTGTAGGCTTAGACTTCCTAAGCCAAGAAGAATTCTTGCTTAGAAGGTATGTAAATGCCTTTGGCTTTGATCACCTTCTATATTGGTTTGCTTTGTTATTCTTAGATTAAATGTGGATAACTGGAGTTGCTGTATTTCCTAGCCTTAAATCCACACGTCTAAAAAGTTGGTGGCTTGTGAGCTTTTAATTTCAGTGCATACTTGAAATATTTGTACTTAATCTCTTGCTTGTGTGCATTGCTATAGAGACAGGCCTAAGATCTGGCCTTACAGCACCTGAGAAGGTATTTACTAGTCTTACAGGTAATACCATGTGTGAGAAATGGAATCTGATCTCTTTTTTACAACTTGCTCTTTCCAGCAGGACTTCCTTGCAGCTGCAGCATCCTTTAGCAGATGTAGGAGTTGTGTGGCTTGTGGCTCTGCTTATGGAAAGTCATTTTCTAGACAGCAAACATGAAGGTTGTCTCAAATTATTCTCCTTGCAGGAAGCTGCACAAGCCTTGATTTATGCTGGGATGGCAGGGTCCAACTTGGAAAACATTCAAGAGAAAATAAATGAGTACTTGGAGAGAGTTCAAGCTCTCCATTCAGCAGGTGGGTAAGGAGCTTCCTAGTTAAATGTCAGCTTAAATTAATTGAGTGTAAAGCCTTTTTGTGCTGTGAAATGCCTATTGATGGTATGTGCTCTGTTTTTTGCTGTTCTGACTTGTCCTTCCTGAAGAACCACAAGTGCAAGGGTCACATCAGGGCTTTGATTTCTGAAACGTCAGAAATAGAGGTTTTGCCTCTGAAGGACTTGGCTGTGGGGTTTCTTTCCTTTTGAATGTTCCCAGAACCACGCCTGCAGAGCAAACCTGAGCAAGTAGTTAAATATAACAAAAATTGATGAGAAACAAATCAAAACTCACCTCTAATCTTGAGCTGCATGTGATGGATTTGAATTGGGCTCTGGTATTTATGTAGAATTGCCATTGAGAGGGAGAAGAGCCTGTGGGCCCCTGTTCCAGGGTACAGTTACTTTTCTAGTGATATGATGTTTTTGTAATCTGTCTAGTTGGATTCTCCCTGTTTCAGTTCAGAACAACTGGCTCACATTCCTTTTACTTGCATTGCAGCAAAGAATCTGTTTCCTTGGAGGTCTTGCAGATACTGGCAGGCATCTAGGTCCCTCCAAAGCCACCTCTCCTGGCTGGTCAAGATGTGCTCCTTCTGTTTCTCAGAAAGCCAAGTCACAGGTCACAGAATCATAGAATTGAGGCTGGAAAAGCCCTCTGAGCTCATCCAGCCCAGCCCATGACCTGACATCACCACAATAAGCTAGACCAGGGTACTAAGTGCCACGTCCAGTCTTTTCTTCAGGTCCTTCTCCACCAGGCTGCTCTCCAGCCACTCATCCCCCAGCCTTGTAGTTCTGCAGGGGGTTATTGTGGCCAAAATGTAGGATTCTGCACTTGGCCCTGTTAATCCTCATCCTGTTGACCTCTGCCCATTGCCCCAGCCTGTCCAGATCTCTCTGCAGGATCTTCCTCCCCTCCAGCAGATCGACATTCCTCTCCAACTTTGTGTTGTCCATGAACTTACTAAGGGGAGATTCAATCCCCTCATCCAGGCATCAATAAAGACACTGATTAGAACTGGACCCTCTAGCCCCAGCTATCATTAGGGATCTAAGACTGGTGGGGCTGTTCCAGGCAGTCTGCAGAGTGCTGAGGAAGGGGTGGTCATTGCTTCCCCCATCTCCTGGTTGTGCTCATGCTGACACAGCCCAGGGTGCTGTGAGCCTTCACTGCTGACAGGGGCCTGCTGTTTTCTGGGCCCTTCTCTGCAGAGCTGTAGCCTGCCCAGGTACCTTTGTCCTGGCTCCTGTTGGTCCTTGGCTTTGTCTTGTCTGTGTCCCTTTGGGATAGTGACTGTATCCTGGAGCAAGTTGTTTTGGTGGTATCTGCAGCAGTGCTCAAGGTGCTTTCTCCCTCCTCCAAGGCATTACTAAAGGCATCAAATGAGATGGGCACCTGTGGGACTCATGTTACCATAGTGATGTCTTCACAAACCTTGCCAAACTTAACATCATTAAACACCCATGTCCTCAGGGTAGCATGAAGGACTTTATTTGCATTGTTTTATCTGTGAAGTACCTGAGTCTGTCCCTGCATTGAGGGCTTGTGGTGCTGGTTGGGATTTTCTGGTCCTTGTTAAAGATGTTTTTAGCGAAGTTCAGAGAGATTTGATTTTCAGTCAAGCAGTGGTTAATCCCGTTTGATCTGAGCTGCTGGTGTCCCAGTACCACGTCAAGGATGCATTTACACATTAGCTGCCATAGAAACCTAAATACTTTCTCTTTCATTTAGTTCAGTCTCAGACCACAGACCCTCTGAAGTCAAAGCAGCAGTTGGACCTGGATCGTGCTCGCTTCCTTGTCACACAGGCCTTTGATGAAGACGACAAAGGCAACGCGGAAGAAGCCATAGAGTTGTACACAGAAGCGGTGGAACTCTGTTTGAAAACAGTATGTTAAGCTACAGGTTAACTTGGTGGAATTATGTGATGGTAAGGAATTCTTCCACTTACAGGACTGACTGACTCTTGAAGGACGGATTAAAAATGGAGTACCTGTATTTTAAAAAAATTGTTTCAAAATCTTTTTTCCCTGTTTTTTTTAGTGTTTGTTCCAGTTTTTATTTTATGTTACTGCTTAACAGTGTAAATTTATGATTTATCTGTGTTTTGTGAACTCAGTTACACTAAAAACTACAAATGTTCTGGACCGTCTTCATGCCAGTATTTCCTGTGGTGTGACTGCAACACTAGAAATTACCAGCAGCTGAAGATGCTAAAGCTTGTGTGTCAGCTATGTTACATTAATTCCTTTGACACGATCAGAAAGTAAGGGAATCTTTTGCATGTAATGCTTTCTGAAATCTAACTGTCCACTGATGCCAAAGCTAGTAAAAATACTACTTGATCACTCAGTGCTCAGAGTTGCAGCTGTTCTGAGCTCAGCAATTCACACTGAGATTCATGGCAAGGATGAATTGGGCATCAAGTAAACTGGAGGATATAATTACAGGTACTGCTGTAGTCTCTTGTGTCCAGTTGCTGTAATGAACTCACAGCAGGAAGAGCTCACCATCATAATGTAACTCCACCAAGTCTTATTTCTATCTCCCCCCCTCTTTCCCCTTTTTAATAATGTAAATATTTGTGGGCTGTTGGGAAGGGAATGTTACTTCTGCTACATCCTAGTGTGAAATCTTGGAGTTCTGTGAACTGGTTTTATCCAGACAAAACCTCTCTGGTGATGCAGGGAGACCAGAACAAGAGCTAGAGCTGCTCTAGTTTTTCCACTTGAGCTGTTGGAGCGGAACATTTTCTGTCTGTTACATAAAACTTCCTGCCGCTGCATCCTGCTTTTCCTTTGCCAGGTTCTCCCCGTTATGTCGGTGCTTGCAAACAGTGCTTTTGTATATTGCAGTTAGTCTGAAAGCCTGTCCTTGATAGCTGCTCTTACTGGGTGCTGCATTGAGTGCAGGTAGTGCTGACGCCTCTCTTAATCTCAGCTAGTGTAGTGTTTTGTTGAGATGACTGTAGGCTTTATCTTTAAAAATAACCTTCTGCTTCCTGTGATGGAAGAAGGTAGAAAGGTCTCTACTCTCTTGAGCTTTACTCCTGTCTCTCCTGTTGTTCTCCTCAGTATATCCAGGTGGAGAGATTTTTCTTCCTTAGCCCTGAAGTACTGGGGAGCAGCTGTTCCTTTTTTCCTGGGGCAGTCTAGATGAGTGTGCTAGTGTCCACTGTTTACCTTCCCACAGCTTCCAAAGTCTCTTTCAACCAGGAACTCAATGCAATTTATTTACAAATGTAAATCCCTGCTTACAGAGGATGTTTGTAGTGGTGTTTCTTGCCATAGAAGTAGCTTGCCTTACGTCTCCTTAGTTGGCCTTGCTGACCTGGGATACTCAGTCACTGTACAGATCCTGAAACCTGCCTCCTCTCCGGCTGTTCCTGGAGAAGGCACAACTGACTGTTCAGTGGCAGTACGTGTTCTTCATCTGTCAGCTGCCCTGGGTTGGGAGAACTGGCTTTGATACCGCTTTTCCTTTTGTTTCCAAATTAATATCTGTTGTGTTAGACTGCAAGGGAGGCAGAAACCCCCATTCCAGACAGTGTTTTCTGCTGTTCAGGGAGGCTGAAGCCATTAAGAGCTCAGGTGTTCTTTTCCATAATGGCCTGTTTGAGTGAACTGAAGCCTCCAGCTCCTGCAGGAGCCATGTAGGCACTCAAAAGTGAAGGTTTTGAGAGCGGGTTTGTGGCCAATTTAGAGGGGGGGTGGCAGGGGAGTTTTCATCTAATCTGCATCCCAATAAAAGACTCTCTTCTTGGAGTTGAGCAAGCACTTCTCCATCCCTACATTTCACACCTTTGCCTGGACCCCTGTGTCTCCTGCTTCTGCCCCCATCCCATTCCTTGCTGCTGGACAGTCTGCATCTGCTGCTTCTCCACCACCTCACTCAGCCAAGCCGAGCATGACTCTGGCCCCCACTCCACCTGCATTCTCCAGCAGCAACTCCTCTGCCAGCTCCTGCGATAGCAAGCCCCTGCTCTGAGCTCCTGAATCACCTGCTTCTGCTGAGCCACCTGCATCTGACTTGTCATGTTTTGTGGGGTAGAGAGAGAGCTTGTCATGGTGGCAGCAGTTTTGGGGGGGGGGTCACACTCCATCTCCGGGATGGCACTGATACTTAGTCCTGTGTTACAGAAGTTAATGCTTTTGCTTGTATCTGAGTGCTTTGGCATATTTATCATTCCCCCTCTCTCTCAGAGAGGGCTGGAAAGAGGGAGCCAGGGGAGACTTCTAACCAAGGGTCTCTGCCCCCAGACTTGTTCCAAACCAGGGCAGGAGTTCAAAAGTTTGATGTGCCCTGGCTGGCCTCCCAACCAGGAGAGAAGTTAGTGCTCCTGGTGCCTTGACAGAGATTGTTTTATGCCTTTGATATGCAAGAACAGCTGTTTCCACTTGCAAGCAGCTTCGTTTATATCTGGATTTAGGGAAGAGAAGTGGAACGTGTCTAAGCTCAGCAGTAAACCTGAGCTGGTTTTGTCTCCCTTCTGCCTGTAGCATGTTAATATGATTAGAGGAAAATGTTTCAAGTGTATATTGTTGCCTGTGCTGAGGAACTTTAAATAAGTAAATAACACTTGTTCCATGAACATTCACTACAAGTATCATTCTGTTCTGTAGTTGAGGTGCTTCTCATGCTGGGGTTTGTAAAAAAACATGTTTGCTCTTTTCAAAAGAGAACTGGAAAAGATAGCTATTGTTTGCTGCAGTCTGTAAGTGTGGAATCTGAGCCTTTAAAACCTGTGGGATGGTTTTGATATGGAGCTTTTTCCTTAATTTTGTGCTTCAGGCTACTGAAACCTCAGAAGCAGGTCTCCAGGCAAAACTGAAGCAGCTGGCTCGACAAGCCCTGGATAGGTGAGTGCTGCCAACGCTAGCAGCGAACGTGCTTGTTGTCGGGTGCCAGCGTGCTCTTGCTCACCTGATGTCTGCTCTGTACTCTAGACTGGATTCAGGGCAGATTGGCTCCTGCACAGCCCTCCTGGCCCACTGCTGCCAGCTCCTGTACCACTGAGCACAGCAGCCTGTGTACCAGCCCTCCAGCAACCCTAGCATATACAGATGTAGGGCAGTGCATCACTTAAGATAAATCTGAGTACTGTGTTGCAGGGTTTGCCTTCTGTAAAAGTGTCAGCATCCCTTTGTAAGGCAGACAGCTTGGAAACTGGGAAATCCTTCTCTTGATGGTAGCAGTGTAGTTGTGGAGGCAGGTCTGGTGGAGTGGATACTCTGTCTGAAACAAGTTACAGGAGCGTAAGTTCAGTGTAATCACCCCTATGATGGCAAATAGCATGGCAGGTTGGGCTGAGCTTCAGGAACGTGGCTTGCAGCACTGCTCAGTCTGTGTTCAAAATATCCCATGTTTTGGGGGCTGCACGATCAGCCAGCAGTGCAATCCAGTGACACAATACGGCTCCTGAATGCACACTTCTCCAGTGCTTGAAGCACTGGGTTGTGAGGGTGCTGGTGGGTTTTTACTGCTGCTCTAGTGCACAGGTGAGTTTAATCCTGAGGGAAGAGGGCACAAATCCATTGTCTTTCAGACAATGAATGCAAATTCTTCTATTAGCATAATGTAAAAGCAGCAAAACCCTAATGAGTAGCTCCTGCATGGACTTGAAATACTTTTTGGAATTGGCTCTAGGATAGGAAAGTAAAAACAGTACCAGCATCAGAAATCAGTGCTTTTCCAAAGAAGCAGCATTGATCAACTGATCACTTGTTCATTCTGTTGAACGTGTGTGAACCAAGCAGCTGCATCATTCAGCCACAGCTCTGGTTTTATCATGGTTGTAAACAAAGTGCATCTTTATTTGCTTTAGAGCTGAGGCACTGAAGGAATCGGTGTCAAAGCCTTCTCAGAAGGACAAGTCAACTGCAGTGAAACCGAACCAGCCAGTCAGAACATTCCTTCCACTGGGACCTGATTTTTCTCTGAACGTTAAACCGCAGACAATCAGAGCAGTGCAGGCCAGTGAACCCCAAGGTCAGAGATACACTGCCGAGGAGATTGAGGTGCTCAGGTAAGCTGAACACCAGTTTTTCTAAAGATAGATAACTTCTTCCCAGGGAGGGTGTTGGAGCACTGTGGAGCACTGGAGGGGGACTTGTAGAGTCTCCTTTTCTGGAGACATTTTAAACCCTCCTGGACCTGGTCTGGGTGATCCTGCTGTGGCAGGGGGATTGGACTGGATGATCTCTCGAGGTCCCTTCCGGTCCCTGATGATTCTATGACTCTGTATAATTTGTGTTCATGTTATTTTGCCTCTTGGCCAGCAGATGGAAACAGCTGGAGCATAAGGTGGAGAAACAAATTGTGTTTAGCCAGATGTAGTTTTCAATGTGACGTCCAGACCTTCTGAGAGGTTTGGGGCTGATAATTGTTTCTCTGTAGGTACAGTGCTGGCAGCGAGTCATCAAGTGCTCTGCATCTCATATCAAACATGTACAGAGTCAGGTTCATTTTCAAGAGGCAGTTGTCTTGATTTCAGAAGTGCTGAGATTTTAATCTCATTGCCTTCTGGAAATCAATCTTTAAAAGATGTTAGGTTTGTAACTGGGGTTTTTTGTCTCATGATTTGCAGGAAGACCTCAAAAATCAACGGCATTGAGTATGTACCTTTCATGAGTGTTGATCTGAGGGAGCGTTTTGCCTTCCCTATGCCATTTTCGTAAGTGTGATTCAATTACTGGTCTTTCCTTTGGGGTCTTTTTTTCTCCAAGGCTTCCCATACTTAGTGTTTGTGTTTTCCTTTTCAGGGCTTAAAATTGCTTAAGTGGGGTTTTAAATGTGAGCCAGGCAATGATACTTAAATACTATCACTTCCTTCTTCTAGTCTTAATCTTAAAGCTGTTGGAAGTGAGGTGGGGTCTTCACACTGGAGTAAAGTGAAGAGGTTTCCTGCTGGTGTAGATGGCTTTCTATAATCTCCTTCTGTCTGTGCTGTGTGGAGGAAGCTCTTGAGGTTTTTAATGAGAAAAGTTTTGCTTTATTTTCTTCTAAGAGTCACCACCTCTTTCAGTGCTCTTTGAAATGGCACCAAAGCACCATGTAGGAAGCTGTGTGATCATCCTACATGTATTTCACAATCTTTCAGACTGTGCACACCACACAAAGCTGAACTGTTACCGATGTATGTCTGCTTCTCTCCTAAACCTAGAGATAAATGCGGGAAGCTACCGTTGTCCCCCAAACAGAAAGCGATGTTTGCCAAGTGGGTGCGACCAGATGACATCACCAATAACCCTACGATGATTTATACCGTGTCAAGCTTCAGCATAAAGCAGGTACATTAGTCCTAGTTATCACTAATAATTAGGTTCTAATTAATTAATAACTGTTCTGAGCAGGGAGACTTCCTGCTGCTTCAGTAGTCTTTTGCTTCTTTTGGGTCAAAACCTGTCCTTTTGGAAGGGGATTATGGTCTGCCAGTTCTGCTTCCCTCTGCACGCTCTGACTGTCTTTCAGTATCTGTTAGGAAATGTCCTTGCTGGTTTTCTTGCCTCTACAGACCATAGTGTCAGACTGCTCTTTCGTGGCATCGCTTGCTATCAGTGCAGCCTATGAAAGGAGGTACAACAAAAAACTGATCACAAGGTAAGGAGGTGCTGCTTTCGGAGATCTTATTGGACTTACAGAATCATCAGGGATCGGAAGTGACCTGGGAAGGTTGTCCAATCCCCCTGCCACAGCAGGATCCCCCCAGACCAAGTTGAGGCAGGTTTCAAATGTCTTGGTACTGCCATGCAGTGTGTTCTGTGACATTAGGACACAGTGAATGAAAAATAGATGTTTATGTCTTCTTCCTGAGACTGCTGTGGCTTCAGTGCTTCTGAGAGGGAAGCTGGCTTCATGCAGATGTGTGTACAGACACTGGAGAGAGACTTCTGGTGTGCTTTGAGAAGGAGTGCATTGTTAAAAATCACTGAAACCCCACCATTTTAAACTATATTTTGCTTGCAGTGCTGTATAGGTTTGTTTTCCTACTTTGCTGTGCTGGCTGCTGTGCCATACATGGTTCATCTTGCATTTCGCTGCAAAATTAATGTTAAGGGCACTGTCACATTTCTCCTTGGCTAGTGCCCTGTGCTACATCAGGCAAGTTCAGTAGACTCTGCTGGGAGCCAGTTGCCCAGCCAGTGTGTTAATGTTGTTCCTGGAGTGGGTTTGGGGTTTTTGTTTTAACTCAGCATTTGTTAGACCTGGTGTTGTTCTTGAGTGACAAGTTCTCCACTGTGTCCAGTTCTAGGCCTCTCAGGTCCAGAAGGACACAGAGCTGCTTGAGAGAGTCCAGCGCAGAGCTGCTAAGATGATGAAGGGAGGCTGAAGGAGCTGGGTCTCTGTAGCTTGTAAAAGAGGAGACTGAGGGGTGACCCCATTAATGTTTATAAAGTTGGAAAGGGTGGGTGCCAGGAGGAAGGAGCCAGGCTCTGCTCAGTGTCATCCAATGACAGGACAAGGGGAAACGGGTGTCAGCTGGAACATGAGAGGTTCTGCATAAATATGAGAAGAAACTTCATAGTGAGAGTGACAGAGCACTGGAAGGGGCTGCCTAGGGAGGTTATGGTGTTGTCTTGTCTGGAGATGTTTTAAACCTGCCTGGATATGNAGCACTGGAAGGGGCTGCCTAGGGAGGTTGTGGTGTGGTCTTGTCCGGAGATGTTTTAAACCTGCCTGGATATGTTCCTGTGCAGCTGGATCTATGGGATTGTGCTCTTGCAGGGCGATTGAACTAGATGATTATTCCAAGTCCCTTCCGATGGCTAATGATTCGGTGACTATCCCTAGTAGAAAGTTTGACTTGTCATTGAGGTAACTACTGTGCTTATAGTAAAGAGATGTAACTATCATCTGTTTGCTTCTGTTGGAGAAACAATTAGGTTACTGATGTGCTTTTTGTTACTGTGTTAAGCAGAACACTGCAGCAAGAGCCAAGACAAAGAAAAATCAGTCACTTATAGTAAATGAAGTTGTTTTATTTATGTTGAGTGTAAATTCCAGCATCAGACCTTTTTCTGTTGGAGGTTATATACAGCCATTTGTCTCAGCTTTCTGTGTTTGTTTTTTCAACAGCATAATTTACCCTCAGAATAAGAAAGGAGAACCGGAATACAATCCGTGTGGCAAATACATGGTGAAGCTCCATATCAACGGTGTACCTAGGAAGGTAAATGGGTTGGAGGAGGCATAGTACTGTTTAAGTCAGGTATTTGGAAGGCTTGGCCTGACTGAAGCTACTTTTGCACAGCAGTAACTTCAGATCTGTTTTGTTGGAAAGGGTTTTTTTTTAATCATTTAACTTTTTGAAATTCTTGTTGGTTGTGAAGTGTGTAACAGAATGTAAGCTGTCCTTTTCCTTACGGATCTTTGTGAAAACAGCTTTCTTCTCATGGACTTAAAAATTCTTACATTGCTTAACAGAATTAGGAAAACCATAGAGGAATAAAATCATTTCTCATGTTCATGTATAGCACGTGCCAGTAACCTTGTCTGCTCCGTCTTGGAAAGGAAGTTACAGAACTAAAGTACAGAGAGGGGCATCTGGGAAGGGTTTTGATAGAGAATTGACCATAGAGGGGTAACTGAGGTGACCACAGACTTCTAGTAAAGGGATGATATGCCTGAAGATACAACATAGAGCTTGATAAACACTCTAACTTTATTTTCAGTTCAAAACCCACAAACACAAAGGTGTATTTATTCATATAATTGTTGTTCTTTTAAAATGGTTCTGAAATCCTGTCTTTCTAAGGCTAATAGTGATTTTTCACTTGCTTTGCACAGGTTATCATAGATGATCAGCTACCGGTTGATCACAGTGGGGAGCTTCTCTGCTCTTATTCTAACAATAAGAATGAGTTGTGGGTGTCGCTGATAGAAAAGGCTTACATGAAGGTCATGGGAGGGTACGATTTTCCTGGCTCCAATTCTGTGAGTACATGACTGGGGTGGGGGTAGTACATGTTCATAGAGTCTGTAGGGCACTGGTGGATGAAGTCTCATGATTTTGCCTGTATCAGTACTATTGAGTTTGATTTCTGCTGTTCAATATAGGGCAGTTTTCCCTTATTAGGTTGAAGAGGGAGCAACCTCTGATGTGTGGAAGTGTATCAGAATGTTCCACTCAGTGCGTGCAATAGTGTTCGTGGAGGGTGTGCTCAGTAATGGAGACTAGAGTGGCTTTGTAAGAGAGGTGGATGCAGTGTGTGCCTCTTGGGTTTTGTATGGCTGTTTAGATCAGCGTTTACTGTGGAGGACAGAAGCTGTTGAACATCAGTATATTATTGTTATTGCCATGTTCTCACTTGTTAGCTATAAAAATCAACCTGCTTGTGGAATTTAATCTCTGCCCTTCCACCCCTTAGTGCTTCCAACTGTATTCCAGCTTCCTTCTGGGCCTGGGTCATACTGATGGTTCTTTCTGTCCACCAGTGCTGGTTACTGACACTCCAGGCATTTACAACCTCTCCTTTTGCACCTGCACCAAGGAGTACAAAGTAAAAGGAAATAAACAACACTTCAAAGTGATAAACGGGGACATTAAAGCACCTTTGTATGGAAACCCATGTCAGTGTCAGGTTTACCAAAACGAATTAACTTACTTAAAGTAAAACTCATTTAAAATGTGTATCGAATAGCCAGCTTCAGGCTGTGCTTCTACAAGTCTGAGTGAAATGGATAGAGCACATCACAGAACTGAGCACAACTTCCAATTCCTTATGCTTCCACCACTATAGTTCCAGTTGGTTTCTTCCGTTTGCTTTCCAGCTGTTCTGTTGTTTTGACTTTGATAGAGGACAGTTGGAAGTGTCCAAAACTAATCAAACATGGGTTTGCTCATTTTTTAAATACAGCTTTAATCTCGGTCCTTTTGTGTGGAGAGCTCTCTGAAAACTCGAGTAGCCTTGATTACAGGGTGCCCCTGTAATTTGTGTGCAAACGCCATGTGCTTCCAGCTGGATTGTGCGTTCTGATTTCTTTCTGGTGTTTGCGTTTCAGAACATTGATCTCCATGCCCTGACTGGCTGGATACCGGAAAGAATTGCTATGCACTCTGACAATCAGGCTTTCAATAAGGACAGCACTTTCAGAATGCTCTACCAGAGGTAGGACTTGGTTCTTGCCTGAGTAATTAAAATGCTCGCTGGGTAGCTGCATTACCACTGCAGAAGCAGTCACCATGGGTCCTTTGATAGCACTTGGTACCACTAAAATTGTGCTTCATAGAAAACCTCACTGTGCTTTCTGGAGGAAGAAAAATTGAGGCTTTGGTGGCTTTGGTAGAAAGAGTAAAATACTGCGGAGTTTTGTTTGAGGAATTTTTCTTTACGTACAAAGAAAAAGCTTGAAATCTTATTGATGGAATAAATGGAGTCAGAGGAGAGCAGCTTGGAACCAGTGTATGAGTTTGGTGTTTAGAAAGCAGAAGGAAACGTTTTCTGTGTTTGCACAGTTGCCCAGAATCTTGATGCTGATCTGCTGTCCTCAGCAATCAGAAATGATACAGAATCTCTAGGTGATTATTATGCCCTGGGGGTAAATCTCTTGGAAGAGCAATGAGTCTCTCAAAGCTGCAAAACTCCTCTTCACACCTACTGAAACAGTTCTACCTGTGGTGACAGACAGAGCTGTAGTTGCTAAAAATCAGCTAACAGGTACTTTGATTTCTTCAAAATGGTTTTGTGCATCCAATTTGTTAGCATCTCAGTGCAGTAGGGAAGCAATTTCCTGTGCACTGAGACACCTGTATTCCTGACAGAGTGGTGCTTCATACCATTGTTAGGAGCTCTCTGTTGATTGCCAGGTGTTGTGGTGCTGTGCTTTGGAGGTGTGACTGCAGTTCATTGGGATGTAGCCGTTGCACCATCACTACTGTGCACCTGTGGTACACCGAAACTCAGCTCCATTGTCCAGCGAGTCTGCAGGAACGCAGGGTGTGTGCTTGGGTGTTAGCCTGGCTAGGAAACACACTGGTGCACTTGCTGCAGCCCAGAGCAACTGCAGAGTTCTGTTCTTGTGAGTCAACAGTTCAGACCCTGCGAGGCTTCTGCTGGGGAGCACAAAACTTTAAACACCCACAAAAACAAACAAGCACAGATGTTCTTCGGGTTCGGGAAGCAATTTCAAAACCCCGAGTGTGTGACAGTTTGCACTTTGGAGATGAGCTCAGTGTTAATGCAACAATATTTGTGGTGAGCTGAGGATCTGTGAAGACTAGCTTTAAAAAGTGACACAGAGGGACTTAGGGGAGATCAGTGCTGAATTTTAGTATGAAATTACATGCAATTTTTCCCTTAAAGCCTAAATGTCAACGCTTAGAGAAAACAGTTCCACTTTCTCAAGCTGTTTCAGGAGTAATTTCTGTGTTCAAGTGTTTATAATGCAGAGTGAGGCTGATGGGCAGTGCAAAAGCAACTAGGGTAGGGTGACTGGCCAGTGTCAGTTTGCAACTTGCAGGACTGAGCTGTTTTTCATCTCGTTTTGAACAGATTTCACAAGGGAGATGTCCTTATCACAACAGCAACGGGGGTGATGTCTGAAGAGGAAGGAGAGAAATGGGGGTTAGTTCCAACCCATGCGTATGCAGTCTTGGATATAAGAGAATATAAGGTATTGAGTGAAACCGAAGATGCTTTCAGATTCTTGTTTGAAGCCCGCCTGTGGTGGGAACCTACTCATTTCTTGCTAATATCACTAATGCAGCTCATTTTGTCTGGAGTTCTGCTGGGAAATTCCAGAAAGCTTCTGTGTGGTCTTGTGCAGTCGGTCCAGATTCCACGGTAATATAAAAATCACCTTGAGAAGACGTGATTTTGTATTTCTTTAGGGACTTCGATTTCTTCAGCTGAAAAATCCCTGGAGCCACCTGCGTTGGAAGGGTCGATACAGTGAAAACGACACAAGAAACTGGACCCTAGATTTACAAAAATACCTGAACTTTGACCCACGAACGGCTCAGAAAATAGACAATGGTAATAAGGTTTTACAAAGTCACTGCCCTTGTAGATAAGAGGTCTTCAGTGTGTCCCTGCAGGAAGGTGGAAATAAACCTTAAGCACAAAGAGAGGGAGAGCAAAATAAAGACTGAAAACTAAGCTGTCCCTAAGTTTAGGAAGAGTCTGTGTATTTAAATCTGTCATTTCAGGCTTATCTTGGGTTTGAGTAACCTGGCCTGTTTAATCCCTCTTAAATTCATTGGTAAGAAACCCCTGCCTTGCTCAAACGTTGCGCTCTCAGTATCTGGGCAGGGGGAATTCACTGTGAGAAGCTTTGTAATTGATGCTGCTGCTTAAGATGGGAATAGATTTTTGGGGTGCTTTTTCCCTCCACCACTTGCAAGTGGGTAGCAGCGTGTGTACTGCGAGGGGTGTGGAAGTGTGGGCAATGCAGGTGTTGCTGGGAAGTCTTACAGACGCATGGGTTTCTGTATCAGCTGCATTGTTAGCTTGGAAGGAGACTCTTGCAAAGTTTAAAATCAAGGAAGCAACAACAGCATCTTCCTTTGCAGGCATTTTCTGGATCGCCTGGGAGGACCTGTGCCAGTACTATGATGTCATTTACTTGAGCTGGAACCCAAGTCTGTTTAAAGAATCTATGTGTATTCACAGGTTGGTCCAAGAGAAGAGGCTTGTGCTGATCTCTCACCCAAATGTTCTAGTGTTTCCTTCCGTTCTTCCTAGTTACAGCTGAAGAGCTTGAACTCCAGTCATGCTTTCTTGAGCCTGACTTTACACTCTTAAACTTTCAGCCCGGACTTTGTAGCTGCTTCTGGAGTGTGGCTGGAACTCAGTGACCCTTGTGTAGTTCGCTGTGGGTCTAAGCTTGTGCAGCCAGATTCAGAGCTCAGCCCCACCTCTGCATGGGGATCAGGAACAGATTGTCACTTGTGCGCGCCTGTTGTAGTTCACACCAGTAACTTTCCTTGTCTGCTAATTAAATGTGTCGATTAGCCCTTAGTTCACCTGATGATGTGCCTGCATTTCTTTCAGTACCTGGGATGCGAAGCAGGGACCCGTGAAGGATGCCTACAGCCTGGCCAACAATCCCCAGTACAGGCTAGAGGTCCAGTGCCCACAGGGGGGTGCTGCTGTCTGGGTTCTGCTCAGCAGACACATCACAGACAAGGTGCTGCTGTCATTTTCCTATGTTCTGTGTATTCCAAAGTCTGTAATCTCGTCAGCAAATCTTCCCCTCCAGCTTTGTGTTGCTGGTATATTCCTGCCTGTGTTTTCAAGTACACACACCTGTCTTTCCATGTGAACCCTAAATGTAGCTAGCAGTTGTTTGCGGTTGTTGGAATAGGCCCAGAGTACAGATTGGAATGAGGAGATGATATTTTTCACTGTAGGTAATGAAATAACTGAAGTGCTAGGAGTGAAACTAGGGGTGTTTGATTTCAGGGGTGTTCAAGAGAGCCTGATTGGGTTTAGAAAGTCCATATAAACCCCGGAGGGGGTGCCGTGTGGTGAATGGAAGGGGGTACCCTTGAGTCTGCCCCAGCATCACTGCATCCCACAGCAGCGTCCAACTCCATGTCGTTTGTGTTTTTGTAGGATGACTTTGCACACAACCGGGAGTTCATCACCATGGTTGTATACAAGACGGACGGCAAGAAAGTTTATTATCCAGGTTAGTGTCTGTGTCGTCCAGCGGTGACGTCAGAAGGAAGCACTGCAAACGGTTTGTGGACAGGGAAAGGCCCTTTGTGCTTTACAACTGGATGCTTTGCTCCAGGAAGCGAAGCTTTGTTACTACCTTCAGCAGTCAGAGGAACAAATCAGCTGCTTCTGGTGATCCGATGGTGGATAAGCAGCTTGTATGAGTTGCAGGATTTCAGTTGCACTTTCAAGTGCTTTCACCAAGCTGGAGGGTGTTTTTGTTGAGGGAAAAGTGTTCATCCTTGTCTCTTCTAGCGGATCCTCCTCCATATATTGATGGCATTCGGATCAACAGCCCTCACTACTTGACCAAGATAAAACTCACCTCTCCAGGGCTGCATACATTCACCTTAGTGGTGTCCCAGTATGAGAAACAAAACACCATCCATTACACCATCAGGGTAGGTTCACAAACAAGCGAAGTGTTCCTGATGTGTGTGTGTGTGATAACGTACTGCTGGGTTGTTCTGGGCAGGGAGGCACTGAGTCAATGGAGCAGAACTACCCGATGAAGTGTTCGATAACGGTTCTCATCTGTAGTTTGGGGAGTAGAGCACGTGTGGGTGTAGAAATGGAATGTTAATGAAATCAGCTGCAAAACAATTCTTAGGATAAAAAAACCCAGGAACACTGTATCCATCAAAATCAGCCCCTTCTAGATCCCAGCTAAGAGCTCGTGTGTTTTAGCCTCAGTGCTTGGCTTTTCTTCTTAACTGCTGAAAAAAGCAAAACGCAGATTGTTCCAAACTTTTAGTTCTGCTTCACTTTTCTTAACCAACCAACCGACCGACTGAGCGAGCCTTGTTGGCGCCAGCGCTGTTCTGTATCCCACGTTTCAGACAGCGCTGTTGGAGCAGTGCAGGTGTGGAGTGAGCAAATACTTGCAGTTACGTGTGGGCAGTTCTGCCTTTTTATCACGCGAGTGCAGAGATGAGCGTGTGACCAGCCGCTGCTTTTGCATCGCAGGTGTATTCCTTGTGCAAGTTCACCTTCTCCAAGATTCCTACGCCTTACACCACTTCCAAACGGGTGAGGAAACGATCTTCTTTTAGGGGGGCTCTGGGTAATCATTCTGGTTTGGCTTTTCCAAGTTTTTGGATGTAGTTGTGTGCTTCTGCCCCAAGACGCCGGCTTAGGCCGTCCTCACCAAATTAACCTGCTTAAGTGGAGCTCACTCTGAGCATCAGTAGCACAAGACTTAATCCTGAGCTTAAGATACCTGGAATTCGCTGGGCAGTTTGCTGCAGTTAGCGTCAGCATCCCAGCAGAGCAGCCCTGAGACTGGCAGCTTAACTGTCACCACCACTGGGGGGTGAGCTCTGCCTTGGCCAGCACCTAAGGCATTTTCTGTGCTGTCTTTCAGGTGAATGGGCAGTGGAAAGGGCACAGTGCTGGAGGATGTGGAAACTTCAGAGACACCTACAGGAACAACCCCATGTATCAGTTCCAGCTGGATAAGAACGGACCCTTACTAATTGAATTACGGGGACCCAGGTTAGTTGAGAACAAGGGGTGTGCCAGCACAGCAAGGGCATCTTGCGCTACGGGTGCGGCTTTGGCATTGGCTTCCACGGAGAAGGGTAGCTGCCTGGGAAGTCAGAAGACAGACTCTGTATGCAGCTCAGGTTTAATTAGATTTGTATGTTGATGTGCACTGTCTGTACCTCCTGAGATGCAGATGAGTGCAGAGGTGTGACTGCTCAACCAGGAAATCAACATGTCTCTCTCTCTATTTTTTCTCCACACTTAAAGATCGTGCTTGGGTAGCTTGGCAGTGTCACACACATTAACATGGAGTAGACAGATTCCCTTGACATTCTACTGAGACCCCTGATGTGGATTCTTCTGTCAGCAGTCACATCTCATCCCAGCATCTGTGCCCAGTGTGGCTACAGGTGTGGCTTCTCACAGTCCTAGCCACAGGAGGCATTTCCCAGGCAGTCCAGTTCAGAAGACACAACAACAACACATACTAGGTTCAGGAGTCTGCACTCTGAAAGTTGTTTGACCTTGTGTTAGTTACTGTCACAAGGTGACACAACTGTCAGACGTCTTTAGGCTGCACTGTCTGGTTTGTAGTGCAGGGCCTACCTTCCACACAGTGACCCTGGCGACTCGTACCTCCTGTGACAGGCCCTGGTGTCACTTGCAGGCAGTACAGCGTTGGATTTGAACTTGTCACAGTGTCAACAGTAGGAGATCCTGGTTCCCAAGCTTTCCAGAAGAGGAGCAGTGGTGACTACAGGTAACTCAGTCCTTGCCTGATAAAGCACTTAGAGCTTTAGAACTACTCTCTGCAGAATGTTTCAACGGGGGGCTTTCTTTGTCACAGGTGTGGATTTTGCTACTTAGAAATCGAGACCATCTTTGCTGGTGTTTACAACATCATCCCCACCACGTTCCTGCCTCAACAAGAAGGTCCCTTCTTCCTAGATTTTAACAGCACTACTCCTCTTAAGGTGTCTCAGCTGCAGTGAGAGGACAGTTTCTGCTGAAGAAGGTGGCCATGACCTGTCCTGAATGCTGAGAAGCAGTGGGTGACACTGAGCACATGTGTGCAGCTACAGCCTAAGTGATGGCTGAGAACACGGAGTCAGCCAGGAGCCAGCTGCTGGTGGTGGGGTGCAGGACACGGTGGGGCTGGCTGTCCCACGGGCGCAACAGAGCAGGCACAACTGCATTTACTGCAAGCTTTTCCACACGTGAAACGTGAAGAGAGTTGTTTCTAAAAACATGAAAGTCCTTTTCTCCCAAAACCCAGGGCAGGTGGGATGAGACTTTGCTCATACATTGAAAATAAAACCACTCTTGTGTCATCTCCCCACTCATTCTTAGGACAAAGTAGGGGTTGTTAGGTAGTTCTGAGTAGTGATTCTGTTAAAGCCTGTAAGGGGAAGGTGAGGAAGGGAGAAGGGGTGGAGGTAATGTAGGCAGAGAGGGGAAGAAGAGGGCAAAAGAGCTGGCAGAAGGGGAGGCAAATGAGGAAGAGAAGAGGGGAAATGGGTACAAGTCACAAGGGGGGGAAGGGTTCTAACTGCCTGTGAGGTGACCTACCTCCACGAAGATACTGGAGCACTTCACTGTGCACAGAGGAGATGAATTCCGAATGTCCCACTCGAAAAAGTGAAGTCAAAAAGATGAAGTAAAAAAAATGAAGTAAAATAAAAGCGGTTTCTGATGCCTTATCCTTCAGGGTGCTGCAGAGCGATTCCTGCTGCGGTGGTTACCCTCACAGATCCCCTGAGAAATTAACCTCTGACTGCTTAACAGATACCGTCAGTTCAATCCAAATTGTCTCGTGAGACACGAGGAGGAAGGTAAATTGTTTGCTACCTAAACCAGTCTCACTCTCCAAAGAAAACACAAGCCTTTCCATCACGATACAAGGACAAGATCCAGCAGTATCCGAAGCAGAATCACATCCCAGTCCCAACGTCTGCCATGCAAGCAGCTCAGTAAGTCTCCAGAGCTTTGCAGACCTGTTGTCAGCTGCCTCCGCAGGGAGAAGAAACCCCACGCTACAGAAAGAAGTGTTTTTAGACTTCCCAACATGAAATAAAACCTGTGTTACAGAGGGGAAACCAGCGCAGCGGCGTGGTGCCTCTCCATAGCTTCCCAGGCACTTGTGCTTCTGAGATGTGGCCGTTCGAAGCGCGATTGAACACCCTCAAATACTCTACCAGCTCTCCCAGAGTTACTGAGGCTGGAAAAGACCTCTGAGCTTATCCAGCCCAGCCCCTGTGACCTAACATCACCAGAACCGGGTACTAAGCAGCCAACAAAACCAAGCTCTTGGATGACAATCCGAGCCAGAACTTGGTCACGTCCCTGCCTTTGCACCTCCAAAGGTTTCTCCTTGGGAATCAAGGTTCAAAGCACAGAGACCAAGCATCCTGACAGCTCTGGGAGTCTTTAAGGGCTGTTCTGGCTTCTGCTTTGTTTTAAACACCTTTTTTTCCCATCAAGAGGACAAGTTCTCAGAGAGACACCCCACAAACAGTCTGTAGGAAGGTTCTGCTGGGGCAGGGGCCCAGCTGACCTTGAGAAGAGCCTGGCTCCATCCTCCTGACACCCACACCTCTCAGATTTAGAGACAGGAATGAGGTCCCCCCTCAGCCTCCTCTTCTCCCAGCTCAAGAGCCCCAGCTCCCTCAGCCTCTCCTCATCAGGGAGCTGCTCTCCTCCCTTCATCATCTTCGTTGCTCTATGCTGGACACCCTCCAGCAGCTCTGTGTCCTTCTGGAACTGAGGGGCCCAGAACTGCACACAGTACTGCAGATGAAGTTTCACCAGTGCAGAGTAGAGGAGGAGAAGAACCTCTCTCGATCTGCTCACCACCCCCCTTCTGATCCCCCTCAGGATGCTGTTGGCCCTCTCGGCCCCAAGAGCACAGTGCTGGCTCAGAGTCACCCTGCTGCCCACTAGGACAGTGTCGCACTGCTGGAGGTGCTGCTGTGAACTCTCCCTTCCACTCCCCCATCCCTGTAAAAAGATGGAAATGCCCTTTGTGGCCCTTTTCCCCAGGCAAACACCCCCCTTCCGACTGCTGCTCTGCATCCCGCTGGTGTGCCGCCTCAGTGAGGTTTAGAATAAGCCAGAGGGGTAAAGACCCGGTGTCAGGGGAGACCGAAAGAGTAAGGACGAAGGGCTCAGCAGCGAGGCTGCGTTTGTGGGAACGATGAGCGGAAAGGCAAACCTGGGAAGTTTTGATGTTTTGCTCCCCTTGGGTCCTGATTTAGCAGCAAGACAGCGATGAATCAGGAGCACGGCATCAGGCAGTTGCCACGGTGCAGAGATCTTCAAATGATGACAGTGCTTGGCTCTGCTAAGATAAGCAAGGGCCAGTTTAACAGCCTCCCTAGTTTCTGATCTGTGGAACGGTATCGTTTTGGCACTGGATGCCAGGAGAACTGCCAGGGCTGGGGGAACGTGGAAATACTCTCTAGTCATGATTTTTTCCCTGCTGCCTTGTGCTAGGCATTCGCTTTTGACACTACGTGCCAGCAGAGCCTTGAGGCTGCTCTTAAGCCTGCAGGAGTACAGCTCCTGCTGCGTAACGCTCAGCGGAAGGCTGGGTTTATAGCTGGCAGGGGACACTTGTTGAGTTGGCTTGTGGCAAAGAAAGGTGCTGCAGTGTGGGAGACCAGGTGATCCAGTTATACCTGTCTTCCACTTAGAGCTGAAATCGATGGCAGGGGGGTTGGAACTGGAGGATCCTGTGGTCCCTTCCAACCCTGACTGATTCTATAACTTCTTCCCAGTGAGGGTGATGGGGCACTGGAGGGGGCTGCCTGGGGGTTTGTGGGGTCTCCTTCTCTGGAGAGGTTTGAAACCCACCTGGACTTGGTCTGGGCAGGGGGATTGGACTGGATGATCTTTCCAGGTCGCTTCCAATCCATAATGCTCTGTTCTGTGACTTGGTCTGGGTGATCCTGCTGTGGCAGGGGGATTGGACTGGATGATCTTTCCAGGTCCCTTCTGATCCCTGATGACTCTGATTTTCATTAGCATTAAGAACACCGTGTGTGTTTCGTGTACACAGCAGATTGTACCTGGCGTTGGTGCTGGCTTCAGACACTGCTTGTATGACCGACTCCATCGGCCCACCTTGATTTGCTTCACCTTTTCCTAGGGCAGTGGGCTCCTGCCCGGTGGGACCCCGCTGAAGAAGCAACACACGATCGCATCGCCTCAGTGCGGCTACAGACGCAGGTCTGCGTGCACTGCCCCACGTGAAAAGCTACCCCTATGGGGTTTTTACTGGGTTCAAAGCTTGGACGAAAATGACAGCAGCCACCTGAGTGGAGGAAGGTCCTGGGATGCTAAAGCCTCAGAATCCCGGTCCCTGCAGTTGCCCTCAGATTGTTGTCATTTTCCATCTGTGCTGAGGATGACAGGACCGGTTAATGATGTCCCAGATAACTGGGGAGGGGAGGTTCGTTTGCAGGAGCCAGAATGACACGCTCATTAGCTCAGCCTGACCTTTTATTCTAAAAAAAAACCCCGCAGAATTAAAGCTCTCTGCAGGTTGAAAGCTGCTCGCAGTTTAGCAGATGTGAACCGTCAGGATTGAGAAGATCAGAGATTTAAATGGCTCTAAAATCATGAGCAATATGTTAATTTGAGAAGAATGTACTGAAAATAAAGAGAGAGAGAGGACATTTTCTAGTGATTTCCATGCGTTTGGGGATTTATTTTTTCAAAGCCAGAGAGGATTCACATGGTTTGAGTTTATTTTTATGGGATGTCAGGCTTTTGAGAGGACGTGCTGGAAGGGAGGAGGAGCATGCTGCCCTCTCATTCCTTCTTCTCGTAAATATTAAAGGGTTACCTGGAGACAGAGTGCAGCTGCTGGCACTGTGACCACCACGCCTCGGGCAGGATTAAACTCCAGGCAGAAAAGGAAGGCTGAAGAAGACAGGAAGACAGAGAGGCTGTCATAAGGTTGCACCCATCTGTAAGGAGAGAAAGGCTTCGGGTTAATTTGATATAAACCCCCCACAGAACTGCACAGGACAAGAGAAAGGAACCACAGTCAGGGTGAGGAATGTTGGAATGATCCCTTGGGAACGGGGAAGTCCTTGTCTGACATAGGAGGAGCAAAGTGATGCTTGGATTGTCCAGGCTGGGTTTTAGGGTCTAGCTGTGAAATTGATGGATGAGGTTTAAAATAACAGCCTTGCACAGTCCTGTTTCCTCTAGCAGCCTGACACCTGGTTCCTAAAGTCAAGTCTAAACCTCCCCCTGATGGAGCTTAAGGCACCTTTTCTCCCTGGACACTGGAGACAGGACAAGGGGTCACAGTCTTAAGCTCCATCAAGAGAGGTTTAGACTTGACATTAGGAGAAGGTTTTTCACTGACAGAGTGATCCAGGTTTGGAACGGGCTGCCCATGGAGGTGGTCGGGTCACCGTCTCTGGAGGTGTTCAGGGTCAGGCTGGATGAAGTGCTGAGTGGCATGAGCTAGATGTCAGATGTTTAGGGTTACTTGGTTGGTTTTAGGTTGGACTGGATGATCTTTAAGGTCTTTTCCAGCCTCATCAGTACTGTGAGACTGTGGTACTGTGACTGAAAAGAGGTAGTGAGGCAGTGAGGCAGAGTTGATACTGGTAGGGATGACACATGTAGCAGTGAAGGAGAGGTAAGAGAGAGGCAGATTAATAATTGCCTGCAAACGAAACGAACAGTCACAGAACATGCACCCTGGCATTAACGAGGAAAGATCACACGCTTTCATAAGCTGTGAGAGGGAACCAGGAGCTGTGACTGGGAATTAATAAGCATGAAGAGATGAGGATCCATGTGTGTAGAAGCCAGAAAACAGGCTTTTGTGCTTATCAAACCCATCAGCACAGCTCTGTAGATTTCTACGGTTGGCCCTCGTTGCAAATGAATGCCCTCTCCCTCCCTAGGGAACATCTTACAGTGTGTGAGAGCACTGGTGGGATCCAGGTGAGTAGCTTGGACAGGGAAATATGGGCAGGGCGTCCGCTAGGCAGTGTCATGCAGTGAGCTATGGCCTGGGGTTCTCTCTAGGAGTGGCCGTGGGCCCTGGCATTCCCCAAAACTGCAGCTGTGCTCACGTACTGTGGATGCAGGAAGGCGCTGAACACATGCATGGGGTTTGGCTTTCACTGTAGATGCAGGATTAGGTGAAGGGCAGGGTATTTGGCAGTAAAGGTCTCAAAACATGAATAACACCATGCAGTGGGGTGTGTCAGCCTAACCTGTGGGGTTTAGCACCAGGGAAGAGTTTCCTGAGAGAGGATCACTAGGAAATGCTGCGCTAAGCTCAGGACTCTTCACGCTGCCCTTGTGCTTGGGCAGCAGCCTTTCTGCTAGATGAATGATTTGCAGAGCTGCTTTGAGGACTGGATTTGAGAGGATGATCTGGTTTTAAAAAGCAACAAACGAGCTAAGGGGGAAAAGAGGGTTATTTTTAACCCAGATCAGTTCATCATTCGTGCTTAACAGGAGACTCTTATGAAGCCAGGAAGGCACAAGTAGGAGGGAAGCATGCTGTGGGGCAGGTTACAGGCTCAGCTGCCTCCAGTTGGGCTGAGGTTGAGCCTCTGTTTCTGGAAATGTGCAGAGCTTGCTCTGCTCCTGGGTTTTTATTTGCACAAGCGATGGTTCTGGATCTGAACTGTTAAAGTAGCTGTTAAAGGCAGCTGCTTTTTCAGGAGGAGCATCTCTAATCTTATTAGTAATTAAGACTCCTAGATAAAAGCATTTCTTTTTCTTTCCCCCATCCCAAAGCTGTGTCTGAGCTTTACCTGAGCTCAGCTTAGACATTGCAGGGAGGAGGCTCTGCCTTTGGGTCGTGGAGTAGGCCAGGTTAGAAAGAGAAGGCGATGCTCACTTTTGGCCTTCTTTGCTCAACCTTCTGGCCAGCTGCCTGCGGGAGGCTGTGGTCCAGCCCTGTAGAGCAGGCAACAGCAAGAAAACAAAGGAAAAGTAAAAGCCCAGCTCTTAAATCAGTACCAGTCCCACCTCTTTATGATTGTGGGTGTCACAGTTGTGCTAAATACAGCCTGCGTAGCAGTGTGGTGGACAAGCACAGCAGAGACAGTGCCCAGCTCAGAAGGGAAGAGAGAAAACTGGCTGTGTTCCTGTGCGACTCGGTCTGGGTGATCCTGCTGTGGCAGGGGGACTGGACTGGATGATCTTTCCAGGTCCCTTCTGATCCCTGATGATTCCATGATTCTGTGTGTGTTCCCACCAAGGCATAATGCAGACAAAGTCTAAACACCCTCTTGCCCTTTGGGGGCTGCAAAAGCAGCGCATCTGTCTCACGCATTGATGCAGTGCCTACAGTGTATGAGTGACTCTCCTCATCTTTCCTTGTGTTATCTTGAGGGATGGCTGAACTGAGAGTCTGCCTCCTCCTAAAGAAGCCAGAGTATAGTGGGATTGTCTGCAGGCATGGGTGAATACACAGCAAAAGAGAGGGTGAAGAGCTGCCTGAAGGTGATGTGTGTGAGACCTTCACAGAGCACCAGCCCCTTTCCACGTGGGGTGGGAGCAGTGGGACGCAAGAGCTGGGGCAGGAAGGTGCAGCTCAGCAGCACAGCTCGTGCAGTTAAATCGAGTTGCCTGTTTCCTTCCCCCCTCCTAAACTGCCGTCACGCTACGGCTGCTGATGAGACCGAGTTACGCAGTGGCATGCTTCATGCACCCTCTCCTGAGGTCAAGGAGAGTGCAGTGTCAGACGACGACGGACCACACGGTCTAGATGAAGAGAAAGACATCGATTCTGACTTCTTGCCTGAGTGGCTAGAGTAATGCATGAAGCACTTGCCACTCATCTCAGCGGGAGACAGGACCCCTGCAAACAAACGTGCTATTTCTGGTCTTCTTCTTCGTTATTCCCTCATTAATGACTTGTTGCCCTGCCTATCACTCAGGTCGCCCAACGCTTGACTTTAGGGAGATCTGTTTCCAGTTGCTTCTAACAATTCTTACCCACCCAGACTGTAATTTTCCACACCAGATCCCTAGCTTTGACCGAGTCGTTCTGGAAAAGTTCCAAGCCACTGTGGTCTGGGGGTTTTGATGAGGTATTACCTGGGATCCATCCCGAAATGGAACTTAGAGGCTTTTTAAAGCTTTGAAATGGGAAGGTGGTGTTTGCTCCCCCCCCTCCACGGCGATCTGCCAAGACTTGGTGTTACTAGAAACATATGGAAAAGAGTATTCAACCAAAGCACTGTCCTTCCCTCGCTGGCTGAAGGGTACTGAGATGTTGTGCTCTGAGAGTAACTGAGCAAATAATTCCGTGCTGCTTGTTTGCCGAGTCTGCGGTTCTGTTTACAGTCTGAAGTCTGCAGGTTTCTCTGTTTCTACCTGTGTTTCTTTGGCAAAAGTGAAGCAGCTTCTCCATTTCAGCTCCTAAAAGAGCAAGGGGATGTTTTCCTTTAAATAAGGATCTGGCAGGATTTGGCTCTCGGAGTGTAACTCAAACCTCTGTCCTTAAAACAGGGTGGTGTTTATTTCTGGTGGTCCCGGGGCACAAAGGAAAAGATGGGTGGTGCCTTTCCTTCCTCCAGAAAAGCCCAGGCATCAGTCAAATCTAATCATGTCCATAGAAATCACGCACCCAGGTATTCTTCTAGTTGCAATCTTGTAAGATTAGCAATGCAGATAAAATCTTGTGTTTGCATTTGTTTGCATCGAGGAACCTAGAAACAGTGACAGTCTATTTAATTTTACGGTTGCTGAACCTCTATTAAGATGCATTATGCATGGTGTTTGATTCTTCTGCATCTTCACATTCCCATGGTTACTGTTTGATTAAACTTTGATCAAAGGAAAAGCAAGTGATGTTATTTAACCCCCTGTGGAAAGGGCTCTGTGAGTAATAGAGTCAATTCCAATTCACACAGGCAGGAAATGTCCCACTTACAGAGAAAAGTACCCAGAAAGGAAGTTTTTGGAAGACTTTGCATGATACTGCCTCTTGGAATCATAGAATTATTAGGGGTAGGAAGGGACCTTGAAAGATCTAGCCCAATCCCCTTGCCACAGCAGGATCACCCAGACCAAGTCGCACAGGAACACAGCCAGGCGGGTCTGGAACGGCTCCAGAGAAGGAGACTCCACAACCCCCCTGGGCAGCCTGTGCCAGTGCTCCGGGACCCTCCCTGGGAAGAAGGTCCTGTTGATACTGATATGGAGCCTCCTCTGTTCCAGCTGGCACCCAGTGCCCCTTGTCCTATCCCCAGATGACCTTGAGAAGAGCCTGGCTCCATCCTCCTGACACCCACCCCTCACAGATTTAGAGACAGGAATGAGGTCCCCCCTCAGCCTCCTCTTCTCCAAGCTCAAGAGCCCCAGCTCCCTCAGCCTTTTCTCATCAGGGAGCTGCTCTCCTTCCTTCATCATCTTCATTGCTCTACGCTGGACACCCTCCAGCAGCTCTGTGTCCTTCTGGAACTGAGGGGCCCAGAACTGGACACAGTCCTCCAGATGCAGTCTCACCAGTGCAGAGTATTTTGTTCCTGGTGTAAGTTCTGTCATTCCTTGGGTTTTCATCTCTGCAAGAGCATTTGAATGAAAACCAGCTGATCTGGACTGCATGAAAAGAGCCAAAGGTACAAGACAGAAATGTGCTTGGGAGCCACACGGTGTGGCCAGTCACGACAGCTCCCTTCCTCCTCAGGTAAATCAGGAAACTAATGCCTCTTCGCTTTTATATAACAAGCAGAGGTTCATTAATCATCTGCTCTGACAACAATAGGAGACAAAAACATCTTGGAGGTGTCTGGGATGAATTATAGTTGAAATTTGTCAGGAATTTAAACCCAAGTGCTTAAGAAAGTTAAGATCCGATTCCTGTGTGGCTAGGTGAAAGTCAGTCTTTCTTTGCTGCTCCTCTGTCATGCTCAGTGAGGGATTCTCACTCCAGAAGGCCAGACAATGACATTAATTGTTTGAAGGCTAAATTACGGAGTCACTCAACAGATAATCAGGCAGCAGTCAAGCCCTCTGCCACTTACAAACCACTAGTTTTTACACCACGTGGAAAATGGCATCCAGCTGTCCACATAACAACTCCCTCTCTTCATGCAATAGGATGTAGGGCACCAGGAGGAAGAACATTGCAGCCTTTAAAAGGGGGGAATCCCCCACTCAAAGGCAAATGCCAGCTGAAGGAACCTCTCCTGCATAAGGCTCCAGCTAAGGATCCCCTAGAACACAGCCAGGTGGGTCTGGAACCTCTCCAGAGAAGGAGACTCCACAAACCCCCTGGGCAGCCTGTTCCAGTGCTCCGGGACTCTCCCTGGGAAGAAGTTCCTGCTGATACTGATAGGGAACCTCCTCTGTTCCAGCTGGCACCCAGTGCCCCTTGTCCTATCCCCAGATGCCCTTGAGCAGAGCCTGGCTCCATCCTCCTGACACCCACCCCTCACAGATTTAGAGACATGAATGAGGTCAAACCAGAACTCTTTCTTTCGCCCTACCCTAGCAGGTGCTAGAGCTGGGAGGAAGAGCAGACGTATTTACAAACTGTGAGAAGAAATGAAAGGTGTTCTTCAAATGAAATCAGAGATGTGAGAGCTGGGATGCTGAAATTGCCTACCACACACCATCAGCAAAGAGGAAACCTCTACCATCAGGAGGAAATGCAGAACTCTGTGAGCTGGGCTAACTGCCCGGATGATCAGGAGATACAGGCAGGGCTCCGATCTTATCACAGGAGCTTTAACAATATTACAAACCCATCCAGAGAGTTTCTGAGAAAGGGGAAACCAGAATTTACCGGTGTGAAAGAAGAACTTCCTGAGCCTGTTTCTATTTTAGCCTTCCAAGCCCGGAGTGGGGAGGGGGGGAAATTTTGCTAAAAGTTACATGGGCTGTAACAGCCTGGTGCCAGAGCACAAAGACTAAACCTGGGAAAGGAAAACCCTGCAGCCTCCTGCAGCTGAGAATTGGTAATGCTGTAATGCTCAGCTCAAAAGGAGTCGTCATAAGGATGAATTCTTTGCCTGAAATCTAAAAGAACTTGTGGAAATAGCGGCTGTGTATGAGGAAGCCTAGAAAAGGCATCGCCTTGCAGTTCCCTGAGCAAGGGCACCTGCAGCTGCTGTGTTACTGTGATAACGTAGGCACCTGCCAGCCCATGAGTCCTCACTTAGGCAGAACCACAGGCTAATAAAAGAGTGAAGTTGCATGATGTTTGATTTGGAAGCTGACTGATATTTGAGATTACTTGCCTAATAGACAACCATCACGTAATGAGGGTTAAATTCACTAAGTTCTCTTTGTTTTCTAACTGAATTTGATTAGTGGAGAGATGGTTTTTGTAAGGCTGAACTGAGTGAGACTCTTGAGATAGCAAGAATCGAGGCTTGAGATCCCTTTTAGGTTAACACACGCTGATAAGCCATGGCATATAGACAGATAAATGATACCAGGCTGCTGTGTGAAGCCATGCTACACCTGACAGCGAGTCGTCTGGAATTATCTCCTTCCTTTGGGTGATGATGTTCTGTGAAAAAGACTGCTGGTAGGTCTGCTGATGTTTAAAATGTGGGAGCTGCAGCTTCATTAGCCTATTTTGGGGTTAATGTGGGGTGTTGTAGGGAGAGGTGGTGGTGGGAGACCTGAGATACAGAGGCCAATCCTTTCTCTTTTCAAGCCAAATAAGCCCCTTTATGCAGTAAATCCAGTAGGGGCTGAATTAACATGGGCATCAGGCTAAATGCAGACTAAACTGGAGCTGCTTGGAGCTGAGGATGACGGGCTGCAGGTGAGTGTGTTGAAGCATGAAGCACGAGGCAGGCATAATCTTGAGAGAGAGCAAGGGGAGTTTCTTGGACTCAGCGTGGCTGGAATGGCAATCGGTTGTGACTCTAAGCGCACATTACAGGAGGCAATTTCTTCTGCTTTGCTCAGGAAAGCAATCTTTGAGGACAGCACTGTAACAGGACAAGACTAGATTAAGAATTCATCTGCTTGATGTCATGGGGAAATATCCTTCAGGAACATCCCTATGAGACGCTGCATGCTAGATGGCTAACCCCATCTAGGTGAAATGAGAAAGGAGCAGCATTTTCCAGGTGATGCTAGACTGTAAACCTGTACCTTTTGTTGTGGCTTTGTTTCCTTGGTAGAGATGAGCATTTGAAAAGAGCAGCGCATACTGCGTGCAGCTGCTAGGACAGGGAGGAGTTTCCCCTGGTGTGTGTGTGTGTGTGCGTGTGCTCCAGGGGTTTCTATAGCATTTCTCTGAAAAGTCTGGGTGCCTTGTAAAGACAAGCACTTCCCATGCTGTCGCAGGAAATGAATGGCTTACAGAGGTTCACCAGAGCACCAAACATCTCATGACTTCATTGCATAGAGAATATTGGAGACAAAGAAGTGTGAAAACCCAAATGAAGTGCAGAAGCCCTTTTACAAATGCAAAGTGTCCTCCTCCTCCTTTCCTATTGACCTGCCCCTTTATCTGAGCATTAAGTGCCCTCTTCCTTTAAATAGCATTTTATCCTAACCAACTCTCTTAATTCACAAAGCTGCTTGAACTTGTTTATCTTTGTTGACTGCCTGCAGCAGAAGGCTTTAATGCTCCCTTCCTTGTAATGGAGTAAGCTTTGTGGACTCTGCTTGCATTGCTTCATCTGACCCCCACCAGTGCTAGTTTGGGTTCCTGGGCCATAAATAAAATAGACTTAATGAGTTTGGGGAGTAAGAGAGGGTCATGAGGAATAGTCGCTTTAAGTTAGGACACAGTCAATAAGGGAGAGATTGTATGTTGTATCGGTAAACGTGAATAGGGAGAGTTCTGCTTTGTTTACCTACAGACTAATAAAACCACTGGATGTTCTTCATCCTCGGCAGAAAATGACAGCACGCAAAGTGATCGTGTTATTAATTCAGATGAATAGTGGCACACAACCCTGCATCATATAATTATTTCATTAAAGATCTGTTTAAAACCTCATTAAAATATAAACAGCAGAAAATAATATGATTCCACTACCATTTGATTTAATTAAAATCTGTAAGTTAGGAATACTGATGTTTCCTCTAGAAGATCTCTGAAAGCAGCATCTCCTGGTACCTTACTCCTAATCAATGACTTCTTGGACAGTGGCAGATGGGCTGCAAGAGTTCATGGGGTCCTGGTTCAGTAAACCTCAGCAATGGTATCAATAAAGGGAGCCTGTAAGCAGTCAATAAAACATCCTTGAATCAATCCAGGATGGTTTCCACATTATCAAATTAAGAATTACGTGTTCAATTCAGTCTTGAGAGTTGAAGAACTAAATTGATTCTCTGAACTTCAAGAACCAGAGGCACTGAGCCAAAGCGTGTTGAAACTAAGAGAAAGACCCCTCCTGATTTGCTGGATCTCACCCAACCAAAGAAATGACTTGGTTTTTTCCTTAAAGTTAATTTCTTTCTCCTGTGGCAGCTTCACACAGTATTTTCCACTGTGGCTGCCTTCATTCATACCCTGTCCTGTCCTCCTCTGTGCAATTTCAGACTCGTATTGTTTCCAATATTTTATAGTTTTGCATTGACTCTCTAATATTCAGTGTTACCCAGTGCTCAGTATTGAACACCCAGTCATGGATATTGGTGCTGAATGGAGCCCAGAAGCACTTCACCTTGGGAACTGCATCAGTCATTGTAGGCAGCACCCTTGCAAACATCAAACCCAGATCTATTAATAATAATAGATAGATAATAATATCCAGCTGTCCATCACTCTATTCTAATGCACGAATATAGAGTAAATATAGTTACTCTAAGCTGTAAGATACCAATATGGGAGCAATTCCCCCCAATTCTGTAATAGACCCTAAGTCTTTCTTCCCAACCCAATTTTTAACACAGCTGCAGCCCAAAGAAAACTATTTGGATCTATTTTTCAGTGTGGAAACTGATCTTTTTTAAAAATCTATTTTCCACTCTGCTTGCCCTTTGCTGTTTGTTACTAAGAATTCATTCTATCTGTCAAAAAAATGCACCTGGGAATGGTTTCTGCATTGATTTGGGAACAGGTTTGTTAGGTTTTGTGCTTTGGCTGCATAACGGCTGTCATCTTAAAGGTATTGTGGCACCAACCGTGTTCTTTTCTTCCTTCGTTGGGCATAGGCGGTTGCTGTTTTGAAAAGAAAGGAGGGAGAAAGGAAAGGGATGACTGAGTTTGGAAAGACTCAGGACAATGAACAGGGAAAGTGTTTTTCTTCTTATTTTTTTTGCTCTTTCCTGTTGGAGGAACCCATCCTGTGTTTTTACTGTGTCTCTGAGTGGCTGCCACAGAAAGTTTCTGCTTCTCTGTGGGGTCTGAATTATCTTACATTCCTACCTCAAATGTTTCACCAGTTTGTGCTCCTGAGAGATCTCTATCTGAGTATCACATAGTCCTTGCTATCAGAGAGAAGCACTAACGAGATACCTGGCTTTATAGCATCTGGCATTGTGTAGCAGTAGGTGCTGTAGAGTGTGAGATTATCAGCATCCCTTGGCTTTTCACAACAGGCTTTTTTCCTTCCCTTTTCCCTTAAGTCTTATTTACCCCCAGCACGTCCTGTCCACAGCGTTCGAGGAAAGACTTTACTTCTACAGTTGGACACACATTGCCTCCTCTTTAGTGTCAGCAAGCTACAAAATCCAAGTCTTCTTTCCGGAAACATGAAGACACCCTGGAGCATGGTCATAGTGTTGTTTTGCAAGGTTGGGTTAGCTGGAAGAGGAGGTGTTGAAGATTAGTCTGGATGAAGTGCTGAGTGGCATGATCTAGATGTCAGATGTTAGGGTTACTTGGTTTATTTGGATTTAGGTTGGATTGGATGATCTTTAAAGTCTTTTCCAGCCTCATCATTACTGTGAGACTGTGAGATGTTTGCCTGTACTGAACAGCATTACTGGCCTCTTAAAACCAAGTGAATAACAAATCACTTGCTTCAACAGACTTTACTGAGTCTTTACATTTATATTTACACAGTGAACTGGAATGCCAGAATGCATCTCGGGTCAGTGAACTACTCAGGTGAAGGAGTTAGCTTGATTTACGTGAAAAGCAAGGAAATGGAGATGGTTTCTTTTTGCAGGGCCTTACATGCTCCAGTGCCTGCCTGCACTCCCTCTTCTGCATTAGTGCCAGCAATTCTTGGATCCAGTCTTTCAGTTTCCTGAGGAAGGTACACCTGATAGTTGGAGCTAGTCCTTTTAGGTGTGATAAAACACACTATCTAGTATCTTCATTGAAGAGAGCTTACACCTATTGAATCTACATTTGGATTCTTTCTTCACTCTTGGAATAAGACATCACCTCATTGTTCATATTCCAGCAAACCCAAAGCTGACTTGGTCTCCAGCCTCTCAGGATCCATTTAGACAGCAAAAGCTGTCCAGATGCCAGCGCTCACATCAGTGCCACATTTTGTGCTTGAATGGTTTAGCACTATGAAGCTTAACTCTCAGACAGGCGCTTGGAAAACCTGCCCAAGGGACAAAACCTGTATTTTACCTTCTGTCTTTCCCTTCCCTGACTCATCATCTCTCCTGAAAATTTCCTTGGATGACAGTTCCTGGCCTTACATGAGTGTGTAGTGGACAGTCCAGTCTGGAGTTAACCCACGTGAGTCATGGCTCTGCTATACCTCATGCTGTTGATACTAGCAAGCTCTGCAGATCTGCCTCCCCTGATTTTTTTCATCTAAGCTGTGTATCCGTGCCATCAAGACTGCTTCACAACCTCAGGTGGTAGACAGACTTGGTATTATAGAAGGGCTTAGTGTCACCCACTGGGCACACTTGCTGACCATCACTCAAGTGAGCAGGAAAGGTTACTCATCCATGACCACTGACCTTCTGTTCTCTGTTTCAGTCCTGGCTGAATTTTCAGGAGGACAGGGAATATTCTTGATCTCTTTTGGCTTTGTGTGCAGCCCTGGTGGCAAGAGCAGTAGTTGTAGCAGTAGGAAAACATGGGAGAATATGTGGACGGATATCTTCTGGGTGTACCATCAAGGCAAATATTCTCTACCTAGTAGTGCCCTGCGTGTATGAATGCAGATGGAGACAGCACATCTCAAAGGAGGTTGATTAAAGGTGAAATAATACCATAACGATTTCATAATAGACCCCACGAAGCTCTTGAAGGTTGCTACAACAGAGTGAGTGAACAGCAGCGTCACATAGTTCTTCTCACAGCCCTACACGTTTTCCATTATTGGAAATGGTTTGCTTTACAGGTCAGATGCACCATCAGTACTGTTATGATTTCCTGTCATTCTGACATCAGCTGCATTTTATCCCTTGTGACTCCTAGAACACATCAGCATGTGTTTTTTTTCAGTTCAGCAACAGCTTAATCCTCTTCCCATCTCGTCACAATATGAGAAAATGGAGACTGCTGGGGGGGATATTACTTAATAAACTATGTGCTTTCCAGGCAGCTGGTGCATTTTTCCATCTTTATTTAATTGGATGTTATTTCTCACATTGAAATATCCAGGTTGTGCTGGAGAAATTCTTGGTGTGCTACAGGCAAATTCTCACTGAAGGAAAATACCCAAGGAGACGGTTACTACTTTAAATGAAGAAGGAAACCCCTTATTAGGCAGCATACTTCATCTTTTGTGTTTGACTTAAAGATGAAATTTAAAACCTGTTCTCTGCCTGCACTGGCTTTGTATTTGTCTCATTGACTTCAATGGAATTAATCCTGATTTACGTTGGTATGAGAAGAACTGGATCGCCAAGGTCTCATTA
Source organism: Upupa epops (assembly GCA_013397515.1). NCBI lineage: Eukaryota > Metazoa > Chordata > Aves > Bucerotiformes > Upupidae > Upupa > Upupa epops. The sequence goes on from VZRI01004801.1 coordinate 654,585, forward strand.
TCCCAGGCTGTAAATGCTGACCTGAGAGAGCATTTTATTCTCTGCCTAGGAGGATGCTGTAAGGGTTGACAGATTGTCCACCAGACAGACAGGAAGATGAGATAAGACAAAGCAAAAATAAAGAGCTTCAGGCTATTTCATTCCCGGGTCTCATTCTCACAGGTTGTAGGGGATGGCTTTGCATTTTGATTATGCCATCATGTGGTTGGAATTGCATTCCCCAGGCATTTTCTCCAGGGTGCAGAGAGCTCACTGACAGTGTCTGGACACAGAACATTCTCCCGAGAACGATCAGTACTAGTTCTTAATCTCTGTTAACATCCCTTTCATCTTGTCATCCCTTTTCTTTTAACTCTTAGGGACAATAACAATGCTTTTAAATCAAGTTGCTGCTCTGTAGAAGAAACAGTGGCAAGCAAAGTGGAGCCTAAGTCAGCACTGACAGGAGTTCAAAGACATCCAATCAGAGCACCCTTTTTCTTCATTTGCAATTTAAGGTACCACTTAATAAAGACTCTGAACCAAAAAGAGGTTAGGGGTATTATATATTTAGATGCAAATTACAGCTGGTTTGGTCAGTCTCAGTGATAGCAAACAGCAGCTTTAGTTTCTGTGCTTGGCCGCAAGGGAAGAAGCACTACCACCTCTTCTTCGTCTGCCCTGTCTCTGTGCCACACATGCTCACTTTCCCAAGGTAGGACATTTATCTGCCGCACACCACTACCACTCCACAGCCTGCAGACCATCAGTGAGACTCACATCACCACTAGGAGTTGGTTTCAGCTCATTTCCACCCTTGAACAGCATACTGCTTATGTTTGCTGTGCAGTGTTGTGCTGTGACTTCTCTTCAGAGTCCCACTCTACTCTGTTTCTTTGTCCTCTTGTGGCCTGTGGGCCCTCCTGACAAAATTTTACTAAATCCTTACCCCTTACTGTGTTTGTCCAAACTTAGTCTTTTTCACCCGATCTTCCTAACTCCTACAGATGCCATTTAGCCTTGTCCTCTCCTGGCAGATGTGATTTGTCTACCCAGAAGATCCTTTCCTTCTGGATCCTTACAAACTATTTGAAGGCAGCTTGAAAAGTTACTACTCTAATCTTACAGTGTTTCCTACTTACCATACCCAGGCCTAGGGCAGTGGAGACTGCATTTAGTTTCAAGAGCATGTGTTTAGACTGTGAACTATCCACTGTGATCAATAATAAAGCCAAGATAGGAATTGAAATCCTAAATACCTCATTGGTGCTGAGCTTTGGCCCGATAATATTTCTCTGAATGAACTTAACCTTTCTTAATCCTTCCACCAAACCCGCATTTATCCTTTCACTATGGACTGCAAACATTTACAAATGATCCATCTTGCAGGAAAAAACTATTCCTCTGAGGTCTAGAGTTCTCTAACACAAAGCATTAATCCCTTTGCTGAGGGAATAAAACTTCATTCTTGATTGAGAAATCGTAACGAAAAAGTGTTTGATCTGACTGACACAGCAATTCTGGTTGAATTGGGTTAGTCTGTTTAATCAATAAGCTCTGCCTGTCAGAATACTAATGCCTGTCTTGACTTGCTGTTTCTCAAAACGCTGTTATAGAATTGTTTAAGATGAAGTACAGCTCTCTGGCTCCACCAAGAATCACAGAATATCTTTGGTTGGAAGATATCTGTAGAATCACTAAGTCCAACCTTTGAGCCAGCCACGAAACCAAGTCCCTAAGCACCAGATCCATGTGTTATTTAAATACATCCAGGGAAGGTGACTGCCCTGGTCAGCCTGTTCCAATGTTTGATAACCCTTTTGGTGAGGAAATTCTTTCTAACATCTAGTCTAAACCTCCCCAGGCTCAACTTGTGGCCATATCCACTAGTCCTACACCACATGCCATCACGGTGAAGATGCTGTGTCCCTCCTCACCCTCACCAGCTTCCTTCGCTTTGACTGCAACCTCTTGGTTCCCTCAGCTACTCCACACAGCACTTGTGCAATCAAAGCCTGAAAGTCACAGACTGTGAAGGGCATAAACCTTCGGGAGCACAAGTGGCATGGCTTATAATCATTCCACTCTTCATTGCTTAGAATATCTGTTACACAAGTCCTGTTTTCTTGGAAGTGATGCCTGAAAAGGCCACAGAGGTTCTGGTGTGGTGAGATACAGTGGCTATGATTACCATGGCCTCCTGCTGGAATGTCACTGAGGACAATCCACAAGCAATCCTTCTGTTTTATAGAATCATAGAATCACTGGGGTCGGAATAGACCTCCAAAGGCCATCTAATCCAATCCCCCTGCACTGAGCAGAGACATCCTCAAGTAGAGCAGGTTGCCCAGAGACTTGTCCAGCATCACATTAAATATCTCCAGAGATGGGGCCTCAGCTCCCTCCCTGGGCAACCTGTTCTAGTGTTCAACTCCCCTCCCACCAAGAAGCTTCTGCCCAACAGCCAATTTCAGTCTTTCCTCCTCTAATTTGAAACCATTGTCCCTCATCCTGTCACTCCAGGCCTTCATAAACAGCCCCTCTCCAGCATTCTTGTAGCCAGGGACTGGAAGGTCACTATCAGGTCCCCCTGAAGCCTTCTCGTCATCAGGCTGAACAAGCCCAGCTTCCTCAACCTGTCCTCATAGGAGAGGTGTTCCAGTCCCTCAGTTATTTTCGTGGTCCCCTCTGAACTGCTCCATCAGGTCCATGTCCTTCCTGTACTGAGGACTTAGAACTGGATGCATTGGCAGATAGGAAAGAAGATTACAAGAATACAGAGCTGTGTAGATAGCAATACTAGAATAGAAGTAAAGTCCTCTGTTTTTTTGTTTTGCTGGTGTGGCTCAGTTAATTATTTCCTTTCATACAAAAAGTGAGTTTCAGGAAGTATAAATATTTACCTTACTACTGGAAGGAGGGCTGCTATGTCTGGATCATCTCTCTAAACCTTCACAGACCCTTACTGCAAATACAGTTATTGAAGATGGAGGCAGTGGAGGTAATATACTAATGAGATTGGAGCAGGTTGTTAAAACTAAAGCAAGTCCAGTTTTCCTTTAAATTTTCATTTACAGCCAGTCAAAACGAGTGGTTATTGGTGCAAGTGAAGAAAAAAGCATTAGTTGTTATTTTGAGAAGCTGGATTATTCTGCCAAGAGGCTACACCTTGTTGTAAACTGCTAGGGAGAGAAAATGGTCATGGGTTTTCGGAAGATGTTTCACATGTCTTAGAAGAGGCATCAGATCTTTTAGAAGAACAGACCATAGGTAAACAAAGTGCTCTGAACAAGGTAGGGACGCTGCAGGAATATGACATTACGTTTATCTTGTCTGGTTGTTGCTGCATTCATGAATATTTTTCCTACCTGTTTTTAAATGAATAATGCTAATGTAGTTTCTCAGTGATGATTCTGGAAAGCTGAGACATTTAGTGCATGTTCGATGTGATTTAAAGGGGCTTTCTTTTACTTACTGACAAAGGCTATTGCCGTTTCCGTAATAAGAATAAATGAGTCTCAAAACACACTTTAGGGGATGCTAGGCTTAAAACAAAGAATTTTGGGGAAAAAAACCAAGAATTAGACTACTTTTTAATAGCACCTGTGAATGAGGCAGTGGCATGCAGTAATACATACAAAAATGTAGATGTATAGAATGATTTATAGCTCGTGCAAGAAGCAAATGACAATATAGTGTTTGTCTGCTCGTAATGGAGTTGTTACCTGCTTCACACACAGCCCTTGTGGAACTGGCATTTCTCAATAGTGTTAGAAACAACTGAATCAACACAAGCAAGAAAACACTCAATAAAAAGCAGTCTAGAAGAACTACATTCTTTAGAAGTATTCACCAGTCTGAGTTCAGAATAAATAAGCTCTACAGAATAAATGCATACTATTTACTCTGAGTCCCCCCTAGGAATCTTTGAACCTGTTACTCCGGGAAAAACAAAATTGGTAGAGAAGTGGCAATCTCAAAAATAATGCAAGCTTTTACGTTTCAGGAAAGAGAGATGACCAAGGAAAAGAAAGATGTTCATATTGCACCTCTGCTGAGAGTGATGGCAATATTATTGAGGAACACTGAAGAGCTCATAAAGGAGCAGGGCTAGCGGAGAATCATCTTGGGAATATTCCAGCTGCAGTGGGAGCCTCAATCACATACAAAAGTTTCATTAATGCTATTCTACTGGAACTGATTTTTTTCTAATTTAACATATATTAGCTTCTATGGGCAGGTTCTGAGTGCTCTGGAGTATCGAGCACTTTGAACATTGCATCTAAGAAAGACTGGAATAAGCACATGAAGGAAGGGGCTGCGTTCTTATGCAGGGACCTCACCCCCAACAAAAGCCTCATTTCACTTCCCTGATGGGTCAGAGTGGAGCAGGGGATGCACCCTGCCTGCCTTGCTGATGAGCTGTAGTGCAGGGGATAGAAAATTTATCTCCCAGACAAGCTCCAAGGGGCTCTGCTGCAGCTCACGCTTTGTCTGAAAGAATGTCACATGCTGGGCTAAGTTCATTTGTTCTCAAACTCTATTTAAGCTAACGGTCTTTCCCTGGGGACTAAGATGGTTCCTCAAAGCTAGGTGGAAATGAGATATCGCTTAAGGGAGTTGAGATATGACTGAAACAAATTATTAAACAGTTTATTCCTGGGTCAGGAGCTGGTTTTCTTATTTCAGCTTCTCTCTTGGCCTAGAAATAATTTTATAGCACAGGATATCCATACCTTTATCTAGGCCGAATAGTGAACCTTGCACACATGCTTCCAGACACTGGGGCTTCCTCGTGCTCAGCCCACTGCTTCCATCTCACTCTTGCTAATGTGTCTGTTGGATAAAACCAGCAGTAAATTTAATTTTTCTTTCTTGCCTCAACTAAAGCCGCCTTTTCTTCTTTTTTCTTTATTTTTTTTTGAGAAAAAAATTAATCCAGTGCTTTCTCAGTTTTCAGCCTCAACTCAGTAGTGATGTATGTGCTAATGATTAACTGAAATGTGTCTGATGATATACGTGTCTGGCTCTTGCCTAGATCACAGTCTCACAGTACTGATGAGGCTAGAAAAGACCTTAAAGATCATCCAGTCCAACCTAAAACCAACCAAGTAACCCTAACATCTGACATCTAGCTCATGCCACTCAGCACCTCATCCAGCCTGACCTTGAACACCTCCAGAGATGGTGACTCAACCACCTCTGTGGGCAGCCTGTTCCAAAACGGGATCACTCTGTCAGGGAAAAACCTTTTCCTAATGTCAAGTCTAAACCTCCCCCGATGGAGCTTAAGACTGTGACCCCTTGTCCTGTCTCCAGTGTCCAGAGAAAAAAGACTGACCCCCACCTGACTGGACTCATTCCAGCACCTCAACTTCCTTCCTAAACTGAGGGGCCCAGAGTTGAACACAGTAATCCAGGTGTACCTGACAGTGGGACGCCAGCTGGCAGCACAGGCAGTACCGCAAGACTCCAGATTCCTCTCCCACCTTATGCCTTTTTGTTTTCTGCCTTACTGGTTTCTCAGTCCTCGCAGAATCTGTGCTATCATGATTTATGCCTGTCTCTGGGCTGTCAGAGCACTCTGGATGGGAAACACAGCAGAGTGCAGAGTGCCCATGTTGAGCACTGACATTTGGATTCATTTGGTGTCCTTAAAAGCTTGGGTTGTTTAGCTTCTGCATGAAGAATCTTAGTGTCTTGGTGTGTCTTTCTGACAAAGCTGTATCCAGCCATAGGAGCTGGAAGCACTTTGGAATAGCTGAGAATCCACGAGGACATCTTCATCCATCACCTGCTGCTTGTGCCCCTGAGACCACCCATTGGGCACTTCTCCCACCAGAGCTGGGTATTTACAAGATGGGTAGATGGGGTGCTCAGGAACATGGGTGGACTTGATGGGCTTAATGGTCTTTTCTAGACCTTTGATTTTTGTACACACTGGTAGGGAGCTGCTGGCAGGACCCTCCTGCTCCTTTGTGCAGCGCTGGCCAGGGAACATGTGTTTACTTCCCTGCCTTGTGTCAAGCTGAACTGAGCCAGGTCCCTGCTGCCTGCATAACTTCTGCCTCTGCCCGCAGTTGGGACACTCTTCCTGCCAGGAGACACACGAGGGCTTTAATCCATTGAAACACTCAGTAAGCTTCCTTAAGAAATTCTGTGTCTGTGGGTGTCTGGGCAATACTCCACTGGGCAATGCTGCCTCTTAGCTCTCTCCCCCCTGTGCCGAGCAGGTGGGGCTTTTGCTCAATTAGCATTGCTGTATTTACATTTAGCACCTTAGCTGCTTGGGAGGGTGCAGCAAAAGAATTCTTGTGAGGTTGGCTTTCAGCTGAAGGATTTGGGGTGTGTGGTCCAACGTGGCAACACTCACACCTTTGCAACCAGCTGGGGAAGAAGGCAGGGCAGCCCAAGCACATAACTACCTCCCAGGACAGGAACCAGAAAGCCAAGTACCTCAAAGTCCTTTAGAGTACCATCTCAGTGGAGGCCAGAGATGGAGATCCATGTGGCAGCAAAGACACAAGGGTTACAAACCACAGAATCACCTGAAAATAGTCACGTAGGATTTAGGGTTGTTCCCCACAAAACTGTGGAGTGTTCAATTGCCCAACTGAAGTAAATGTACACCAAGCCCCAAACAGGAGGAGCTGAGGTCCAGAAGGAAAACTCCTGATGCAGTGGAAAGATGGTGTCATGACTTGCACAACTGCAGTGCTGCAACGGATGGCTCAAACCAGTTCCAGACCTCAAGGATGATCTGGTCCAATCTCACCTAGCAAACCATGGTCTAGACAAGATGGCTCAGCTCCCTATCCACCCAAATCTTAAAAAGTGTCCAGTGCTGGGGGCTCCACCACTTTCCCAGGGAGAGTTTTCCAGTTGCCCTTGTTGTGAAAAGCATTCCTCTCATGTCCAAGCAGGATGTCCCTAGGAGAAGAATTGACTCATAGGATGCTTTGGGTCGGAAGTGCCAAAGGTCATGTAGTCCAACACCCCTACAGTGAGCAGGAACATCTCCAATTACAGCCCTGTTCGACATGACCTAGAATGCTTCTGCGTCCTCATAGCAGAGGGCCTCCTCCGCATTCTTCTCTCTGTGGCCTGGAGAAACTTGCTCCAACAGGTCTGTTTCTCATGGGACTCCACAGCTGGACGCAGTACTGAGGCCTCACAAGTGGAGAGAAGGGGAAGGCCATCGCCCTCCACCTACATTCGGCCTTGTGGAGCTTTGCGAGGCTCAAACGGGCCTGCACCTCCTCTCGGGGTCGGCACCCGACACAGCACCACCAAGGCAGTACCTGGGCTCGTCCT
>VZRI01004802.1:18188-41478 GCA_013397515.1 Upupa epops
GGATGGTAAATGGGATTCACTGGGCTCCCCCCAGCAGTAACTGGGGGTTGGGGGGGGGTGTTTCTCCCTCTGGGTGTCGCTCCTCTGCCTCCCCAGGCTGCAGGGGAGTGAGGGAGTAGAACCCTGCCTGAGGGAGAGCTCAAAGCGACCTCTCACGCAGGAGCTGCCCGATCCGCGGGGGCACCGAGTCCCCTGAGCAGTCAAACCACCCCATCCCCTCCCGCCGACTCCAGTCAGGCCCCTCCTGGCTCCCTCCCTGGTGCCAGCGCAGCTTCACCGGGCTCTCCCAGTGCCCTTGGAGGGCAGCAGCTCCCCAGCGCTGGCTCCTGCGGGGCTGGGGTCTGGCTGGCGGCCGGGGGGCTGTTAGTGGACGCTGGGGAGGGGGGGCAGAGTGGGGAGGGCCGGCCGGCAGGACGAGAGCTGCAGCGCTCGCTTGGTCACGGTGCTGCACCTCTGCAGGATCTCGTGGGGCGAGGGGCGTCTGGGCACCTTGGGGGCACAACCGGCCGGGTCGCGCTCAGCGGGGGGGTCGCTTAGATCGGCTGCGGACGACTCCACAAAGCCCGAGTCGTTCCTGTCCTTGCGGGTGAGATGAGGGGACCTGCTGCTGTGGGAGCCCAGGGCAGAGCTCCTGGCCTGCTCCACCTCGGGCAGAGACCTGGACAAGTCAGGCTTCCAGCCCAGCTGGCCGTCCTGCTCGCCACTGCTGCTGCTGCTGCTGCTCCCTGAGCTGAGGGAGAAGCTGTCGGGCTCCAGGTCTGGAGTGGAGCTGGCTCCGGGCAGAGACCTCGATCTGCTCCTCAAAGAGCTCCCGTCCTCTTCGGTCTGGTCGAGGGAGGAGGGGTCCTGCCCCTCACGCTGCTCCGTGGCCTCACCCCAGGGTCGCGGAGCCGCTGGCGGGGAGCTGAGGTTGGGGGTGGAGGCGTTGAGGCCGCAGTTCACGATGGCCTGCAGCTTGTGGTGAGGGTTGCTGTAGGGCTGCAGGCACACGCAGGGCAGGTAGCCCGTGCTGCCGTTGTACCTGAGGGAGCAGGATGAGGAGCAACGGTGAGAAGAGCTGGGAGAGCCATCCCTAGCCAAGGGCACCTGCAGCAGGTGGCCAGCGCCCTGAGGGTGCGAGGGGCTCTGTACCGGATCAGCCACCAGCCGTTCTCCGATCTCCTGAGCACCTCCACCACGACGCCGGTGTTCAGAGAGAGCTCGTCTGCCTTCTGAGCCTCATAGGCCCTGACCACGAAGTACAGGCTGCCTGTGGGGAGAGAAGGGAGCTTGGGTTTTACCTTGTGGAGGAAATTTCTCCATCCCCGCGACTGAGCAGGGGAGCAGGGGGAGCTACAGGACGGGACTGAGCTGCCCTGAGAGCCCCAGCTGGGGACAGAGCTGGTCAGACAGAATCTCAGAGAGAGTGAGGCTGGCAGAGCCCTCTGAGCTCCTCCAGCCCAGCCCAGCACCTAACAGCACCCCAGTGGCCACCCCAGGGCACTCAGGGCCACAGCCAGGCTGTCCTTCAACACCTCCAGACACGGGGACTCCCCCACTGCCCTGGGCAGTCCAGTCCAGGCTCTGAGCACCCTTTCCCTGAGGAAGGGCTTCCTGACAGCCAACCTCACCCTCCCCTGGCAGCTCCAGGCCCTGCCCTCTCATCCTGGCACTGGGTGCCTGGGAGAAGAGCCTGACCCCCAGCTGACTGCACCCTCCCTTCAGGGAGCTGGAGAGAGGGAGAAGGTCCCCCCTGNGGGGAGGTCTCACCAGAGTCAGTACAGGAGGAGAATGAGTCCCTAGTCCTGCTGGCCACCCCAGTGCTGATCCCAGCCAGGATGCCCTTGCCCTTTGGTGCCACCTGGGCACCCTGCTGGCTCCTGTTCAGCCGGCTGTCACCCAGTGCTGCCAGGTCCCTCTCTCCAGGCTGCTCTGCAGCCCCTCCTCCCCCAGTCTGTAGCCCTGCTGGGGGTTCTCGTGGCCAAAGCAGAGGGGTTTTTGCAGAAGTCACTCGTTTGCGAGGAGGAAGGTGATGTCCCAGGGGTCAGAAGGAAACCCACCCTCCTCGTTGAAGCTCAGGGCGTCCTGGATGTCCTTGTGGATGTCAATCTCTTCCAGGTATGAGGCAGGGAACCAGGCTTTCTGCTTGTCTGCGTTTTCCACCAGCCACCACCCTGCAGCAAACAGGAAAGCGAGGGGCTTTAACAGCCTGTCAGGAGGCAGAGACCCTCATCTCCGGGTGTGGGAGCTGCTCTGCCCCGGAGAGGCATCGAGGAGAGGAGCTCAGTGCGGGGCCGAGCTCTGAACTCATCTCCAGCAGCCAGCCCTGAGAGCAGAGCATCCCCATGGCACCTACCCGTCCTGTCCTTGAGTAACACCTCCACAACTTCCTTCTCTTCCACCTTGAAGGCTTTGCTCTTGGTGTCTTTGGTTTCAAAGCTCTCGATGCACCTGTAGCTCTGGGATGCCTGGGGGGAGGTGATGGAGTCGATCCCCTGCCGCTGCTGTGCCTGCTGTCTCTTTGCCCCTCCGATCTCCGACGGCATGATCACAACGCTGAGAGAGGCAGAGCTCAGGGTCAGCCTGCTGCAAACTCCCGGGGCAGGTGGAGTTGGGTGGAATTGGGGTGGAATTGGGGTGGAATTATCTGTGTTGGGCTGAGGGAAGCTCAGGTGCAGCCACAGGCAGTAGAGCGCTCAGTTCAGAGGGTCTTCCCCGCTCTGCTGCCCCTGTGGAACTGCTGCTTCTCTTCTACCCCAACTCTAGCACCTCTCTGTCTCCCCGGGAGCCCTCGGACAATCCCCACAGGAACAGTCTCAAACCTGTTTTCAGGGAAGGAGGGATCCAGGTCCTGGGTCCTTGCCTTGAAGAACTGGATCACATCTTCCCCCTGGGAGATTTTCGCGCCCACTTGCAGCAGCTGCTGGCAGTAACTCTCCAGCAGCTTCAGGGTCTCCAGGCACCTGTCTGGTTTCCCACTCTTCCTCTGCTTCAGGGCTGCATCTGAAACAACAGGAGTGCTGTTTAGGGAAGGCAGCGATGGATCCGGGTGTCTTGGGAGCAGCCTGAAGGCACAGGGGTGCCCTCACCCTACCCCTCTTCCCCTCGCAGCTCCTGCCTCCCCATCCTGTTGAATAACCAAGCCTGCTTGCTGTGATTCGAGCTCTGGGCCAAGGTTCCAGGTGAGCTGGACGTTCACCCAGAGCATTTATTGATGCCAACAAGCCCTGGGGGTCTTGGACGGCAGTGCCAGAGCCAGGCAGGTTGCAGTAACCCAGCGGAACGACGCTGCGAGCAGCAGCCCCGCTCCTCTGTTCCAGAGCAGAGTCACTGTGGCAGCAGCTGTGGCCCTGCCCAGCAGCTCTCTTGCGGGTGCTGGCCCATCAGGGGGTTGTTGTTACCTTTAAAGCTGGGCAGTGTCCGCTCGGATCTCCTCAGGGAGCCGCTCTCAATGGGGAATTTTCTCTTCAGCTCTTTCTAGAAGGGAGGAGAAGAGGAGAGGATGAAGCTTCACAGCGCTGAACGCACTGCTGGCACCTTCCCCCCCTCCCCAAGACCCCGCTCCGATTGCTCAGGGAAACAATCACTTACGTGGAGCCTCTTAAAGTCTTCAAATGCCCGGTAGATGAGGATGTTGTTCTGGTCTGACCAGGACACCAACAGCATGTAGTTCTGGAGAAACAGAGGGAGCAGTGAGGGGAGGCTGGGGGTTAGATGCTCTCAGGCACTTGGTTCCACTCTGGCTTCAGGCTGCTCCACTGTCCCACTAGAACTGGAAACATCAGACCCTGCACAAGGGTCTCCGTCAGTCTGGGGCCCCAGGGGGTAAAAGCAGAAGCAGATGATGATAGAGTCCTAGAATCCTTAGGGATGGGAAGGGCCCTGGAAAGATCCTCCAGTCCAGTCCCCCTGCCACAGCAGGGTCACCCAGACCCAGTGGCACAGGAACACAGCCAGGCGGGGCTGGAACGTCTGCAGAGAAGGAGACCCCACAACCCCCCTGAGCAGCCCCTTCCAGGGCTCCGGGACCCTCCCTGGGAAGAAGGTCCTGCTGAGATTGAGAGGGAACCGCCTCTGCTCCAGCTGGCACCCAGTGCCCCTTGTCCTATCCCCAGATGCCCTTGAGCAGAGCCTGGCTCCATCCTATCCTCCTGCTGATGCTGTGAGCAGAAAGCATCGGAATCCACAGCCATCCTTTCTCTTCATGAGAGTCAAACCAACGCATGGAGCCCCCTGAACTAATCCACAAGGCTCCAGTCCCAACGCTGCAGGGGACTGAGCAGCCAGAGCCCTGTGCAGTTAACTCACACAGTCCCCCCCCATCTCCCCCTTTTCTGTAGTTAAGGAGAAAATTAATAACAGAGGGAGGTACCTTCTGCTTTCTGCTCTGCACCAGCCCTACAGCCTTCACGGCCACGGGGTACCTGGGGCAGCTCATCCTTCCTCAGCTCCTCCTGCCTCCTCGGGGACACCTGCAGCTGTGGCTGCACAGGACTCTGGTGCTGGTTAAATACCCTGGAGCGGGAGGCAGGGCTCAGGCGCTCTCGGGCTTCCTCCTCCACCCGTGAGCAGAAATTCCGTAGCCCCGCTGGTTTGAACATGCAAATCCTGGGGACAGAGTGCAGAGAGCTGGGGAGGAGCAGAGAGCCGCCCCATCACACCCCTGCGAGGATGATGCCCGTAAACCGGCCTGGGTCACCCCGGGCTGTAGGGGATGACCTCATGGCCCTCCCAGACCTGATGGAGGACACGTAAGGTACAGGCTGGGCACCGTGGGAGCTGTGTGCTGGCTCTTCCAGACCTCTGTCTTTACTGCTCTGTAGGATTCCTTGTGTTAGAAGGGTTTCTGGTGCCACAGCGGGGTTTGCACACCCTGGGAGATCAGAGGGTCCTGGAGTGACTGAGGCTGGCAGAGCCCTCTGAGCTCCTCCAGCCCAGCCCAGCCCCTAACAGCCCCCCAGCGGCCACCCCAGGGCACTCAGGGCCACAGCCAGGCTGTCCTTCAACACCTCCAGACACNCTGCACCCTCTCCATGCTGATGCCAATGAACGGGTGTGGAGCTGGGAAGTCCCAAAGCTTCTCGGGTGGCAGTGTGCTGGAGACTCTGCTCCCAGTGCCCTGTGCTCTGTCTGTACCCACCCAGGGTGCCCAGCAGCCCTCCCCTCAGCCTGGGGACACAGCAGGAATTAGAGCCCTGGAGAGCCTGTCCTGCCTCCTCGCTGCCTGGCGCCGCCTCGCACAGTGCCTTGGCCCATGGGTGTCGGTGTGATCAAACCGCCTGCCCCGTCCTCCCCTCTCCTTCCTCTTTGATGAGGCCGAAATGAAATCATTATCGTTATTAGAGCCCGAATGGAGAGGCTCAGCCCTGCCTTCCCTTTCATTCCCCAGTTCCACCCGCTGTCTCAAAGCCCTTAACAACCGTCCCCGGGTGGTTTCTCATCGACCAGCACCCCCCGCCCCAGCACCTGAACGGGAGGCCGAAGGGGGGTTGAGTTTCATGAGCACCCGGGGCTGCTCCGGCACCCCAGGATGTCCCCAGTTCCTGCGGACGGAGCAACTAGGTGTACTGGGGGTTGGTTTCACCTCGCTCCTCTGTGCAGACTGGGTGAGAAGATCCGTGTGATGGCATCTCCAGGCACTTCCTGGCGCGTGGAGCCAGACCGGAGCTGCCCTCAGCATCCCCAGGATCAGAGTCTCCAGCGTAGAGCAACGAAGGTGAAGGAGAGCAGCTCCCTGCTGAGGAGAGGCTGAGGGAGCTGGGGCTCTGGAGCTGGGAGAAGAGGAGGCTGAGGGGGGGACCTCATTGCTGTCTCTCAATCTGTGAGGGGTGGGTGTCAGGAGGATGGAGCCAGGCTCTGCTCAAGGGCATCTGGGGACAGGACAAGGGGCACTGGGTGCCAGCTGGAGCAGAGGAGGTTCCCTCTCAACCTCAGCAGGACCTTCTTCCCAGGGAGGGTCCCGGAGCACTGGCAGGGGCTGCCCAGGGGGGCTGTGGAGTCTCCTTCTCTGCAGACGTTCCAGCCCCGCCTGGCTGTGTTCCTGTGCCACTGGGTCTGGGGGATCCTGCTGTGGCAGGGGGATTGGACTGGAGGATCTTTCCAGGTCCCTTCCCATCCCTAAGGATTCTATGAGTCTATCCTGCTCCTCACAACCGCTTCAGCAAAGGCAGGAGCTGGAGAGAGAGGAAGTCACTTCATCCAGTGAGTTTATTCTTCATGCTCCTCTAGACCTGGTGCCAGTGCCAGTCTCTGGGCTAACAAAACCCCTCCTCAGACTCCGCGGCAGCCAAGCTCCGCTCTCGGGAGCAGCTGGAGCCAGGAGTCCCCAGCGAGCACAGCTTGGTTTCCTCTCAGAGCAAACACAAAGCACAGAGGGTTTTCACGAGCACAGAGGTCTCTAGACCTATGGGACACGTCACGAGGAGCTGCGGTCTGTGCTCAGAGGAGAGGGACGGGAGGTTCAGCTACCCTAGGGTGCTGGGAGAACAGGAAGAGTGGGAATTGGGTTAGCGGTTGCTGCTCCCAAAGGCTCTGCTCTATTTCACCATCCTCAGGGGGTTCAGGCCGAAGGAGGAGGTGGAAGACACCATCAGCCGTCACAGCCGGAGGCGGTGAAGGTCTGGGAGGCACCTGAGGGTGAAGGACCAGCCCTGCCGTTTGGAGTGGATGGTTTTCTGGGGGAGCTGTGTGGCCAGGGCCTCCGGGAAAGCGAAGGACGAGCAGAGGTGCCGCAGAGGCGACGATGGGCTGTGGAGAGCATGGACTGCAGAAGCAAGGGCCGCTGCCCTGCAGAGCCACGCGGGAGAGGAGCCAGGCACCTCTCGGCGGTATCAACCCTCGTGGCGTCGCTGCGCAGAGCTCAGCCCTGGGCTCTGTGTGGGCTCTGTGTCGTCAGAGCAGTTTCGCTGCCTGTTGTTGTCAAGTTTGATGTCAAGAAACCCCTGGGTCAGAGACAGACCCCGTGAGTCGGGTCCTGTCTGCCTGACGTGATGCTCTGTGTGTGAAACCGAAGGGAAGGCAGTGCCAGACTGCACCCTGATCGGAGTGAGCTCCACTGCCCCCAGCTCACTGTCGGTCCTGCGGGGCCGGGTCCATAACTGCTCCGAGAGGCCCACAGCACCCGGTCTGTGCGGAGAAGCTGGAGCACACTTAGAAAACCCCCGAGTAAACCCCTTTTCCTGATACTACAGCCAGTTTACTCTGCCCGTTCTAGCACCTCCACATCATCCTGCCATAAAGCAGCACCTCCTCGCGGGTAATTATTAACCCCAGGGTGGGAGTTGTCTGCCCAGAAGAGGCAGAACTCAGCAGGTATCGCCAGCTGCTGCTGTTTCATCACCAGGATTTATTTGCAGAGGGGTTTGTTTGGAGGCCATGAGTTACTCTTCTCTTTCATGGTTTTACGAGGCACAAGATTGCTCCTTAATTAACGAGGGAGAGATAGGAGCGGAGCGTCCTGCTTCAAGGAGAAGGAGGAGACACAGCTTCTCCTCCATCACGGCAGCAGGTGCTTGTCAACCCCCTTGGAGAAGTCTGCAGGCAGCTCTCAAAGGTGGAGCTTGGCCTCCTCCGGGGGCATCGGCGCTGCCACAAAACTGCTGCTGTGGCTACGGGAAGAGAGCAGCGAGGGTCATGGGGAGTCACTCCAGAGTCCCTGTCCCGCGTTGCTCACGGGCTGAAGGACAGGGGAGGTCATCAGGGAGTCCCCTCGGCCACCCAGGCTGCCCCCAGCACTGTTTCCATCACGAGAGCAGCTTCCATCCATCAGGAGTGAAATCTCTGTGCCAAGGAAAGGCGGAGGGTCTGGCTTTGGGTTCAGTAGGGAGCAGGGCTGAGGGGAGCCCTTGCTGTCTGCAACTGCCTGACAGGAGGCTGCAGACAGGGGGAGGTTGGTCTCTTCTCACAAGGAACAAGGGACAGGACTGCAGGAAACAACCACAAGCTGCTCTGGGTGGGGGGTAGAACCTTCTCCCTGGGAAAAGCCCTCAGCCCTCGGCACAGGATGCCCAGGGAAGGGGTTCAATCGCCTTCCCTGGCTGTGGAGATCTGGAGCTCAGGGACAGGGTTTGGGGTGGGATGGGCCAGCTGGGTTCAGGGTTGGGTTCCACGATCTTACAGCCAGTGTCCAAGCCAAAGGAGAGAGAAAGCCCTCCAACCACCCCTGAGAAGAAGGGAAGAGCTAAGGGAAGGAGCCACGGGCACAGCCAAGGGGGGCCCTGGCCTGGAATGACAGCGGCAGGAGGTTTCATCTTCTCCCACCATCACCTTCAGGATGAAAAGGTGTCCTTCTCTGTTCTGGAAGGTCACCTGAGCTACTGCATGACCTATCAGCACCTTTAATGAAAAGCCCAGCTGCTAAAAGCTGATTTTAAGAGCACAAAGAGGGTTTAGACTTCAAACAAAGAGAGAAACAAACGCTTATTTTTCCCAGAAGTGAAAAAGTCATCAGACAGCAGAGCAGACAGAAAATATCGCTCACCTCCCACACAAAGGAGGCGGCTGAACCAGCACCAAGACGGTTTCTGCAAGCCCTGGCTTCATTCATCCACTGCAAACTGCTGCAGCTTGTCACAGCCTTCTGCTATCGAGGCTGCGGAACCAGCCGGGCTGCGTGCGTTGCTGTGCTCCGCCAGCTCAGGCAGCGATTGCTGCAGTCACAGACCCCAGGCTGGCAGAGCCCTCGGAGCTCCTCCAGCCCAGCCCGGCACCTAACAGCACCCCAGCGGCCACCCCAGGGCACTCAGGGCCACAGCCAGGCTGTCCTTCAACACCTCCAGACACGGGGAGCTGTGGAGAGTGAGAAGGTCTCCCTGAACCTCTTGTTCTCCAGTTCAACCCCCTGGCAGCTGCCTCAACTGCTCGTCACAGCACTGATGCTCCAGCCCCTTCCCCAGCTCCATGGCCCTTCTCTGGTCCCACTCCATCCTCCTGGCAGGGAGCGAGAGGCAAAAACCCCTCCTACCAAAGCACCCCTAGCTCAGAGCTCAGGGCTCCGAGCTGAGATCGATGCCTAACCGCCCCCCTGGCAGCAGGGAAACGTGCGGGTAAGGCAGCCAGGTCCTTCGTGAGAGCTGGGAGATGGATTTGTGCCTGGGGAAATTCTGCAGGTGAAGCATTTCCCGTGACCAAGCACAAACTGCAGGTACCTGGAAATGCCGAGTGCTTTTCGCTGCTGCTATTTCCTAGTTCACTCTGATGTCACAAACAGCGGTGACTAATTGCTGATGCTGTGGAGCAGAGGTCAGTGGTGCTAAGCTTCCTAAATGAAGCAGATCTACCCTTCTCGGGGGTGTCCTCTCCTTGAGGCTGCCCCTCCTGCCGATCTCTCATGCTTACGGTGTCGCCTCCTCAAGATTTCCCCTCCTTCAGGTCACCCCTCTTCAGGGTCTCCTAACCTCAGGTTCTTTTGACTCTCTCCTCCTGGGGGTCCCCTCTCCTCAAGGTGTCCTCTCCATGTTTCCCCTCGTTAGCATCTCCCCTCCTCAGGGTGTCTTCTCTCTTTTCCCCTCCCTGGGGTCTCCCCTCTCAGGATCTCCTCTCCTTGGGGTCTTCCCTCCTTGGAGTCTCCCCTCCTCAAAGCCTCCCCTTCTCAGAACCTCCTCTCCTTGGGGTCTTCCCTCCTTGGAGTCTCCCCTCCTCAAAGCCACCCCTTCTCAGGACCTCCTCTCCTTGGGGTCTTCCCTCCCTGGGATCTCTCCTCCTTTCTCAGGAGCTGCATCCAAGCTCAGCCCCTTGCCCTCACCCTAAGCCCACTGGGCCACGCGTATCGCCCACCCTGACTTGATTTGCTGGCAGAGCAGGGCTCAGAGGACTGCTGGGTGCCTGACGCCAAGGGAGCATCAGCCCCAACCGCCTCCCTCACCCCACAGTGCAAGCAGAGGGATGCGTATGTGACCTCAGAGTCTTCCAGATCCTTCCTTCCCGGTGCAGTTGCTGCCCACTGCCCGTTCCCCAACTCTTGTCGAGGAGGTGCTGGAGATAAGAGCAGAACATCAAACAGCGAGGCTTCCTCTGAGAAAGGCAAACACGCTCTTCCTCCTCATGATCTCATNCTGGGATCTCTCCTCCTTTCTCAGGAGCTGCATCCAAGCTCAGACCCTTGCCCTCACCCTAAGCCCACTGGGCCACGCGTATCGCCCACCCTGACTTGATTTGCTGGCAGAGCAGGGCTCAGGAAGCATCAGCCCCAACCACCTCCCTCACCCCACAGCGCAAGCAGAGGGATGCGTAGGTGGCCTCAGAGTCTTCCCGATCCTTCCTTCCCGGTGCAGTTGCTGCCCACTGCCCGTTCCCCAACTCTTGTCGAGGAGGTGCTGGAGATAAGAGCAGAACATCAAACAGCGAGGCTTCCTCTGAGAAAGGCAAACACGCTCTTCCTCCTCATGATCTCATGCTGGCGGCTTTCTAACGCTTCCTGGTTAATCACTGCCTCTGCTGTCCTGCTCGTTACCCTGTTCCAGACACAGAGGAAGAGCCCGTTAGCAAACGGCTCCTGTGCAGGTGACTTCAGCGAGACTTCGCAGCCATAACTGAAAGCCAGGGCATTCGGGAGCAGCCAGGAGCAGACGGGGAAGGAGCAGGGCAAGGAGGAGCAGGGATGCTCCAGTGCCACATCTTCTCCAGAGAGGAGAAGATGGCTGAGCACTCAGCAGGCTCCTGCTGGGGTGTAACAGAGGGAGAAAGGGAAGGGGAGCTGCTGTGCGCCCCCTCTGCTCCTCACTGTATTCCATCCTGTGGATGGAATCACAGAATCCCAGAGGGACTGAGGCTGGCAGAGCCCTCTGATCTCCTCCAGCCCAGCACCTAACAGCACCCCAGTGGCCACTCCAGGGCACTCAGGGCCACAGCCAGGCTGTCCTTCAACACCTCCAGACACGGGGACTCCCCCCCTGCCCTGGGCAGTCCAGTCCAGGCTCTGAGCACCCTTTCCCTGAGGAAGGGCTTCCTGACAGCCAACCTCACCCTCCCCTGGCAGCTTCAGCCCTGCCCTCTCATCCTGGCACTGGGTGCCTGGGAGAAGAGCCTGACCCCCACCTTAATTCATGAGTGGATTCGGTTAGAGATAGGAAAGCTCTGGCAGGGGGGCTGGACTGGATGATCTTTCCCAGTCCCTTCCAACCCCTCACGCTCTGTGATTCTCTGATTGACTTCCTTGCTCTGGTTTGGATCTGAGCTCCCCCAACGTCTTCTGGAACAGGATGACGCCAGGTCTGCGGGCGAAGCAGGGAACATCGGGAGCACCCTTTGCCGTTGGAAGGAGTGCAGCAGGAGAGGGGCAGCAACCCCTTCGTGAGCACCAGGCTATGAACTTCTTCCTGTACAACATAAAGCTGCCACGCTCGTCTCTGGACCAACTCAATAAACCAAGTGGCTAAGAGAGCAAACAGAGCGCTAACAGTCAGACAGGAGAGTGCTTTCACTGGAGACAGCTCTGCCACGACTTCATGGCCTGAGGGTGAAGCAATAAAACCCTGCAGGAAATCCCCCGGGGTCTCTCTTCCAGATAAGCAGCTCAGCTGGCTTTTCCCTGAGTTCACAGCATCTCTTGGTGGGGAAGGGGTACAAAGGCAGGGAATGCCCGGACAGTTTCGGGTGCCACAGGATCAGAAGGGCGTTGAGGGGCTGGAGAGGGGACAGAGGAGGGCACTGAGGCTGGGGAGAGGGCTGGAGAGCAGGGCCTGTGAGAAGCGGCTGAGGGGACTGAGGTTGTTGAGTCTAGAGAAGAGGAGGCTGAGAGGAGACCTCAGTGCTCTCTACAGCTCCCTNTTTAAAACCCGAGTAGCTGGAGCCCTTGAGGCCATGGACTGGGGGTTGGGGAGCTGTTGGGTTGAGCTGTGGAGTCTCCTCTGGAGCCATTTCAAACCCCCCTGGGCTGTTCCTATGCCACTGGATCTAGGGGCTGCTGCAGTGGCAGGGGGGTTGGACTGGGTGATCTCTCGAGGTCCCTTCCCATCCCTCACACTCTGTGATCTCTTGATCCACCCCCATGTCTGCATTTGTTCACGTTACACAGAGTCAGTAGTGTTTCTCACTTGATCTGCAGCAGACGAAGAGGTGAAAGTGGAAGCAGACACAAAATCCACCTCACAGAGCGCATTGTCCACCCTTCCTGTCGCCTCAACACTGAGGCACCATCCTCATGCGGTTGCAAACCCAAGGGGCACAAGGAAAGATGCTGAATGCCCCCTCGAGACTGAAGAACTGGAGCAGGGCCTGGGCTCTCCTTCACCCCAGCGATGGGGAGGGCTGGCCTTGTGCAATACATGAAACCACCCTTGGGACCGGGGCAGCAAACCCTTCCTCAAGGCAGTTTTACAAGCACGTGGCAGGTGTTAACACCAGGAGATGAGCCCTGTCCTGCTCCAGGTGCAGGGGATGGAACAGAGTGATCCCTTTGTTTGCTCTTTAAATCGCTGCTGGAGATGACCCTGAGGCACCTCTGCCATCGAAGAGAGAGCTGCTCTGGGCTCTGACTGCATAGACACCAGATGCAGATCTAACATGAGATGGTATGGATGTGTTTACCCAGCAGCGAGGTGGACAAGTATAGCTGGGAGGCTCCTGACACTGTGCCCTGTGAAGGAAACAGAATCACAGAGTGTTAGGGGTTGGAAGGGATCTCAGAAGATCATCCAGTCCAATCCCCCTGCCACAGCAGGATTCCTTAGAGCAGATCCTGCAGGATCACACCCAGGAGGGTTTGGGATGTCTTCAGAGCAGGAGACTTCATAAACTCTCTGGGCAGCCCGGGACAGGGCTACTGGGAAAAAGCTTTTCCTTCTGTTTAGATGGAACCTCCTGGGTTCCAGTTTGTGCCCAGTGCTTCTTGTTCTATCACTGGGCACTGGGAAGAGCAGTCCCATCCTCCTGCCACCCTTTAGCTACTGATCAGCACTGCTCAGACTCCTCTCCAGGCTGAACAGCCCCAGCTCTCCCAGTGGCCCCCACTGTTGAAGGCCGATGGTCGTAACCTGCAGTAAATTGCCAGGGCTGTTAACTCAGGGTGTTTCTGGTCTGTGTTGAACTGTTCAGTTAGGGGACAGTTACTCCTCCCCAGAAAGGAGAAGGGATAGTTGGTCTCCTACAAACCAGGACACTGTTAATTCACAGGATCATGGGGNCCCCCTGGGCAGCCCCTTCCAGGGCTCCGGGACCCTCCCTGGGAAGAAGGTCCTGCTGAGATTGAGAGGGAACCTCCTCTGCTCCAGCTGGCACCCAGTGCCCCTTGTCCTGTCCCCAGATGCCCTTGAGCAGAGCCTGGCTCCATCCTCCTGACACCCACCCCTCACAGATTGAGAGACAGCAATGAGGTCCCCCCTCAGCCTCCTCTTCTCCCAGCTCCAGAGCCCCAGCTCCCTCAGCCTTCTAGTCCAACCCTATTAAAGTTGAAGAAGCTGTTGTTGACCTGAGATCAAGGTCTGAGTGTCTCCTAGCCGAACTCTGCTCATCCTACCCTCATGAACCCCCCAAATCACCCCCTCAGGCCACACAGCCCCTGGCCCGGCTGCAGCCCCACAGCCCCTCTGCAAGCAGAGAACACAGTAGCCCCACAGCCACTTCAAGCGAGGGATTCTGTAACTCAGGACTGAAGCTGCGATCACCAGCAGGACCTTAGTGTCTAATTAACACACATTCACTAATTAGCCCTGTACAAATGAGCGGGCCCTCCCTCAGCCCCGAGAGCTCCCTGCGGGGCTGGGTACCGAGCCCTCCGCTTCGTGCGAACTAAAGGCAGCGCTGGCTGCCGCCTTTTAGCCCGTGTGGCGTTTAACGGAGAACGTTTTTGGGGGTCACTGGTTTGGGGGGGTCGCTGAGGACCCCCAGGAGGGCGCTGAGGGGAAACTGAGGCCCTGGGAGCCCCTCTTCCCGCTCCGCCCTTTCCCGCCCAAGGCCGCCCCCCCCCCCNCCCCCCCCCCGCCCGGGCTGCACCGCGGCGCCAAGATGGCGGCGCCCAGCGAGGGCCGTCCGGGCCGGGGCTCTTCCTCCCCGTTCCCGGGCACCGATAACGGGCCCTTCGCTTTCCCCTTCGCCGTCCCGCACAGTGCAGCGGGTTCCGGAGCGGAGGAGCCGGCTAAGAAGCCGTGTCGAGCCTGCACCGATTTCAAGAGCTGGTTGCGACAGCAGCGGCAGCGGGCGGCGCCGGGCGGAGGGGTGAGGCGGCAGCTCCGCGGGGATGGAGGGGCTGTTGTGACCCTCTCAGGGCTGTGAAGTGTGGTTTGTTCTGTTCCCTAGGGTGAAGGGGTTGTGTGACCCCTCCACCCCGGGATGTGAAGAGGCCGGGGGCAGCCTGTCCCCATGTGGGGGAGCGGGAAGTGTGTGTGGGGGTTCCATCTTCTCCCCTGGGAGTGTGAAGGGGGGCTCCATCTCCTCCCCGCCAGTTGTGAAGAGGGGCTTTCACTCTGTGAGTGTGAAAGGGGGGGTCTGTCTCCTCTTTGTCAGTTGTTAAGGGGGGGCTCTGTCTTCCCACCCTCTGACTGTGAAGGGGGGCTCTGCCATTGTGCCCCCCTGAGGTGTGAAGGCGTTGCTGTCCCCCCATCTCATCCTCTCCTCACAACCCTCTCTCCTGCTCCAGGACACGGCTGTCACAGAGGAGAAGGAGCCTCCACCGAATTGCCCCCTCGACAGTGAGCAGCTGGGCCGCAACACCTGGTCCTTCCTGCACACCATGGCAGCCTACTACCCCGAGCACCCCACCAGCACCCAGCAGAAGGAGATGAAGGACTTCATCACTCTCTTCTCCAAGTTTTACCCTTGCGAGCACTGCGCTGAGGATCTGAGGGAGAGGTGAGTACCCTCGTCGGGTTGTTTTTGATGGTTGAGCTTGAAGCGTTGGGCTAGAGCAGGTATTTGCATACCAGCAGCTCTTCCTGCAGCTGGGGTTTACAGTCACCTGAAGTGGCTTCTTCCATTATTGCATAAATCAGAGATAAACTTACAGCGAGTGCAAATACCTTTTCTTTCGTGCTGTTTGGTTGTGTGCTGCCTCCAAGGCCTCCCTGAGGCCACTGCAGGATTTTCTGCTTCAAACTGGATTTAAAATCGGTTGTGAATTAGAGTGGGACTGGTTTTCAGGAAACAAGTGCTTTTCTGCCTCAGGAAAACCCCCTTTACTGATAACCCCAGCAGTGGAGGCAAAGGCCAGGATGGGCTGTCATGTTTGATAAGGTTTTCAGTTCTTAAAGGTTAAAACTGTTCTGCGTGCTAAACCCCCAAAAATCCTGCTGGAAACCTGAGCAGGCATCGCGTGGCCAAACAACTGCTGAGGTTTTGGGGTTTATCACTGTTAGTTGGGTTGTTTTGATTGATTTGATGAACTCAGGTACTTTTTGCCTTTTACTGTCAATGAGCTGTTCAGTTCCTGTGGCTTTTCACACAACCACAGAGTGTGAGGGATGGGAAGGGGCTGAGAAAGGTCAGCCAGTCCAATCCCCCTGCCAGAGCAGGATCACCTAGATCCAGTGGCACAGGAACAGCCCAGATGGGTTTGAAATGTCTCCAGAGAAGGAGACTCCACAGCCCCTTCCAGGGCTTTGGCACCCTCACTGGGAAGAAGTTGCTCCTCCTCTTGATGTTGAACCTCCTTTGTTCCACCTGGCACCCGGTGCCCCTTGTCCTGGCATTGGGTGCCCCTGAGCAGAGCCTGGCTCCTTCCTTTTCCAGCTGACTAGAGTGGGCAGGGGATGAAACCACGACAGTTGCAGCCATCTGTACTTTATAGTTGAGGTCTGGCCTCGCTAATTCCAGCTCTTTGTGATCTCTGCTGAGTTCTCCTGAGGACTGGCTGACTCTGGCTCTCGAAGTGGGTGATTTAAAGCAGTAACGTTTGTTTCCTCTTCCCTGTTTGCAGATTACGTTCAAATCAGCCCGATACTAGCACCCGAAATAACTTCTCCCAGTGGTTGTGTCTTCTTCATAACGAAGTGAACAGAAAACTGGGCAAATCTGAATTTGACTGCTCTCGTGTGGATGAGCGCTGGCGCGATGGTTGGAAAGATGGTAGTTGTGATTAATCGCTGGAGCCCGCCCTGGGAGTCAAACAGGCCCTCTCTGCCGTTGAGTCGCTGCGGGGAGGTGTGTGAGTGAGTCAGGAGCGGTGTGTGTGTGCGTGAGCTTGAGGAAATAAAGGTAAACTCTCCAAATCGATGAAAACATCTTATCCTGAGAGTATTTTGCTAAACTGTGAGGTTAAGGTGTGACCCGAGGGACCGAGGCCTTGCGTTTGAGCACAGGCACTGCCCAAACCCTGTGAGGTGAAGGCAGTGATCCTCGTAGAGGCTCTTTCATTCCGTTTCCTTAACTGAGGGGCGTTTGCTGCCCACGGTGGAGAGGGCCTCTATCTCTCCTGATGTTTGGGAAGATGCGTCTGATGACTTTGTCGCTTCCATTTCTCTTCTGATAAAGAAACTTGTGGTTTGTGCTGAGCCTGTGCTGCTCTTTCCAACCTCTCCAGTGCTTGTTGAACCCTCCTCTGGTTCCCTTGACAAAAAGGCCTGTGGACTTGCAGTTTAATTTCAACACTGAAATCACGGAGCCCTACACTTCTCCTTTTACTTTTCAGCTGATGTAGGAGGAGACTGTAGAAGGGGAAACTAAAAGCAGGATTAAAAATACCCAACTCATGAGTGGAATGAAGAATCAACTGGGTGAAATTCCAGCAATTTAAATGGGCTGCTAATTTGCTTTGGATGCAGGAGTGGTGTGATGAGAAGTCCTTAATTATTGAAGGCAATTAACCTGTTCATCTCTGCTCTGAACCTTTCTGTCATCAGAACAGAGAGCGCTACCTGCAGCAAAGCATCTCCAGCTTTGTTTAGCGCGGAGTATTTCTGAGATGTCACTGGTGTCTTGAGAACCTTGGCTGCTGCTTGCTGAGCTGGTTGGTACCCTGAAGCTACCCCTTAAAAACCTCTAGAACAAAAAGGATTTAAACCCTTCAGCAGTATTTTAGTTCTGCTTAAGCCAGCACTGTCAGCTGTACAGAGTATTCACTGCCCAGGGGGCTCAAGGAGCAGATTCCCTGGTGGAAAGCGGTCCAGCTCCTTGCTCTCTGTGTTTTAACTGGGTCAGTGTTAGCGTATCAGCACCTGGATGTGGATTTCAGCTTCTAGTGAAACAGCAGCGCTGACAGCCCTCCTAACCACCTCTCTCCTCGTAAAGCGATGGCTTGCAAACAACACAAGTCAAAATCACTTCAAGTTCTGCAAGCAGGTAGTGATGTCGTGACCTTCCTGCATTCCTGATCTGAGAGGCGAGCAGGAGTTTGCCCGGGTCATGACAGCAGGCAGCTCTTTAGCCTCGGTACTTCCTGCCTCAGTTTTCTCATGGGTTTTAACGAGCTTCCTTATTTCTTGTGAACGTCCTCTTGCTCACAGAGTGTTACTGAAAGCATTAATGGCACTTTCATGGTGGTTATCGTAGCACAGGAGTGATGGCAGCTCCTATCTTCAGACTTTGATCTTCAAACCTGTGTGAGTGGGGCTGCTGAGCGTTTAGAGAAGCAATAAGGACTCTGGAAATACCCGTTAATGTTTTACGGGCAGGGGGTTGAGTTCTTTCAAGTGGGACCTGTTAAAACACTATGGAGATGAATTTTATGGACTGGTTGTTGAAGTTTTATATGGAATAACGTTTCTAAACACAGTCGATGATAAGGAATTGGCTCTTCTTCCTTTCCTGTCTGCCCTTGATGAGTCTCTCTGACAGTTTAATTGATGAGTTTTCTTCTTTGGCTTCGGTGTGAATGAGGAGGTTGGCACAACACCCGTCTCCATCCCTTTCCTCCTTAACGCTGGGAACAGAGCAGGTTGGTGTCTCTTGTGCTGCCCAGTGGGAGCAATGCTGCTGCTTTCTACCTGCTAACCTTCCTCCACAGCATCTGGTCGTGTGTTGAGAGGGAGGTGAACGTGTATCTTGCTTGCGGGAGGGCGTAGCTGTGGCAACACAAAGCGTTGGTCCCCTCATGGTTTGAGGAGGTGGTAGGAGTGTGCAGGAGGAGAAGCCCCTTTTGCCAGCAGGGCAGGGGAAGAGCCTTAACGCTGGCACCAGCATCTTCAGCAAAGGCTCCCTAACTCAGCCATCAGCTGAGGCTGTTAGGGTGCCGTTGGGGCTCCGGGGTGCTGTTAGGGGCAGCCTTTTAGGTAAAGCACAGGATGGGTCTGTGCTCTTTCTTGTTTGTGGCTTTGCAGAAGAGCTTTGGCTTGGATGTTTCTCAAGCACCCGTCATCACTGTGGACTCAACTGCGTGGGGAGGAGAGAGATGGTTGGGGGTTATTTTTGCTGCTCATTTGTACGAACTTTCAAGTTTTAATCTTGGGTCACTAATTCCCAGGGAAGATAATTTATGTGCAGGAAATGGTGACTTCTAAAGGCACTCGATTAAATCTAGTTTTTAAAAAACCCCTCTGTGTTCAACCGATGTTTCCTGTTGATGTGACAATAATAAAGCAAGCTGAGTTCATTCCTGGCTTTCCTGGTGCCTGAGACCTTGGCAAGAGGCATCAGACCGTGCTGGGGTGTCTTAACCTTCCACGTGCTGCTCTGTTTCTGCACCCCAGCTGATGTGTGTGTGTGCGTGGGGCTGCAGCTGCTCCTTTCCTGAGTGGAGGTCAAGAAGCTGGGGTTTAGATCCGGAGCAGTGGGATGTTTTGTGGGGGTTTTGCTATGTGTTCCCAACTAGAGCTGGGAATAGCTCAAATCTCTTGCTGGATTGGAGCAGGATGGCAGAGGAGGGTGTCATCAACAGAAGGGGAGCGTTCCTGAACAGAGTATTCCCCCCACAACCCATCACTTTGCTGGAAGGAGGAAGCTGCTTCCTATTGAGATAAAGCACCATCAGGAGTTTAGATGCTACTGCCTGGGGAGCTTGTGGCTCCTTCTCCCAGAGCAGCTCCTGTAGATCAGGCACCTCCCTTACCTTTTTCCCTTCCCAGAGGGCTCCCTGTCTGCAGGGACTGGTTAGTATTCAGGGGGTTTTGTTGGTTTTACTCCCCTGAGAGCAAAGAGCAAGCAGCTCTGAGGGAGTTGTCCTCTTCCTGAATGGGAGGCAGGGTTCCTGAGGCTGGTGCTGACTGCAGATGCTGCTGGAAGCACTGCTGTGCCTGTAACATTTTCCCAGGGATTAGCTGTTCCTTCGCAGGGTGTGCAGTCTCCTCTTTACTGACAAACCCCCAAGTCCCTGCTCAAGTGAGGCTTTGGAAATGGGTGGCAGAAGCCCCATCCCTGGCACCATCCCAGGTCAGGTTGGACCTTGGAGCTCTGAGCAACCTGCTCTGCTTAGGGATGGCCCTGCTCCCTGCAGAGGGTGGCACTGAAGCAGATTGAAAGGTCCCTGTGATCTGGTGATTCTGATTGAAGCCAACCCACAGCTAATGGCATCTGGGCAGCTCGACAGGTAAAGCATGGAGTGTAGAGCACTGTGGACAGCTGGAGCACTGATCTGGCTGGGCAGCACCCCTGGGGAGTGGACATGGACACCGCCTGCTGTTTGAGAGCCAGCAGGTGTTGGTAGCTGGTTCCTGCATCTGCTCCGGGTCCAACAACATTCCACAGTGCTTCAGTGCCCTTTCCTGTTTCCCCTTCGAGCGCTCCTGGTGCAGAAGCCTCTTCCTAGTCGCAGGTTTTCTCTCCCGTATCTCTCATCTCACCACGCTGCTTGGCCCATCTTCTTGTGTAACATGAATCTAGGACGATTGGCTTTGCCTCTGCAGCGAGGCAACAGCAGAGGGCAACAGAGCATCTGCTTCGCTGGCCTTCCTGCCTCTGGCACTTCATGGCAGCAGATGTGTAACTGTTAGCCCCTTGCTTGTGGCTTTGGGAGGAGATTTTGATGGCTTCTCAAACCAGTGTGTGAGACCTCTCACGCAGTGACTTCTGTTATTTCACAGACTCATGGAATCATTAGGGATGGGGAAGGACCTTGAACGATCATCCAGTCCAATTCCCCCTGAGCAGAGCCTGGCTCCATCCTCCTGACACCCACCCCTCACAGATTGAGAGACAGCAATGAGGTCCCCCCTCAGCCTCCTCTTCTCCCAGCTCCAGAGCCCCAGCTCCATCAGCCTTTCCTCATCAGGGAGCTGCTCTACTCCCTTCATCATCTTCGTTGCTCTACGCTGGACCCCCTCCCTCCAGAGCTTGCACTGTGGATCTGAGCGATGCGACCCGAGCAGAAAGGATAACATCAGAGACAGAGCTGGGTGAGCTCCTCTGGCAGCAAAGCCTGATGTAGCTCAGATGAGCATTACATGTTGGAGCATGGCTCGAGCTGCTCAGGGCTGCCCTGTGTCCTTGTAGCTGTCAGCTCTGCTCTCATTACCATATCCTGGGCAGCAGACAACAGGCATCAAAGGAAACTTGTTGCTCAGACTCTACGTGTGTTGGGGTAATAGAATCCCCGACTGGGTTGGGTTAGAAGGGAGCTCAGAGCTCCCCGAGTGCTAACCCCCACACCTCTCACCAGCCCAGGGTGCCCAGAGCCCCATCCAACCTGGCTTGGGCACTGCCAGGGATGGAGCAGCCACAGCCTCCCTGGGCAACCTGTTCCAGGGCCTCAGCACCCTCACGGGAAGGGGTTTCTGCCTCAGATCTCAGCTCTGTTTGGATGCTGCAGAGTTCAGCTGTGGTACTGAATCAGATTAGATTCCTGGCTTCCCAACTGCCTGCAATTTTCATGCTGTTGGGTACTTCTGAGCAGCAGCGAAGGACCTGCTGGCTACGTGCGACGTGGAGCCCGTAACTGCACCACGGGGGAGGGTTTTCAAAGCCTTTGTGGAGTTCGTTCAGGCTGGGTTTGAGGTACTAACTTTATCCATCAAATTCTTTTATCTACTTCCTCTCCCTGGCCATTTCACAGGATCACTGAGTGTGAGGGATGGGAAGGGACCTCCAGAGATCATCCACTCTGATCCTCCTGCCACAGCAGGAGCCCCTAGATCCAGGGGCACAGGAACAGCCCAGGGGGGTTTGAAACGGCTCCAGAGAAGGAGACTCCACAGCCCCCCTGGGCAGCCCCTTCCAGGGCTCTGGCACCCTCACTGGGAGGAAGTTTCTTCTCCTCTTGATGTGGAACCTCCTCTGCTCCAGCTGACACCCAGTGCCCTTTGTCCTAGCACTGGGTACCCCTGAGCAGAGCCTGGCTCTTCTGTTCCAGTCAGTTAACTCTCCTGTGGTGTTTTGTAGCGTTGCTGAGTGCCCCCTGTTAGAGGAGGGGAAGAGTAACCAGCGAGTAGGTGACCCTGGGGTTATTTTTGGATCTCTTTGGGTAGAAAGGCATTAAGCAGCTTTGTAGGGACTGTGTTAAGGCCTCGCTAACTGGGAAATCCATTCTCCCTGCCTGTGGGCACTGTGAATTTCTAAGCACCTCTCAATATTCCCATCAGCCCTCCTTTCCTTTCTAGGGACTAATGGCTGAGAGCAACATTAGCCAGACTCCAGTGAACGTCAAAGCCAAGCATCCCCGAGTAGCCAGTAAATGAGCAGAGAGCAAAGCTCTGCCCACTGCCTTCCGCTCACTGGGACTGCTGGGCCGCAGCGGCTTTGCTATAAATACTTTGTCAGAGCTGTTGTGAGAGCAGGGTGGTTTCACAGCACCAATTTATTTCAGAGAAAGTGGGGCTGCTTGTTTCGCCCGATGAATCTGGAGCATCCTGCTGCTGTGCTGAAGATAGGGTGGGTCCCGCTAGAGAGACCGAACTAACTCATCCTGTCTGGGACCTGGCTGCTGGGAAGCTTCATAGAATCCTTAGGGATGGGAAGGGACCTGGAAAGATCCTCCAGTCCAGTCCCCCTGCCACAGCAGGGTCACCCAGACCCAGTGGCACAGGAACACAGCCAGGCGGGGCTGGAACGTCTGCAGAGAAGGAGACTCCACAGCCCCCCTGGGCAGCCCCTTCCAGGGCTCCGGGACCCTCCCTGGGAAGAAGGTCCTGCTGAGATTGAGAGGGAACCTCCTCTGCTCCAGCTGGCACCCAGTGCCCCTTGTCCTGTCCCCAGATGCTCTTGAGCAGAGCCTGGCTCCGTCCTCCTGACACCCACCCCTCACAGATTTAGAGACAGGAATGAGTCCCCCCTCAGCCAAGAGCTTCTCCCAGCTCCAGAGCCCCAGCTCCCTCAGCCTTTCCTCAGCAGGGAGCTGCTCTCCTCCCTTCATCCTATTCATTGCTCTATGCTGGACACCCTCCAGCAGCTCTGTGTCCTTCTGGAACTGAGGGGCCCAGCACTGGACACAGCCCTCCAGCTGCAGTCTGACCAGTGCAGAGTAGAGGGGGAGAAGACCCTCTCTGGATCTGCTAACCAACCCCTTCTGATCCCCTTAGGATGCTGTTGGCCCTCTTGGCCACCAGAGCCCATTGCTGGCTCAGAGTCTGGCCACTGGGACCCCTAGGTCCCTTTCTCCTCCAGTGCCCTCCAACAAGCCAGTCCCCATCTTTCTATCTGCCCCTGGGCAGGCGGGGAAAACGAGCCCCATGCCATGTGAACGTTGGCCCTGTAAGCACTGTGCCCAGGGCAAGGCGGAGGGAAGGGTGAGTCCAGGAGCAGGGTGCTCAGGGGGATCTTGCTTGATGTGAGGTGGTCGTGTCCTGTGCTGTGAACTGGCTGTGGAGGTGCTGTGGTTCTGCAGCTGGCAGTTGTGTGGTTGGCTAGAAGATCCAGGTGGTACCTTTGCCCCTTGGGCGACGCAGTGTTGGTGAGGTGCCACAGATGAGCTGGGCAAGGCGTTTTCAGGGGGGGGACACACGGGGACAGTGACTGCTGCTGGTAATCCCTGCTGATTAATCATGGAATGGGTTGGGTTGGGAGGGAGCTCAGAGCTCACCCTGTGCCAGCCCCCTGCCACGGGCAGCGACACCTCTCACCAGCCCCAGGTTGCCCACAGCCCCATCCAGCCTGGCCTTGGGCACTGCCAGGGATGGAGCAGCCACAGCCTCCCTGGGCAGCCTGTTCCAGGGCCTCAGCCCCCTCCCAGGGAGGGGTTTCTGCCTCAGCTCTACCCTCCATCTCCCCTCTTTCAGCCTGCACCCATCCCCTTTGCCCTAGAGTCCCTCATGAAAAGTCCCTCTGCCGCTTTCCTGTAGCCCTCCGGGTCCTGGACGCTGCTCCAGGGTCCTCCCAGAGCCTTCCCCAGGCTGAACAGCCCCAGTCCCCTCAGTCTGTTCCCGTAACAGAGCCCTCTGATCCCCCCTGTGGCCTCCCCTGTGATTCAGCACTGAGCTGGTGATATCCCTGGCACTGGGGTGCCACCCTTGGCCAGGCCAGGGCCAGAAGGGAGCAGGAGGGACCTGCCTGGCGTTCTCTTAGTAGCCATTCCGGGGGG
>VZRI01004802.1:43169-54435 GCA_013397515.1 Upupa epops
CTCGGCTCGGCTGGGCGCTGGGTGCTGGGTGAAGATGGAAGGAGGGTCGTTCGGAGCCGGCCGGGCTGGGGGAGCCATCGACCCCCTGGATTTCCTGAAGCAGCCGCAGACCATCCTCCGGGCAACCACCTGGGTAAGGCGGGACCGAGCGGGCAACCGGCACCCGGGCACGGGCTACCGGGCAGCGCCCGTGCCGGAGGGAGTGCCGGTACCGGGGCAGCGGCAATGCCCGTCGGCTGCATCGGGCAGTGCCCGGAGCACGGGCAGTGCCCGCTGCACCTCGCAGAGCTGGCTGCACCGTGCGCTGCCCGCTGCAAGCTCGTTGCACCGTGCAGAGCCCGTTACATGCCCGTTGCAGCGTGCAGTGCCCATGCAGTGCCCGTTGCAGCGTGCAGTGCCCGTGCCGTGTGCGGGGCTGGAGCAGCCGTGCCAGGGGGTGACCATCCGTGGGGGTGACGGGGCTTGCTGGCACCCATGGGTGCTGCGGGGAGATCCCTCGGGAAGGTGCCCGGTCTGGATGTGCCTGTGCCCTGTACCTGCCTGCTTCATCCCCGGGCGAGGGGCTGGGGTGTAAAGCAGGAGGCAGAGGACATTTTCCTTCCTCCCTTCCATCCTTCCACCCTTCCTTCCTCCCATCCTTCCTCCCTCCCTTCCTTCCCCCCTTCCACGCATGGTCTGTGTGTGACAGGAGGAACCCGAGCGCCAGCCCTGCCCATCTCAGCTCACCACCTTCTCCTGGCATGGGGGGGGGTTGGCTGGGGCCGTTGCCCATCTGTGAGTGCCCACCATGGAGCCGGTGGTGGAACAAGCCGAGCCCCTTCGCTCACCGAGGGGTCAGCAGTAAGGGGCACGGGACACCGGGTGCCCATGTTGGCAGTGACAGTGGTGGCCAGCTGACCGGGGGGTCCAGCTGGTGGCTCTGGTGGCTGTGGCTGAGCTGAGCTGGAGGGGCTCATCCTCACCCATCTGCTCGACACGAAGACCCTTGGCCAGCAGCGCTGGCTTGGTGTCACCTTCAGCAGTGAGGGAAGGAAAGAGGTGATGAGAAGGGGGTCTGGGGGGTTCTCTGGGGTAGGGTGCCCTGGTCAGGGTGCTGTAGAACACAGTATGGGAGCCTGTGCTTCAAGTGAACTCTTCTGTCAGTGTTCTGCTGGGTGGGAGCCAATGTGCTGCCCAGGGCTTTGAGAATCCCCCCCTCCTCCCCGGCTCCAGCGCTGGTGGAGGTTGTGGTTGGGTCTGGAGCATCCGGCTTGAGCCTACAGCAGAGCTCTGGAGGGGCTCTGTACGAGGGACCCCATGACAGGACAAGGGGGACGGATGGGCTCAGGCTAAAAGAAGGGAGGTTTAGGGTAGATCCGAGGCAGAAATCCCCCCCTGTGAGGGTGCTGAGGCCCTGGAACAGGTTGCCCAGGGATGTTTATAGGATTGAGCCCACGGAGCTGGGGGTCCAGGCTGTGGGAGCTCCCGTTAAAGGCCGTTTGGACCGCTTTTCCCCAGGCTCACACTTGCAGGTAGATCTCTCCGGGATCCTTCTCTCTCATTGTTCCAGCCTGGGAGTTCAGAGCCCCCGTGGACCTTCCCTCGGCTGTCACAGTCCTCATGGAATCATCTCCATGGACTCATGGACAAGACATCTAAGCTGAGTCCAGCCTTGAACCCAACTGTCCCACTAAACCCAGGCCCTAAGCTCCAGATCTCCACAGCTATCAAACCCGTCCTTAAACCCCTGCAGCACTCACAGCGAGAGCAGGGGCTCGGGAGAGCTCGGGTGGGGGCTTCTGCCCCCTGTGCCCGCACGGCCACCACCCCTTCTTGGGAAGCAGCGTGAGCCCGGGCTCCTGAGGAGGAGTCGTGTGCGGATGGAGAGCTGGGATGCTGGGCTGCCTGTGGGGTGGTTGTGCAGAGAAGCCCTCTCGGAGGCTGCCTGAGCTCTTGGCTGGGGTGGCTGTGGTTCGCGTGGTCTGCCTGCCTGTGCTTTGTTGTTGGGTTTTCAGAGCCGTGAGGCTGGCCCAGACCTCTGAGATGTGGCCCTGGCTGCGTGAGTGGTGCTGGATGAGAGGAGGCGGTGGCTCTGGGTGGGATGTGGGTGATCGTGGACCACCAGGAGGCTTTGGGGCCAACCTTGGGCTCCGGGTGTGAGCGGCTCGGTGCTGATGGCCATCGCTGGGGTCCCATGAGAGCAGTGGTGCTTGAGCAGCCAGCATGGCAGAGCTGCTGGAGAGAAGTGCAGCCATCCAAGGGCTCTTCCCTGGCCCTACAGACCCCAGTCCGACTCCTCTCACCCTGCATGCTGTGTATTCAGCACAGGATCAGGAGGGCATTGAGGGGCTGGATGACAGACCCTATGAGGAGCTGCTGAGGGAGCTGGGGTTGTTCAGTCTGGAGAAGAGGAGGCTGAGAGGAGACCTCAGTGCTCCCTCACTCCCTCACAGGAGGTTGAAGCAAGGGTGCTGCTGGGCTCTGCTCCCTAATGCTAGGACGAGGGGCAGTGGCCTCAGGCTGCATCAGGGGAGGGTTAGACTGGATCTGAGGAAGAAGCTCTGTGCTGAGAGAGTGGTTGGGCACTGGACCAGGCTGCCCAGGGAGGGGGGGCAGTCCCCATCCCTGGAGGGGTTTAAAACCTGAGTAGTTACAGCACTTGAGGCCATGGTCTGGGGGTTGGGGAGCTGCTGGGATGAGGGCTGTGCTGGGTGATGCTGGAGGTCCTGTCCAGCCAGGAGGGTTCTGTGATGAGTGATCCCCAAAGGAGGGTCCAGCTCCTTTTGGTGACTCCAGTAGCTGCTGTGGCCCTCGCACAGATCCCTGAGGGACCGGCTGTGGTGACTTCAGCGTAGAAATCCCCACATGTAGGTGGTGGTAGAAGGGGTTTCCTGCGTTACCTCACTCAGCAGCCTCTGCCTGACAGATGCAGCAGCTCTGAGCATTGGAAAGGGGAAAAGAAAACCCCACTCCTGGCTTGAGCTGCAAAATCAAAAGCTGGAAAGCACCGCTGAGCAGTTCCTCATTCATCTCTTCCCCCTCAGTCTGGTGCAGTTTGTCAGATGAAGATGTGAAGGCCCCTGTGGTTTCCTTTTGAAGCACTTTGCTGCACCAGACCCAACGTTCACAGCCCAGAGGTCCTGTCTCAGCGGCTGGACCCTCCACAGCCCTGCACAGCCTCACAGGGACATCGCTCACTTACAGGCTCTTCAGGTTTGACTCCTGCCAGCTCTTGTGGAGGGGATTCATCACCAAACCCCGTGCTTTTCAAGAAGAGCACTGCTAGAAGCCTGGGGTCCACCTGCTCAGGAGGGCTGGGTCACGGTCATCTCCCAGCACCCAGCCAGCCATTCCCTCTGTGGAGCTGGGCAGGAGGTCAGGTGCTGATTTTACCCCAGCAGAGAGGAGCGGTCCAGCATTTCCTCTGAGCTGGTTGTTCCTTGCTCCAGTGACCCCCCTCTTGCCCCCTGCGTGTTCAGCCAGACAGCCTGACCTGACCTCGTGTGCTGCTGCTGGCTCCTGTTTCCTCAAGGGGAATGGATCTCTGGCGAGATGGGGCTCTCGTTGTCGGGGTTGGCCTCCCAGTCCTGGTGGTTAGGAGAGCAAAACCTTTAGGAAGGGACTGGGCCAGGGCAGCCACTCTGCTGATGCCTCTGGTACCGGCTGAGGAACTTCTGTGCCCAGGGGTCACAGCACCAGCCAAGTCTCCCTGTGCTCAGCTCTGCTCTGCACTGCTCAGGGTTTGAGTCCCTCACACCCAAGGTCGTTGTCTCCCAGCAGGACAGAGTGCTCTGCTGAGGCTGGGGGATGTGATGGGTGCTGCTGTTCCAGGAGGAGCTGATGGCCCTTGGAAGGAGGGAGTGTTCCCACTCCATCCCAGTTGGCTCTGTTTCTCCAGGGGACGGCAGGGGCAGTGTCTGTGCTCATGGTAAAAGCTGTTCTTCTTTGCTTAGAAGAACCCCCCAAGCTCAGGAGCAGAGGAGCCAGGCAGCAAATGGAGAGGATCTTGGCCCCGGGATCACCACTGCCCTGCACCCTGCTGCACAAGGGCTGCTCTGAGGTGCTGTGGGGAGGCCGGTGGGGTTTGCAGGGCTGCAGCACAACCTCTGGTACACGGGTGGAGCTGGAGCCTGCTCACCTCTCTCCTTGAAGCAGACCTTGGTCACTCCAGGTGCTGCCACCTGGCTGGAGAGGACCTCCAGCATCACCCAGCCCAGCCCTCACCCCAACAGCTCCCCAGACCATGGCCTCAAGGGCTCCAGCTACTCGGTTTTTAAACCCCCCAAGGATGGGGACTCCATCCCCTCCCTGGGCAGCCTGGTCCAGTGCCCAACCACTCTCTCAGCACAGAGCTTCTTCCTCAGATCCAGTCTAACCCTCTCCTGATGCAGCTTGAGGTTACTGCCCCTTGTCCTAGCATTGGGAACTGGGGAGCAGAGCCCAGCAGCAGCCTCACTCCAACCTCCTGTTAGGAGATGGAGGTGGCCGCTAGCAGGAGCACCCAGCACTGGGCTCAGAAATCCCCACGAGACATCCGTGAGGAATAGGAGGTGGGTGCCTGGGTACTGCAAGCTCTGAGCAGATCCCACAGGGAGTTTCAGAGACTCTTGAGCACTCGGAGCTCACGTAGAGAAGAGCTGCAGGGCTGGTCGGCACTTAGGGAGCCCGGAGCGATGCTGAGAATCATCAGTGGGATCTTGGAGCTGCTCTGGACTTTGTCTGGGCTTGGCTGCCTTTCAGCAGGGTCACCAGCTTCCCGTCTTGACTCTGTGTGTCCCTGGGCTGCAGATGAAAGGCAGAGCTGTACCCGTTTGCTAATGGAATGAGAGAGAAGCTGGGCTGCGTCTGAGCTTCGAGGGCTGCTCAGCGATCGCCTTCACGAGCTCCGATGGCACCGCCAGATTAGGAGCCCTGAATGGGCACTGTGTTCCAGCCCTGACGGCTCTTCCTGCGGGAGGAGGAGGAATTCGGTGAGAAGCAGTCATGCGGTCATCGCTGCGCAGCCTCTCCTGAGCTCGTGAGGTCCCGAAACCTGCCACAGCCCTGCTGGGCACTGCCTCGGGGCTTTTCCTCTCTGGTCACCGCCACAGTCCTCGTGGGAGAGCTGGCAGCACTTCAAGCAGTTCTGTGATCTCCACAGCCTCCAGTAAATGAGGGGGGATCTGTGCTGGAAACTCCCCCAGCTCTGACAACTGGGATGAGAAACTGGAGAGGGACCTGGGGTCTGATGGCTCTAGAACCTCAGCCTGGTGGCTGTTGAAGGAGGCCGTCCCTCTGCCAACATCCCTGAGCCCAGTACCTGCACGGGGCACCTCAGCAGGACCTGCACAGGGCACCTCATCCCCTCAGGACAAGAGCTGGGGCTTAGGAAAACACCCAGTGCTGGGCAGGAGTCGCCCTGTGCTGGTTTGACCTTCATTTTCCCCTTCTCCTTCGCTAGCCCATCCTTCACTTGCCTCCAGGATGCCCAGCAGGGTGGCATCTGCCTCACTGACGCTCACGGCAGAGGGGTGCGGGATGGCCGCGGGGTCTGTGCCCAGCGCTGCTGCTGAGTGAAGTGGCTGTGGGTGACTCGAACTCCCTCATCAGCTCCCTGGGCACTGGCACTCAGGCTCCACTCGGAGGTCGCTGTCTCTGATGGGAAGAGCGTGGTTGGGTTACTCTGGATCAGACCTTTACAACTGCTGGGGCTGCCCGAGCGCCGGGGACGTCGCTGCTGCTGTCTGCTGTTGCAGCCCTCTTTGCTCCGTGAGGAGGTGGTGATGATGATGATGGCTTGGGCTGCTGCTGTTGGACCTGAAAGGGACCAGGGGTGGCTACAGGACAGGAGCCTCTGTTGTGGTTCCTTTCAGAGACCCACAGAGTCACTGCCAGGGAAACCTCCCTCTGGACCAGGGTGCCCAGAGCCCCATCCCGCCTGGCACTGCCAGGGATGGAGTAGCTACAGCCTCTGCAGGCAGCTCAGCAGCCTCCCAGGGAGGGGTTTCTTCTTGCTAAGATCTCTGTGCCTGCGTCTGTGGCCTCCAGCTGTGCCCTGCAGGGACCTGGGGAGCTGGTGCTGGCAGTGAGAGGCCAGATCAGAGGCTCCCAGCATGACGGAGGGGTGTCTGCCTGCTCTGCTTCCCTCCCTGCTCACAGCCAGAGATCCAAAGGGCAGCGCTGCTCTCTCTCGAGGCTCAGAGCAGGTTCCAGAGCTGTGATGCAGCTGGTCCTGTGGCTTCCACTTCGGTGTTGGAGGGATAAGGGAGTTAGTGGGGCATGCAGCAGCGTGAGCAGCCTGCCTGCTGCCATCCACCTCCTCCCTTGCAGGGACCCAGCACCCTCTGCCCTTTCTCAGGGCCAAACCCAGGTCACTGGGTGGTGGGTGCTGCCTCCTCATCCTTCAACCCCTACTGGGCCAGGCAGAAAACCACTCTGTCCCTCAGCCCCTGGGGGAGCTGCTCCTCACCCCCCTGCACTGCCGTGTCCCATCCTCCCTCGTCCATCCTGTCCACCCCCTCGGGTGCCCTCTGGGAGTTCCTGTCTCTCGACGCCTCAGCAACACGAGGGGTCTTAAAGTACCCTGCAAGGCTCTTAAATACCCTGCAGGGCCAATCCCTGCCAGGCAGGCGGGCTGACAGCGAAGGAGCACCGAGCTAGTGGCCACCAACCCATCTCTTTGGGCCACCAACCAGGCGAGAGCCACGCCGCGTTGCCATGGAGCCAGCGACGGGACCGAATGCAGTGACGTTGGCGAAGAGAGTTCAAGGTAAACAGCAGCAAGCACTGTTCTCTTCCCTCCTTCCTTCCTTCCTCCTGCAGATCTTCTCCATCGTGGTGTTTGGCTCCATCATCAACGAGTGCTACGTGAACAAGGACAGCCAGGACCCCGAGCTGCACTGCATCTTCAATGAGAACGAGAGCGCCTGCGGCTACGGCATCGCCGTGGGCATCATCGCCTTCTTCGGCTGTGTCTTCTTCCTCGTGGTGGACCTCTACTTCCAGCAGATCAGCAGCGTGAAGGACCGCAAACGGGCTGTCCTGCTGGACCTGGGCTTTTCAGGTAGGACCCTGCTCTGCTCTGCTCTACTCTGCTCTGCTCTACTCTACTCTACTCTACTCTGCTCTGCTCTGCTCTACTCTACTCTACTCTACTCTGCTCTGCTCTGCTCTACTCTACTCTACTCTACTCTGCTCTGCTCTGCTCTACTCTACTCTACTCTACTCTGCTCTGCTCTGCTCTACTCTACTCTACTCTACTCTGCTCTGCTCTGCTCTACTCTACTCTACTCTACTCTGCTCTGCTCTGCTCTACTCTACTCTACTCTACTCTGCTCTGCTCTGCTCTACTCTACTCTACTCTACTCTGCTCTGCTCTGCTCTACTCTACTCTACTCTACTCTGCTCTGCTCTGCTCTACTCTACTCTGCTCTACTCTGCTCTGCTCTACTCTGTTCTGCTCTGCTCTGCTCTGTTCTGCTCTGCTCAGCTGTGTTCGAGTGCAGCCTCTCCCCTCCCTGCCAGAGCAGTTCCACACTAGGGCAGATCACTCAGAAAGGCACCCAGACCAGGCTGGAAAGGCTCCAGAGAAGGAGACTCTGCACCCTCTCTGGGGAGCCTGTGCCAGGGCTCAGTCACCCTCACAGTCAAGCTCCTCCTTGTGCTGAGGTGAGGTGGGATGAGGTGAGGTGGGATGTGCTGCGCTCCAGCTGGAGCCATCACCTCTCATCCTACCCCAGGGCCCAGGTGAAAAGAGGTTGGCTCTGCCTTCTTCACACCCAGCCCTCGTGGATTGAGAAGCAGTAACGAGATGCCCTCTCCAGACTCAAAAGCCCCAGCTCTCTCAGCCTTTCCTCGTAAGGCAGCTGTTCCAGTCCCCTCATCATCCTCACAGCACCCCCCTTGGCCTCTGTCAAGTAGATCTGTGCCCCTCCTGAACTGGGGAGCCCAGAACTGGATGCACTACTCCAGGTGAGGTCTCCTGTCTGCTCCCGCAGCCCTGTGCTGCTGGGCACCAGGCTCTCACGGCTCTAACACCTCTTCCCTGCTGTTTGCACTCTGGTGTCTGCTGCTCCAAGCCCGGGAGTCAGCCGCTGGCTCTCGCAGTGCCTCCTCCTCACCACCTCGCCTCTCTCCAGCTGCTCTTCCACAGGCAGCTCAGCCTCTTCACCAGGTCCCCGGGGAGCAACAGCCCCCTCCAAAGCAGCTGTGAAGGTAGCAGAGGCCGGCTGCAGGGCACTGGCGGCCCCTGGGCAGAACCAGGGGCTGTGCTGCGCTTCACGCTGTCGGCTGCGGAGTCTCCTCCCGGGGGAGAGCTGCTGGCAGCTGCTGAGCAGGATCACAAGTGGAAGCGGGTGCTGTGCAGAAACAAACCCGGCTCCCTCGAGCTCCCTGGTGTCACTGGCAGGCAGGACAGCGCCTGTTTCTGGAGCTGCCTGCTCTGCCTCACCCTGCCTGCGCCGCTGGCAGCGATACCAGGGCACCGGAGGGACCCTTCCTTCTCCCCGGGGGACCCAGGCAGAGCTGGATCTGAAAGCCCTGTGGGCAGCCTGCCTGGGAGGCAGCAGAAGTCATCCCGGCTGGCTGCTGCCGGCCGAAGAGGGAAGGGGTTTCTCCCTGGGAAGGTCAGCATCTCCTGCGCTCTGGGTGCTGCAGAGGCAGCCGCTAGCTGCTGCACTGCCCAGCGCAGCCGTGCAGGTTCAGAGATGCCCGTGATGTCATTTTAACCCTCAAACCCTCTCAGATGGCAGCAGCAGTCGATGGAGGGGGGGGTTGTGGCTCTGGGTGGTGGGCAGCTCCTGTGTTGTGGCTGTCCAGGAGCAGGCGAGGGATGAAGCACTCTGGATGGGGTGTTAAACAAACAGTCCTGGCCAGAGTCACCCTCTGACACAGCCCAGTCCTGCCAGAGACTCCCTTGGTGACTCCTGGGGTCCCTCAGCACCCCCTGCTCCCCACAGAGCAGCTCTGAGCTAACCCAGCAGGAGCTGCTCTTGTGTTCAGTCTCTGGCTGCAGGGAAGAGCAGGGCTGAGAGAGGGGCTCCGGGCTGAGGAGCAGGGGAGGGCAGTGCTCCCCACTGCCGTGGTGGTCTCTCCCCAGACCCAGAGGGTCAGCTTCTCCAGCACTGACCCCTGCCAGGGTCACCCACAGTGGGCACCGAGCTGCAGCCAAACCCCCATCTCCCTGGGTCCCCGTTTAGGGGCAGAACCGGGCAGCATCTCTGCTCTTCAAGAAGACCCAAGGGAGTCCTTTACTGCTGGGGGCAAGTGAGAACACTCAGCAGGGCGACAGAGGGCTGCCCCACCGCCCTGGGCGGTGGAAGAGGAGAGGCTGGGTGGTCTGGCTGAGGGCTGTGTGGCTGTGAGGGCGTTGGAGGGCTCAGACCTCGTCTGCTTGGGGAGCCCCGGGCTCAGCTGAGCGAGAGGAGGGGCTGGGGAGTGCTAATTGCACAGCAGATGCTGAACGAAGGGTGCTGGGGTGGGTGCCTGCCTGTGAGAGCACCGGCTCTCCTGCTGCACGCGTGTCCTGGCTTCTTGGCTCTGTGCTGAGCTCCCTGGCAGCAGCAGGGGCTGGTGGCTGCTGATTGAATTAGGGGAGCTGCAGCCCTATCTCGCTCAGCCAGCTTTGCTTCCAGGAGGGAGTAAACACCAGAGTGTTT
The DNA here is from genome assembly GCA_013397515.1 of Upupa epops. Classification (NCBI taxonomy): domain Eukaryota; kingdom Metazoa; phylum Chordata; class Aves; order Bucerotiformes; family Upupidae; genus Upupa; species Upupa epops. The sequence goes on from VZRI01004802.1 coordinate 52,784, forward strand.
TTCCTCTATCCCACAGAGCCCAGGGAGGCTGAGAGGAGGAGAGGGCAGCGGGGATGGATGGGCAGAGCTCTCTCACGTGAAGCCCGGATGCCCCTGGGCTCCACGAGCAGCCCCTGTCGTGGGCACAGCATGCGCCGAGCGCTCTCTCGCTGCGCTGCTGGCCCAGGGTCATAGAGTCATCGAGTTGTTGAGGTTGGAAAAGACCTCTAACGCCATCGAGTCCAACCCTGAACCCAGCTGCTCCAGCCTGACCGCTGAAGCCTGGCCCTGAGCTGCAGATCTGCCCGGCTGTCCAACCTCTCCAGGGCTGGCACTCATGAGCGCGGAGCTGGGAGCAGGGGGTGCTCTCTGCCTGTCTGGTCTCCTCACTGGGTGGCTGCTCCTCGCTTTTTAAGCCGTGTCCTTGGGTAGAGCAGTGTCCAGAGGGGATGTGCTGTCCCTGCGAGCACTGCGGGATCAGATCGAGAGGGGGCTGAGGTAGGGAACAACCGGGTCACCCCTCCAGGTTCCTTCCCTCCTGCTTTTACCAGTGATTGCCAGTCCCTCTCTATCAAAAGCTCTCTGGGGGGGCAGGGGCCCCTGAGGTCTCTGTTGCTGCTGGAAACCCCTCATGGCAGCAGTGTCTGTGCCTCAGCACACGGGGGGCCAGCAGAGGAGGAGGAGGAGGCGTTGGGCAAGGACTGCACTAGGCAGCTCTCCTCTCTCGCAGCTCTCCTCTCTCACAGCTCTCCTCTCTCACAGCTCTGTCGCCCTTCTGTGGTCCGAGCAGCTCTCTCTCAGCTCTCTGGCCCTTCAGTGGCCCAAGCAGCTCTCCTCTCTCGCAGGTGTCTTGTCCTTCCTGTGCTCCAAGCAGCTCTCCTCTCTCACAGCTCTCCTCTCTCTCAGCTCTTTGGCCCTTCTGTGCTCCAAGCAGCTCTCCTCTCTCACAGCTCTCCTCTCTCGTGGGTCTCTGGCCCTTCTGTGGCCCAAGCAGCTCTCCTCTCGCAGCTCTCTGGCCCTTCCGTGGCCCAAGCAGCTCTCCTCTCTCGCAGGTGTCTTGTCCTTCCTGTGGTTTGTAGCCTTCTGCTTCCTCGCAAACCAGTGGCAGCGGACGACGATGAGCAAAGGGGCTTCTCAAGGAGCAGACGCCGCCCGGGCAGCCATCACCTTCTCTTTCTTCTCCATCATCGTCTGGGTGAGTTCAGCTCTTCGGGGTGAGGGGTGAGCACAGCAGGAACAACCTGCCCCGGGCTCAGTGCTGAGCTGGGAGGAGGTGTCAGGCTCTGGAGAAGGGAATCCTGGCTGGGCAGCGCGGGGACCCCCCCAGGAGAGAGGGAATGAAGCTGGGAGGGGGCAGCTCAGTCCCTCTGGCTGGGGAATCCCGTGCCTCCCCTGGCTCTGAGCCTGGGAACTGGTGTTGGAGACACCTCGCCCACCCTGAGCTGCCCCCGTTTCAGAGCCCCCCAGCTCCCCAGGAGCAGCTTGGTTGGGAGCAGACGAGTCCCCAGGAGCCGATGGCTGTGATGAGCCGGTCTCCTGGGCTGGCAGCAGGATTTGGGGAGCACTTAGGGTCATCAGCAGGGTCAGGGCAGTGTGGGGTGCTGTGGAGATAAAGGGGTACTGGGGGGATGCAGGGGTCTGGGGTGATGGGAGTCCTGGGGAGAGGCAGAGTC
>VZRI01004803.1:11178-30266 GCA_013397515.1 Upupa epops
AGAGATAAAACTACATATCTTCTCAACTGCTTTCAACAGAGGAGAATAGAATACAAATTTTTATATTCCATAACCCAAGACACAAGTTAAGCATAAGAAGGGTGGCAATGACAGCAAAGCCAAAGCATGCCTTGCTGTACGTAAATGACAGATTTACATCAGTTTGCAGAACCATCAATTGCAGTGAAGAAAAGTGAAGCTGGTGAACAAGGACATGTGATAACTGCAAAACTGGCCAGTTCTCAGGATTCCCTGTCCAGAAAATTATGCAAAAAGCTAATGGAAAGCAACTGGGAAAAAATTAGAGATAGTTTAACAATGGGAATCATATTCCTAAAGCATCAAAAAGGTCCTGTAAGTTATGCTGACAACACTAAGTGGTCTGGGCAGAATCTGCTTGAGCTTCTGTGCTAGTGCAGTACTCAGCATAACAAGTCAGCACTAATTCCTGATTAGAATCACTGGTGTCCATTATAAAATTACTCAGAATTTGATAATTTATTTTTTATCAAAACTGAGATATTTTCTTTTTCAAGGATGTAATAAAGTTGTGTTTGCTAATCTTACTTTCTAAAGACAAATACAAACATGGTGTGTTTTAAAACCTTGATTTATATATAACTAGATTATCTGGATTGGCCTAATTTCTGTTAACCTGGAAAGAGTAAGAATTGAAAAACAAAACTCAGGAGAAATCAGTACTAGTAAAGTGATGATGTTCAAAGAATTAGAAACTATATGTTATCACCACCTTTGTGACCTAACTCTGAGGGAAATCTAAGAATAAATCAAAACTCTAACGCTTTATAGTAAAGAACTTGGCAGGGCTGACATGTTGCTGTTGTTCTTTAATAGACTGATTTGATGCAAAGTCTATTATCACCACAGACATGAGCCAGCAAAAGCACATAAGAGGTCCAAATATCATCTGTAGAGCAAACACAGAATCATCTTAAGGCCTACCTGTCCCAATAAGTCAAGAGGTAACCCTTTCCAGATTCCATGACCACGACCAGCTACAATATTTTTAATAATAATCTACCAAATAACTACAGAAAAATCTTACCTTAGAATCACTGAAATATGTCAGCAAACATGTTAATATTCATGTTTAGCAAGCACTGTAACATGAGTTTGATTATTTTCTTTTCCACTGTCTCAGATTCTTGTAATGTTAAATGTCACCACCTAATTACAGCAACTACCAAGATAAGACTTTTTACTTGTTACTTGTTTACACTTTCTAGTAAATTGAAATCATGCCAAGGGATATATTCTCGTTACTAACCCAATGCAATATGTTTACGGAGTTTCATTTTCAGTAGCTTGGTATGTTTAATTGATTCTAAAATATTTAAAGTGAAAAATAAATTGTTAAGAAGCCAAATACATGTAGATAAATTAAAGGGTCTTTTTTACATATTTATGACTATAAACAGCTTCCAGATTATTGATCTGAAGATTATTAATTCAATGCAGTATAAACACAATTTATTAGGTAATTAAATATGACTGTCAAACTACTTATCATGTTTCCTGCAGGGTTTGTGGTTTTACTTACTGTATAAACAAACATTAAATCTACTTTTACGGTAACAAGGAGTAAAATCCTTCAAAATCTTCTAAAGATTTTGTCTATAGTTCTCTGTATCCTTCTCCTTGTTGTCCATTAGGTAAAAATTCCCTTTAGTAGTATAAACAGATTTTAAGAACAACTGTCTTGGGCAAGAGTGATTCTTCCAGTTTAAGAATGCCACCCACTATCATTTCCCAGGAAACATGCCAGAACAGGGAATGATGAAATAAAAGAGGTAGTTGAATACACACATTCAGTCACTGAACATGTTGACATTTTGGATTAATTGTGTTCTGGTTAGTTTTGTCCATACTAACCTAATGGCCTTTTAATATTTATTGAAATAACATAGTAATATTTCTGAGACACTTTGAGATAAAGAAGATGTCAGAAGTAACTCTAAGCTGAAGTGCTCTTTGTGCTTTTGAAAGAATGGAGAATGTGACCAAATGGCCATTTCTCTGTGTCTTAGCTCTGCTTTCCATCTTTAATTCAGGATTTGGAAGTTATCAGTGAGCTCAGCCTATCTGTGTGTGTTTTTTCACTGCAGAATAAGCAGATCTATGATTTTGTAAATGTACTGAACAGGTCTTAGTGGAAGTCAAGTGGAAACTTGTAAACAATCTCTTGCATCTGCTTACGAGGTAATTAGTAAAATCAGATAAAATCAGATCTCAAAGAATACAGTTTGTCATGGAGATATTTGCAGTATCCAAGGGTAAGTTTTTTGTTTACTTGTGCAATGTACTGTTTAACTAAATAATGACATATAACCCTCAGTTTTGTATATTACAGCAAGGAAGTAAGATAACCTTCTTGAAATTAAAAACTAAACAGGACTGAAGGGTACTTGACTCTTCCTCACACAGAGAACAAAATTTGCAAAGCTGCGCAGATACATCTGCCTTTACAAAAGAATGCAGTTACTTCTATTCACCTTTTCTGCATGTATCCTCCACCCACGCAAATAGGTATGTTTATATGGACACACACAGACATGGGGAAGTTATAACTAAATTATTATTGTTCCAAAGAAGTAAGACATGCTGATTAAACAAATTGTTTTTTACAGTGACAACTATATGTAAACAAATACTTGTACTTTAAACATGTTAGGATACATAACATGATACTTAAAATTGTGGACCCTGCATGGCCATTGTACAGGCTGAAGTAACAATTTGTGACAGAGTCTGGTTGGAGACCTGTTTCTACTGGAGCACCCCAAGGATCGGTTCTGGGACCAGTCCTATTCAATCTATTAAATAATGACTTGGATGAGGGATTAGGGTGCACTGTCAGCAAGTTTACTGATGACACAAAGCTGGATGGTGTCACCAACACCCCAGCAGACTGTGCTAGAAAGATCATCTAGTCCAATCCCCCTGCCACAGCAGGATCACCAAGACCAAGTCACACAGGAACATGACAAGGCAGTCTTGAACATCTCCAAAGAAGGAGACTCCACCACCCCCATGGGCAGCCTGTTCCAATGCTCCATCACTATCACTATGAAGAAGTTCCTGCTGATATTTATGGCTCCAGCTTGCACTCATTGCCCCTCGTCCTATCACCAGATGACCTTGAGAAGAGCCTGGCTCCATCCTCCTGACACCCACCCCTCACATATTGATAGACATTAATGAGGTCACCCCTCAGCCTCCTCTTCTTCAAGCTAAAGAGCACCAGTTCCCTCAGCCTTTCGTCATAAGGGAGGTGTTCTACTTCCTTCACCATTTTCATTGCTGTATGCCGGACATGCTCCAGCAGCTCCATGTCCTTCTTGAACTGAGGGGCCCAGAACTGGACACAAGACTCCAGATACATTCTCACTAGTGCAGAGTAGAGGGGGAGAAGAACCTCTCTCAATCTGCTAACCACCCCCCTTCTGATGTCTCCCAGAAAGCTGTTGGTCCTCTTGGCCACAAGAGCACATTGCTAGCTCATGGTCATCTTGCTGTCCACTAGGACCCCCAGGTCCCTTTCTCCTACACTGCTGTCTAACAGCTCAGTCCCCAACCTATCCTCGTACCTGGGGTTTTTTTTTGCCCAGATGCAAGACTCTACGCTTACCTTTGCTGTACCTCATTACATTTCTCTCTGCCCAGCTCTCTAGACTGTCCAATATATGTGGTAATGATGCAAGGTATAACTAGTAAGCTCATAGTTCTCATGAAATTCAAGCTACTGCCAAGTAATCCTCAACTGGTTTATTACAGAAATATTAACCAAGTAACTTCTAGAAGCACTGATATTCCATACATCTGAGTCACAGTAAGAATTGTACTGTCTCCTTTTGGTTTCTGAATTTGACAAATATTTTTTTCCATACATAGAGTCATAGAATCATAGAATCATCAGGGATTGGAAGGCACCTCCAAAGATCATCTCTTTCAATCCCCCTGCCACAGCAAAACACCTAGACCAAGTCAAAGAACAGAACATTATGGATTGAAGCAACCTGGAAAGATCGTCCAGTCCAATCCTCCTACCACAGCAGGATCACCCTGACCAAGTCCAGGTGGGTTTCAAATGTCTCCAGAGAAGAAGACTCCATAATTGCCTGGGAAGCCCCCTCCAGTGCCCCATCACTCTCACTGGGAAGAAGTTACAGAATTGGTCAGGGTTGGAAGGTCCCTGCTCCTCTATGAGTCCTAGATTAGCTTTTGTCACATAATTTTACACCCTGAGGTGTGAATTCACATGGAAATTTCTCAGCGTTGGGCAATGTATTTGAGCCAATAATTACAGACGGATTTTGTACCCCATTACCCTTGTTTTCTCTACAAGCAAACGTTTAGAACACTGGTCAGACACATCCTGATGCAGAACTATTTTATTACTTGATGATTGTAACTAAAGAAAGAGCAGATATACAGTGATGCATGGAGTGGTTAGAAATTAATTTTCAGTCTGAATATTGACAATGAATATTCATTTCCTCACCTCAGCAGCTGAAGACTGAGAGGCAATTCTTTCCCTGAGAGCTCAGAATATGGTGGTTAATGTAGTGTATGCCTTGTGTTGCCTTTGAGTGTGTGTTTGTTGGCTACAAGATGGTTTAGTCTGTGCCCTATAGATCCTACAGGTAAAGAACAATGGGGTTAATGATTTCTGAGAGCCATTATGTAAACTGCTCCTTCAGATCCATATTATACTACATTTGAAAACCATTTTACATGTTAAAATGTTTGTTTTCATAACACTTAATTTTTCTCACAATCAATCTACAATATTATATGTGCAAGTGTGTTACACTGATAAAATCAGATGATATGTGACCCAAAGGCTTTTTGTTCCAGTTCTCCTGGTAATACCCCTGCAGAAATGATGAAGAATCTGTAGTGTTATACAGAGATACATTTTCCTCTGACACTAGGGAATTTGGCAGAGACACATCCTTGGACTTAACTAAACTGGTGTCTTATATGTCTTTTTTTAATATGGTGTATGTGTATAGTATTTTATTCTAAAATTTGTGAAGCTCTTTAGACAGTGATACTCTTGAACTTCTGCCAGAGTCATTTCCTGAAGGCCTTGTATTAGACAGGCATTGTTCATCTGAAGTATTTCAGAAAAGATAGCTTATTACTACTGGAGATTTTTAAGAGTGTGATGTCTCCTGCAGTGTATTTGACTAGAATTTTAGTCTGACAAAGCTGCTGAGAGTGTTCCATGTGGGTCTTTTGTGACTTCTGTTAGTTGTATTATGTAGGGTTTTTTTCTTTTTCATTCTCAAGCACTCTCATTGACTATTCCTCATATGTATAAAAGCTCCAGTATATTTTGTATTTGATTTCAGTCTTTTTGAAGACTGATTCTGTAAATTGATCTTACTTGATTCTTCCATATTACTCATTNCTAGTACAACCCCTCTACAAGAAGAGGGGACATCTCTAACTAAAACAGATTGTTCCTATCAAGAGCCCCATCAAGCCTGACCTTGAATGTCTCCAGGGATGTGGCCTCCACCACCTCTGTAGGCAACCTGTTCCAGTAACCCACCACCCTCATATTGTAGAACCCTTTCAAAATGTTCAGCCTAAATCTACCTTTTTCGAGCTTAAAAACATTATCCTTCATCCTATTATTCCTTGTGCATGTGAACAGTTATTCCAAATCTTTCTAGTGGGAAAATAGCTTTACAGTACTGGAAAGTTGCTAACAGTCTTGGATTACTTTACAACTCACAGGTGGATCAGGGAATGCAGTACCATTCAACTTTGGATGGGACAGGGAACTTCAATGTTTTAGATGTTGAGAAATCTGACTACCTAGGTGCTTACAGATATTTCTCATCACTTCAGAATTTCCCATGACTGTTTATAAAACTATTATACATTCTTATCAATGTTCACACAGATATATGTGGGCATATTTTGTTAATAATTTTCCTATTTTCCTCGAAGAAAGTAAAATACAACTTCTCTGTTGCCCACATAAAGTCACGAGAGTCACTAATTCATTCAGAAAATTTACATCAGACTAAATACAAAAATGGGTAAATATAAACACATAACTGAAGTATCTTAACAATAGTTTGATTCACACCTTCTAACTGAGATTTGAAAAGACATTTTTCTTTTTAGTTCTCAGCTTTGTAGTTATTTCTGCAACAGCAGTATCTTTTTTGAGCTTCTGAAATGGAAAAGCAGCAATGTAAGGTTGTGAATAGTAATCTGTTGTCCTGGTGATTTAACAATGCATATAATTTCAACTTAGTTGTTGATGTAACTTCATGTTAATTCTTGTATATAAGGTACAGGGAGGGAAAAAATTGATTGTTTGCAGTGTGGTTGAAAGAAGCAGTGTGTAACAAAGTGCCATGTACAGTGCTGAAGATAAAATGGTTGATAATCACTTGTAGACCACATGAAGGGTAAAGCTCTCTATCAAGAGCCCCATCATGGGGACATGGAGGTGAACTGAACAGTCCACCTTCCTTCTGAAATGAAAAAGTGAGAAAAAAATTCATGTCTAGCATTCCTGTATCCTAATAATTTTCCTAAGTATCATCCACAATTAAACTTGATAGCAATGCAATAGTATCATCAATTCACAGTGACCTAACATGCTGTTATTTTTCAAAAATGCAGTACAGCTAGTAACCTCACATTTAGATTTAATGACTTGTGTTTTTACAGATAATGAAGTAGCTGTGTCACCTCCTGCAGTGTGGACATGAAACTCCTATACCATTGCTGGAAGCCTTCTTACTTTGTCACTCCCACCTTATGTGCTGTAGAAGCTTTTCTATATGTAGGAAAGTCTTGGAGTCCTTTTGCCAGAGGAAGGGGGTTCAGTGTGACATTTGTAAACTCTTTTCCTTGTCATACTCATTTGTGACCTTTCCGTGAAGTGGTTGCAGGATAAAATTTACATGAAAAGCCATGGCATTAAGAAGCAGAACCCATTTATGTGCTATAGGAAAAGGGTCTGTGCTGACACTCCAGAACATAGAATCATAAAATCATTTTGGTCGGAAGAGACTTAAGACCAACCATTAATCTAACTCTACTGAGCCCACTATTAATCCATATTCTTAAGCATCACATCTACAGGAATGTTAAACACATCCATGTGTAGTAGGTACAGCCACCCTGGCAAAGACCTAACAAACATGATGGCTTTTTTTTTTTAATAATTGCACCTTGTATCTCACATATGACAGTAACTGAATTGATACATATGTTTAGTGTAATTTAATAAATTCTTTGAGTAGCTTAATCTTGTATTTTCAAAAATCTGCTATAGACGCTGTAAGAGTAAAGAACTCAACTCTCTAAAAACACAATCAATGGAATATTGCATATGTTGCAAAATTATTTTCAGACAATGTTTAAAGAAGGTAATTGGATTATGCTGCAGGTACACATATTCAAGGAACAATGCAGTTTGTCATCAAATTCAGAGGAAGAAGATTTTTAATATGTAAATTAACATAATGAGACTAAGCATTGCTACATTCCTTTTCCCTCTCCTGTTAAAAGAAATCCTAAAACACTACTTTTTCAGCAAGGTATCTTGGCTAGTGTTTGTTAGTGTTGTCATAAAGCTTTTGTTTTGTATGAAGTAAAGCAGAGTCCCTCAGGGCTTACCAAGAATAAATCCTGATATGATTTCTTTTTGTCTGAGAAAAACAGTGAGGAAACTCTTTTTCCAAAAATTTAGCAAATAAAATACATAAAAGTCGTGATATCAAATCCCGGTTACTCCACCTCCCCTACAATGTAAACATACATACCAGGTACAAATTGACAGAAATGTCAACTTTCAGAGATTTATTCTGCTTGGTAAATAGTTAATGACTTCTTCCATGTATACAAATTTACATGTTTTTAAAAGTATAAGAGACTGTGACCTGTGATAGTAGAAATAGTATATAAAAAAGTCTGGAGATCGGGATTTATATCTGATCTGGGATAATAACACTAATTCATTGTTGCATCTACCTTCTAGGTTCCAAACAATTACATATTACATGGAATTAATATTTTAGTTTCAGTCCCTCCAAATTTAAATAAACCCTGTCAAAATCATGCATTGGAAGTCATTAGAAATTGAAATGCTGTGTAGCCAAATCAGGTTTATTTTACCTAATACTAGCCATCTAAAATTGGGAATTTAAATGTTTTGAATCTAAATATAGGTACTGCTAGAAGAATGGAATAATTAATATAAAATAAAACCAGAAACATAGATTTTATGGATAGATGCATTTGAATATATCTGCATTATAAGCAGGAATGTTCAATGGCATCTACCACAGTGATTGCCTCCAGCTGCCATTGCAAATGAAGCATACAGCACCTGCCTTCCAGATTCCATGCAAAATTTCCTTTCTGTATAATTATGAAACAGTAGAGAGACATACTTGAACTTTGTTGTGATGCAGAAGTTCACACAGACTGAAACTAAAGAGGTAGTTTTGGCTAGATGTCCTACTTTTTGCCAAGAAAGGCTTGCAGAGTTTGTTACTGCCGTTTCTCACTTGAATTTGGACTGTGAAACTCCAAATTGATGCTGTATTCTTCTATATTATGCTTGTAGTCAACAAAGAGAAAGAGAAATTTTACCTTGATCAAGAAGCCTGTATCAGAAATGGTGTCACCAGCATGAGTAGGGAAGTGATTCTCCTCCTGTCATTGCCATTGGTAAGGCTGCACTTTGAACAGTGTTTAGATTTGGACCCCTCATCACAAGAAGAAAATTCATCTGGAATGTTTGAAAAGGGGCAAAGTAGCAGGTGAAGAGTTTAGAGCACAAATCCTGTGAGACACAGCTGAGGGAATAGGTGATGAGCCTAGAAAAAAGGATACTGAGGGGAGATATTATTGCTCTCTCAACTACCTAAAAGTAGGTTGGAGTGATGAGGGGTTAGTCTTCTATTTCAAGTAACAAGCAGTAGGATTAAAGGAAATGACCTCAAGTAGTGCCAGGGGAGGTTTAGATTGGATAATAGGAAAATTTTGTTCATTGAAAGGTGCCGCGATTGAGAGACGGAGACACAGCTTGATGCAAGCAAGTCGTCTAGTTTATTACAGAATCACCACCTATTTATATAGTTAAGGCATACACGTATTGTACTGATTGGTTAAACATTTTTACAAACATTTAAATGTGCTGCTAAGGCAGAGTTGCTATCAGGCGTCGTCCACATAATGGTCAGATAGTTATCTCGTGGCCACAAGCTGTCTTTGCCTCAGGGCATAGACATCGTTATCGATCACAAGTTACTTATCTCCCATGCTAGTCTGAGGTATGTCCCTTAACAAGTATGCAACGCCTTGCAGCACTTAATCTCATTCACACAGTAAATATTCAACAATCTAACTAAAACAAAGAGCTGACTCCTCAGCACTAAATTCAGGTTACACTACAGAAAGGATTATCAAGCATTGGAATAGGCTGCCCAGAGCAGTGGTGGAGTCACCATCCTGGGAGGCATTTAAAAGCCATATAGAGGTAATGCTTAGGATCAGGATTTAGTGGTGACCTGGTAGTGTTTGAACAGTGGTTAGATTTGAAGACCTCAAAGGTCCCTTAAAACCAAAATGACTCTTTGGTTCTGTGAATGGTACCTATCTTTTCCTAGCTTTGGATGCAGAAAATCACATTCCTGGTGTGTGTGGTTTTCCTTTATTGACAATAGAGTGTATAGAGACTAACCAAAGCATACATGTGTTTCTGTACGTACACAGGTTAACACAGCCTTCTGTGATATATCTTACCCTAAATGCTAATGTATGCAGTATAAAACATGTGGGAAAGACAAATACGTTGTTTTGCTTCATGAAGATTAAAACCATGGCATGAAAATAGTTTTCTAGATCTCTGTTAATCCAAAAACAGTGGGTATCAAATTCTTACGGTAATATGCAGAATATTTCTTTCTTCATTTTGATAGTACTTATGGTAGCTAGAAGATTAAATATTATAGGACAAGTTTTATATCATTATAAGCTACAAAATTTTGGTCAAAACCTATTAGACTATACCTAGTACACAAAACTGTCATAGATTTTGTTACAAGAAAATGCATAAAGAAGTTTGATAAAAAATCCTGCAAAGCCAGAATGGAGGGAAAGGTCTAAACCAGATACCTTGTTTCATGATATTGTGAAGGATGTTCTGCTGGCAATCTTATAAAGGCTTTTGAAAAATTATTTTTTTTTAAATTTACTTTTTATCGTGGCACACAGCTATATTAATGAAACATATGAATGTTTTATTCTTAGAAAAAAACTGAAACAAAACCACTCCAAGGATACATATACAGCATTATACAAGTAAAATTTCCTTTCTTTTCTGTTTCATTTTACATGGATCATTGTAGAACAGATAATTTATATTTGTTTAACTTAATATAATTAACTCAATTACAATACTACTTATGAGAAAATAGTTCACTGCAGTAAACAACCATAGAGTTGTATGATTTTGGCATCAGTGTTCAGAGACTGAAAAGAAAGGGGAGAGGACAAGGAACATTAATTTTGTTTTGTACTTGTGAGAAACTCATTGGCAAAATTGATCAGATACTGTAGGACAAGTTAGAAACAGCAGATCTTCTAAGGATGAGCTAATCAAGAGGATTATTCTATTTCATGAGTTACCATAAAATCTGGAGAGAAGGCACTCTTTATTCTTTCCAGAAAACAATATGGCTGCTTCTTTAAAATAACTTGGCAATTAGAAGCTCTTTTTCTTAAATCTAATGTCTTTGACAGTAAAAGTACTTCCAAAGCTATTAACAATTGCTACAAAGTTATGATAATCCAGAACAATGGAAGGTGGGAACAAGAAACATTGTTATCTGCAGTACAGAATTTTGCGGCAGTTACATTGTAATGAGGAGCTCTGAGGTCAGAGGAAAATGACAATCCTTTCACTATGTAATTAATAAGACCTGGAGAACACTGAAATGGGTTGAGAAGTTATACTAATGCAATACATGGTCTGAAAAAAGGTTAGACTCCAGCAAAAAGGATTGTTGGAGTTCTATGATTTCAAAGCATACAATTGGTTTTAGCTTCCACACCAGTTATTTTGCTTTATATCTGACCTATGCTTCATATTTCTAAAGGAAGGGGTTGTTCACTCATCTAAGCTCCATTGGCAAGGCAAGGAGCAACAGCAACCATTAGACATACAAGACCTCTGTTGTACTGAACAGTTTCTCCTACGTTTCCTGTCATTGAAAAGACCTTTTGTCAGGATTACAGTTTTGGCTTGGCTCAGGAAAACTGATGAAAAAGTCAAATGCTACCACTGTTCTTGAAATAACAACAGGAATAGAAAACAGCAGAAAATATTGTAAGTGAATGCTCACTTTGTAAATAAAGGTACAAAAGTTCTTCTCCGTGCAAGGGCTTCTAGCACAAAGAACAACAAATTCAGAAAACATATTATGCTTGTAAAACTGTTCTAGCATCCCAGTGTAGGTTGGTAGAAGAGAGATATTGATTGACCTTTAGAGTAGCAAGACAAAGGGGAAAAAAAAACTTTCTGTATTTGCTGTCCTTGACATGTTCTGGTTAAGTGAACTTTTGCTAAGAGGAGAGTAAATTCATGACAATTCTTGCTGTTGCCAAAATACTTCATGCCTCAATAAGTGAGAGAAGCCCTATACATCATGTTTTGTGGAAAAAAAAAATCTTTAAACAATTCTCCCTTGTCACCATATATGTGCATGCATATATTTAAATTCTCTGACTTATGTTGTTGTACACCACTCAGTCATAACTGACAGAAAGCATTATTTCATTATACAGGGAGATTTAAGTAAAAGAAGAAAAGAAACACCTCTGGCAATGTTCTTTGAAGAAATGGAAAAAGAGTGAGAAAAAAGCTCGAACAGCTCTTAGTCAGATAGTTACACACTCACGCTTTTTTAAGTTAAAGAAGATAAAGCAGTCAGCTTTATCTTGGTATTCCAAGGTATTCCAAGGAAATTTTCTTCTAGTACTTGTTTCTTGAGAAACAATGTCAGTCTTTCCATATGTATTTTTAAGTGAAAGAGAGCTTTTTCCTCATCCACCCCACTATAGAGCTCCTGAGACCACTACACCTGTACCACAGCTTTGCTCTGTTTTTCAGTATGATTTCAAAGCAGTCTGTCCTTTGAGGATACCTATTGTTTCAGTTCTACCAGTTCTCTCCATAAATCCTCAGATATCTCAAGATTGATTCCTATTATCTGGAAAAATAAAGCAAATGGAGTCTTTGCTCTTAAACAATGAGATAAAAATGAATGTCTTATCCAGATAGAAAGCTCAGAAATATGATCAAGCTCTCAATAGTATTAATATAAACTGGCTGATAAAATGTGATTATCTGTAAGGTTATTTGTAAAAAAAGAATCAGACTTTCTTTTTTTCTCTTTATCATCAAATTAATATAGACACAATTAAGTTTTTGCATGTGATCACCAGTAGCCATCTACATCAAAAAAATACTAGGTTTACACAGAATCTTTCCCAGATAATGACCCATGAGTGGTGAATTGATGACAATTACTTATTCTCACCACTTTCCAAAAATGTTTTAATGTTTCAGTGGTTTCTATTTATTTTTGCAATCAAATCAACTTGCAATGCAAGTTGCCTGGCAGAAATACAGTGGTCATTGTTTTGAATTAAGCAAACTGACTATGTGCCACAGTGATGAAAACCCCAAAAGTATCTACAGTAGATAGATGAATGGAGAAATAAATATTAAAATGTTTTCATTTAAGTAAATCTCTTTCCAAGGACAGTTTGCATCTATTACCAATGAATAACAGTAGAGACCATACCTTATGGCAAGGTTAAGTGTCTGCCTTCAGGTGGGTATTGAAGCCAATCAGGGAAAATATACTATTTCCTGGGAGACCACCCACTGCTCTTTTCAAGTTGGTGCATATGTGAGCAAGCTATTTGATTAGGAGTGACCCTGTATTTTGCATCCTGATCTAATTCACAGGGAGATTTGCTGTCTCTCTGGGGCATGGGTAGAGTCTATAATGGACAAGCTTCCCACCCTAGTAAACCCCTCTGATTATTACTCCATTAGTTTTTCAGTTGGGCAGTGATGAGGTTTCTAGGAGAAGCCCAAAGTCAAGTAAAAGATTTTAGAGTTCTGGGGCGGCTGCCTAAAGGATCAGGAGCACAAGTTATTTTCTCCTCTATCCCTTCGGTGGCAATCATGAATGAGGAGATGAACAGAATGAGCCATGAGGTGAACTGATGGGTCTGGGACTGTTTTTTACAGGCAGAGCTTTGGGTTTTTCAGTCATGGGCTGCTATATGAGATGCCTGGCCTGCAGGCAGAAAGTGGGATGCACCTGTCCCAGAGGGGCAAAAAGGATTTGGGGTCAAGAATTAGCAGGGTTCATTGACAGAGTTTTAAACTAGATATGAAAGGGAAAGGGGAGATAACTGGCCTTGCTAATTAAAACCCTGTGTGTAGTAGCCCAACACTTGTAAGGTAGTGTGGCATCACAAATAACCCAAAGTTCTATCACCTCTCATTGTTGAAAACTGTGTCCTCAGCTCCCTCCCTGAAATGTGTACACATCAATGCATGCAGCATGGGCAATAAACAGGAGGAGCTGTAGGCTGTTGTGTAACAGGAAAAATAAGATATGGTGGCCATTATGGAAACCTGTCAGGATGAGTCCCACAACTGGAGTGCTATAATTGATGGCAATCAAGTTTTCAGAAGGCATAAACAAGGAAGAAGAGGTGGTGGAGTAACACTCTATGTTAGGGAGACAAGAAAGCATAGAAATTAATGAGGTGAGGATAGGGTTGAGTACTTATGGGTAAGAATCATGAGTAGAGGTCAACAAGAGTGTTTTTGTGATGGGAATCTGTTACAGACTACCCAACTAGGATAAAAAAACAGGTGACATTTTTTATAATCAGTTGAGAAAAGTTTCACAATTGCTGCCCTTTGTGCTCATGGGGGACTTCAGTGTTCTGGATGTCTGCTAGAAATACAATACAGAGGACAGAGGACAGTCGCAGAGGTTCCTGGAGTGTGTGGAAGATAACATCCTGACACAATGGTAAGAGAGCTGACCAGGGACGGTGCCCTCTTCCACCTGTTTCTTGTGAACAGGGAAGATCTTGTGGGGGAAGTAAAGTTTGGAGGTTGTCTAGGACACAGTGATCATGAGATGATTGAGTTTTCAATCCTAAGAGACACAAGGAGAGGATTCGGTTAAACTGTGACCTTAGCCTTCTGGAGGGTGAACTTTGGCCTGTTCAGCAGACTGATTGACAAAGTCCCTTGGGAGGTTGCCCTGAAAGATACAGGAGTCCAGGAAGGCTGGACACACTTCAAGAGGGAAGTCTTAAAGGCCCAGGAGCAGGCTGTGCCTGTGTGCCCAAAAATGGGACAGCGGGGCAGATGACCAGCCTGGTTGGGCAGGGAGCTTTTACAAGAACTCAGGGGAAAAAAGAGTGTCTCAACTTTGGAAAGAGGGCCAGGTGACTCAGGAAGCGCTTCAGGATATTGTAAGGTCATGTAGAAAGAGAATTAGTGATGCAAAAGCTCAGTTCCACAGCCTTCTTTTGCGTGGGAGCTCAAACACAGAGAAGCTGATGAGATAAGCCGTCCTCCATATCAGCAGACCTCCTTCGGTGGGGGTGAACCTGCAGCCCTCCCCTCTTTCACTGAGGGCTCAGATGCAGAAAAGCCAGCACCAGCTCGTTCCTGTTCTTGGCAATGGGCCAAAGTAAGGGCAACACCCCCACAGAGCTGCTCTACAGTGATTGCCTTTGAAGATTCCATAGGTGAGCTCTTAGCTCTCTACCTTCCTTGGTGTCTGACCACAAGGGAGCTTAAGGAGCTAGCTAGCTAGGCCACACTCCAGCATTTATCACAGGTCCTGGATATCCAGGGATGTGTCATGTAACTGGAGGTTGGCCAACGTGGTGCTCATCCACAAGAAGGGTCAGAAGGAGGATATGGGCAACTATAGGCCTGTCAGCCTGACCTCAGCGCCCAGCAAGGTTATAGAGCAGATCATCCTGAGTACCATCAAGTGGCATATAGAGGGCAACTGGGGGATCAGGCACAGACAGCATGAGTTTAGGAAAGGAAGATCCTGCCTAACCAGCCAAGTGGATGAGGGGAAGGCTTTGTATGTGGTCTGCCTAGACTTCAGCAAAGCCTTTGACATGGTCTCCCACAGCATCCTCCTGGAAAAGCTGGCAGCTCATGGCTTGGATGGGTGCACCCTCTTATAGGTTAAAAACTGGCTGGATGACCAGAGAATGATTGATAACAGTGCCTCATTTAGTTGTTGTCCAATGACCAGTGATTTCCCACAGGGGTCAGTACTGCCCCAGTTCTATGCAACATCTTTATCGATGACCTGCATGAGGGGATCAAATCTACCCTCAGTAAATTTGCATATGACAGGGTGACAGACTTAAACAGGTGGATTAGTTTAGACAGGTGGACTCTTCACTGGATTTAAAACTGGCTAGATGTCTAAGCCCAGAGGGTTTTGGTGAATAGGGTTACATCCAGTTGGCAACTACTCATAAGCAGTGTCCCTCAGGACTCAGTTTTGGGACCAGTCTTATTTAACATCTTTATCAATGACCTGGATGAGGAGATCAAATGCACCCTCATGAAATTTGCAGATGACACAAGATTATGTATGTGGTAATTTTGATCTGCTTGAGTGTAGAGAGACACAGAAGAGTGATATGGACAGGCTGGAGTGATGGGCAGCAGCCAATGGGATGGGGATTAACAAAGCCAAGTGCCAGGTCATGCACATCAGTCATAACACCCCTCAGCAGTGCTATAGGCTTGAGAAAGAGTGATTGGAGATCTCTTTAGTGGAAAAGGACCTGGGATTGTTGGTTGACAGCCAGCTGAACATGAGCCAGCAGTGCATCCAGGTGGCCCAAGAAGGCCAACAGCATCCTGGCCTGTATCAAGAACACTGTAACCAGCAAGAGTAGGGAGGTGATGCTGCCCTTTTACGTGCGCTTATGAGACTGCACCTTGAGTACTGGGTCCAGTTTTGGGCATCACAGTATAAGAAGGACATTGAGGTGGGGAAGTAGGTCCAGAGAAGGACAGTGAGGCTGGTGAGAGGTCTATAAAATACTCCCTGTGAAGAGCAGCTAAGGGAAGTGGGGTTTAATCTAGAGTAGAGGCTGAGAGAAGACCTTATCTCTCTCTACAACTACCTAGGAGGAGGTTGTAGTGAGGCTGATGCTGGTCTCTTCTCCCAAATTACTAGTGACAGGATGAGGGGAAATGGCCTCAAGCTGCATCAGGGGAGGTTTAGATTGGATCTTAAGAAGAAGTTCTTTCCTGAGAGAGTGGTTGAACAAGCTGCGTTAATGGACAGGAGCCAACAAGATGAAGTTTAAGAATTAAAGTGCGGTGTCCTACATTGTGGCTACAACAATCCCCCGCAGTTACAGACTGGGGCATGAGTGGCTTGAGAGCTGGGAGTACTGGTTGACAAACAGATGAACATGAGCCAGCAGTGTGCTCAGGTGGCATGAAAGGCCATTGGATTCATATATTGTATTAGGAATAGTGTGGCCAGCAGGACTAGGGATGTAATNACAGGTGGGCGTCGGGCTCTTCTCCCAGAAAACCTGTGATATGACGAGAAGGCAGGGCCTGACACTGTGCCAGGGGAGGTTTTGGTTGGATATTAGGAAGCACTTCCTTACAGTAAGTGCAATCAGACATTGGAATGGACTGCGCAGGGAAGTGGTGGAGTCCTCACTCCTGGAGGTATTTATGAAAAGTCTGGCTGTGGCACTTAGTGCCATGGTCTAGGTGATTGTGGTGATGTTAGGTCATAGGCTGGACATGGTGATCTCAGAGATCTTTTCCAGTTTCAATAATTCTGTGATTCTGTGTATCTAAATTTCACTTAAACATAGAAGTTCTTCCAGGAGTCAAACTTCTATACTGTATCAAGGTTATTTATTGATTTACTTTGCTAATTCTGAGGAATAATAATGCATTCTGTCATTCTCACTTTCATTCCATTTTTAATTGCCATCATGATTAAGCAAGATGTTATGCTGTCAGAATTTAATTAAGTCTGGCAACAATGCCATCTGGTGGAGTTAAAATCAAATTATTTATAACTAGTATCTGCTGGCAACAGAGAAAAAAAAATTGTCTTTCCAGTTTATTTCAAGAAAAACACAAAATATAAACCAATTTCTATCAATCAGCTTCTCTAGTTTAGCACTACTAATGACTGAAATAAGATATAGTAAAACTTGGTATTTTACAATATCTAAACCAGAGCTGTTTGTATGCATAACTAATGCCAATATTGAGTCTGCCTGTGTCCAGACCCGGATTGGTCAGGTTTGAGGAGATTCTTTAGTATTCCCTGAGTGAGATTAAGACACAAACGAGGTCCGAGGTCATAAAGAAGAGAAAGTTTATTAGTTTCAAAACATTCGCATAGAGGCAGGAAAAAGAGAGAAAGAGAAGGAAAAAATAGTAAAGTAAAAGGTGTAATAGCTACCACCAAGAAGCTGCAGCGTCCCATCAGTCCAAATCCACTTCACGTCAGGTGGGGAATTCCACTGGAGACTGGTTATCATAGTCCTTTTATTGAGGGGCCCTTTCTTCTTTGCTCAGTCTTACCCACCACTCAGCAGTGGTGCACATGCCCAATACCATCTCTGTGGGGTATTTTTCCATCCCTGGGTCTGGGCGCATGTGCTAGGGTAATGGTATAAACAGGAGACGTGTGGTTTTGTGGTTGGAGAGATGCTGTATCGCTGCTGCAAATGGCAAGGCAGATATCCGTTGAGGCAATTCCAGCAATGTTGAGACATCTGCTACAAACACAGTCTCGACAAAGTCCTCTACAGCCTGTTAACAATTTCCTTCCATTTGATAGATAGACAGATGGACTGCTCAGTGGTAAGGAATTGGTTGGATGATTGTGCTCAAAGAGTTGTCATCAATGGCTCAATGTCCAAGTGGACATTGATTGTGAGTGGTCTCCCTCAGAGGTCTGTTTTGGGTCAACTGTTGAAAGCATCTTTGTCAGTGACATGGACAGTGGCATTGAGTGCACTTGGAAGATTGTCCAAGACACTAAGCTGGAGGGAAGGGAGGCCATCCAAAAGGACCTTGACAGACTTGAGAACTGGGCCTGCACAAACTGCATAAGGTTCAACAAGTCCAAGTGCAAAGTTATGCACCTGGGTTGGTGCAATCCCAAGTACAATTAAATGCTGGCTGGTGAATGCATTGAGAGCAGCATTAAGGAGAAGGCTTGGGGTGTTGGAGGATGAGAAGCTCAACATGAGCTAGCAGTGTGAGAGTGCAGCCAAGAAGGCCAACTGTATCCTGGGCTATATAGAAAGAAGTATCAGCAGCAGGTCAATGGAGGTGATTCTGCCCCCTTGTTATGCTCTTTTGAGTCCTCAGTGGTGTCTCCAGTATAAGAATGATATTCAGATGTTGCAACATGTCCAAAGTATTATCATGGGGGTGATCCGAGGGCTGTGGCGCCTGACCTATGAAGGTAGGCTGAAGGAATTGGGGCTGTTCAGCCTGGAGAAGGGAAGGCTCCAGGGCAACCTTATAGAAGCCTCCAGTGACTGAAGGAGGCCCAAAGGAAAGCTAGAGAGAGACTTTGTTATGAGGGAATCTAGTTAAAGGTCAAGGGGAAAAAGTTTCTAGAGGAAGAAGTGTATATTTATATTAGATCTTAAGAAGTGATTCTTCACTATGCAAGTGGTGAGGTGTCTTGGGTTATGGAATCAAGAAGTTTGTATTCTATTTTCATCTGTTGGAAGCAGTTGAGAAGCTGTATAGGGGATGGGGGAGTGAATACTGACCCAATTGTTAAACCCGGGTGGGGCGATATGTCTTGGGGTGGGGGAGTGAATGCCTCGGTACCGACTCAATTGTTAAAACCAGGTGGGACAATATTTTTCTTAAGTGTCTCTGCTGATGGGCCATCAAGACCCATCTCATCCCATTGTGAGACGCTTCACCCAGTGGGGGG
>VZRI01004805.1:2300-38956 GCA_013397515.1 Upupa epops
TGAGTCTTGATGGTCCATCAGCAAAAGATACTTAAGAAATATCACCCCACCTGGTTTTAACAATTGGGTCAGTAGAGGCATTCACTCCCCCACCCCAAGAAACATTACCCTACCTGGTTTTAGCAATTGGGCAAGGCATTCACTCCCCCATCCCCCTGGAGTTACAAAAACAAAACCATACAGCTTCTCAACTGCTTCCAACAGATGAAAATAGAATACAATCTTCTTGATTCCATAACCCAAGACACACCTCTGGCATTACACTAGAGACAGGAGTTGAGATATGCCTCTGTCCCAATCAGCGCATGTGTTCGGCAGTGGTGATCCTGATGCAGTGAAAGAGTTCCTTCTCTGGTACTGATTTTACCTCATGAAAATAGGAATGAGTACTGGGGGAAAAATAAAAAAGGAGCCCTTATAATTGTACGTTGTTGACAGTGTATTACAACTTCTGAGGGAGCCTCGCAGTGTTCTCTTGTAGTTGGCTGCTGTTAGAGGCATGTCCACACACATGCAGAGCTTGGGATGTGACAGGTGCAGGGTCTGCTCACGCACAAAGCATTTGCCCTGGCTTAAAATTCTGCAATGTTCTGTGACTTACAGGGAAACCAGACTGATGTGTGTTTTGTTCATGACTGTGTGTTGTCCTCTGGTATGTTAAAGTATGTAACAGTTAACGCGTTAATGCGGTCAGCAGAGGAGAAGCTAGTGGTCATGCCTTGTGTAGAGCCTATAGAGTGATAACCCATTAGGTGGTGCCTAAAGTTGGGTGATACCATACCTGCAGTGCCTTTGCATGTAGTTCTTACTTCTCTGTACTATAGAGCTAACAGCTGAGATAGCACAGATAGCTGACCAGAGGAGGACTGCATGTCCGGCAAGATGCTTGCTGTGTGCCTTGGCCTGCTGTTCTGGTATCTTGATATAGGGAGGAACATTGTTCAGCTGAAAGTTTGGTACAGCAGCCAGTTCTCCTTTGGAAGGATCTGCCTTTAAGGCTTCATCTAAACACTCTTTAAGAACATGCCAAGCATTTAAGTACTGAAAATATACTTGTTTTCAACTTGCAGAAGGCTTACACAGCTGAAGTCTCTCCAATATTTATGTTTGACGTCAATGGGAGTGTTGCCTGAATGTGGGATTAGAACCACCGTGCTGTTTTCTGTTCTGAGCATCAGGGAGAAGTGGAGTACCCACCTGCTCTGCACTCATGCAGGCCTGATGCTATGGCTGCAGTAACATCACAATAGCAACCTTTGATAAACTGCTGCCAAACAAAGTCTTTCCCAAGTGTTCTTGTGATGGGGACATGTTTTAAGTAAAGGCTTTTTTTTTTGCTGACGTGGGACAAGTTCATGAATGTCAGGACAGCAGCACAGGTTGGGTTTCTGTTTAGGGGTGTTAATGCTGGTGCCTTATTTCTTGTCTGTGTTACTGTGGCACCCCATCAAGGACCAGGGCTCTGCATCTTGTAAAAACATGGGTTTGTGTGGCTGAGAGAAAGAAACCATGCTAAAACTGAGCAGAGCTGTTAACACACCAGGCTGGATTAAGGAGTTGATAGATACACTTGTAAGACAAGTGGGATGGAAATGTCTGAGGGATTGGTGAGGGGAGGATAACTGAGTGGAAAATGAAGGATGCTGAGGCCCAGGCAGTAAAGTCCAGTGATAATTCCAGATAAACACCTAAATAAATGTTTAATAAATAAATGTGTATGAAACCTGGTGCTCTGAAAATGGCTGACCCAGTGTGTCCATCACTGTAATCTTAGGTAGTACTGAAGAGAGAATGTAGCCTTTACCAGTGTAACCAAAGGAACATTTTGAGTTCCTTATGAACATTATCAGCACAATTCTTAGGTAATTTCCTCTTAATTTCGCTCTCCAGTGTTTTCTGTCAGAAAGTGACAGGCTGGGTAAAAGGATTAGGAATGTCAGACTGTACTGTATTCTCCTGATCTGTAAAAGGAGATATTAATAACCTGTCTTTGTTTTGGGTGACAGGTTTACCAGGGCAATTCTGACAATAAAAAAGTTAAGGAATAAGAAGTTTTGGGCTTTTCATACTGCCTTTGTTTATACCCTCATAATTTCTAGACAAATGCAGGGAGTTCAAGGACACAGGAAATTGAGAGGCAGGATTTTTTTCTGTTGTGATTGATAGATGAAAGTGTGGTCATCTCCTTATTTTATGCAATTAGAAGACATACTAGACCCTATCAGAAAGAGAAATTGGTTTTATAGCTATTTCAGGTTAAAGCAGTTACATGTTAATACCTGTTAATCTGTGAAATGGGATGAACTATATTTATCTTTTCATAGACATGTAAGGTATATACAACAGGTCTTTTCCATAGACAGCTGAACAGACAGTAGGGAACCACAGAATTACTAAGGCTGGAAAAAATCTCTGATCTCATCAAGCCCAGCCTATGACCTGACACCACATCAGCTAGACCATGGCACTAGGTGCCACCTCCAGTCTTTCCTTAAACACCTCCAGCGATGGGGACTCTACCACCTGCCTGGGCAGTCCATTTCAGTGTCTGAGCACCCTTTCTGTGAGGAAGTGCTTCCTAATGTCTAACCTAACCCTCCCCTGACACAGAGGATCTGCCCTCTTGTCCTGTTGCAAGTTGCCTGGGAGAAGAGCCTGACCCCTACCTTACTACAGACTCCCTTCAGGTGATTGTAGAGAGGGATAAGGTCTCCCCTGAGTCTCCTCTTCTCCAGGCTATACAAATCCAGCTCCTTCAACCTCTTATCATTAGGTTTTCACTCCAGTCCCTTCCCCAACCTTGTTGCTCCTCTGGACCCGCTCCAGCACTTCAATCTCTTTCTTGAAGCAAGAGACCCAGAACTACCCTGAGTATTCAAGGTGAGCAGTGTTTCACTTGAGGTGGTAACACACAGGAAGAAATCTGTTGCCTTTAATGGCATAACCTTAATGTACATGCAGATTGATTGGTGTAATGACATCAGAATAAGATAGTTTTGATTTACTTGAAAGCAGCACCTTTCACTTCTGTAACATATCTCATTTCTACTCTGGAAAAAGAAAATGTTCTCATTTCTGTTTAAATCTGATGACTGTAATTGTAGTTTACTCCTCTGATTAGTATGCTTCAGTTTCTCCAGCACAGATGTTCTAGAAATTTGCATTTTGTTGGCATCGATATTTCATGTAGTTTTATTTTCTTAACGCTCAATTTAATTTTGCTAAAGAATTATATAAACAAGAACACGTGTGTAAGTAAGCTATATTCCTCCCCACAATCTCTTGGAATTCAGTCCTTTCCTTCTGGGTGGTCACTGTATGTACTGGGTGTTTTTGTACAGTGGGATATACAGTGCCTGATATAAAAGAGAATACAATGGAATCCTGATTACCATTAAGATGTTTGAACTGTCTTGCCACAGTCGTCCATCTCTTCTTGTGGTCAGCACAAGAAAACTAGTCTGTTACAGTAACAGCTTGGGATATATTTCAAAGCAGAAAAAAAAAAGACTTTGAGGATGGAGAAACATTCATCTTGTGAGGGCTTAGGACTCTGGGTTTGAGCATGGATGGCAATCCATAAGAACCTGTATTACGCTTTTTACTTCTTATCAGTCTGTACCCCTCTTCATTATATCTCTTCATTCATTTCTGTCAAGGTAGGCTGAGTCAAGTTTTGTTTCAAGATAAAACAGCCAAGACTGCTCCTTGTACTGTCAGTAGCACTGTCTTGAAAGATTTGACAGTCTCACATAGCATCCTTGCAGCCAAACTGAGGGAGTGTGGACTAGATGATTGGGTAGTGAGGTGGATCGTGAACTGGCTGCAGGATAGAAGATAGAGAGTCGTGGTCAATGGGGCAGAGTCTAGTTGGAGGCCTGTATCTAGTGGAGTCCCCCAAGGATCAGTTCTGGGACCAGTCCTATTCAATGTATTCATTAATGACTTGGATGAGGGATTAGGGTGCACTGTCAGCAAGTTTGCTGATGACACAAAGCTGAGTGGTGTCACCAACACCTCAGCAGACTGTGCTGCCATTCAGCGAGACCTGGACAGGCTAGACAGCTGGGAAGAGAGATATTTAATAGTTGCTGCTCCTTCAGGGGTAGTAATAAGAAAAATTGTTGCCATTTTAAGAGAGAATCTACTATGAAACTGCTCCCAAAACTCAGATACTGTTTTGGGTCGGTGCCATGTGAATGTAGTAAAAGCCAACCTGCCTAAATATTGGTGCTTGGAGTTTGCCAAACCATGTTGTATAATGGCATTTACTGTTTGGGTTTGAAATAGCAGAAATGTTGATGAGTCCTTCCAGATCTGTTCTTACTAGCCATCCCAAGTGCTGTAACATGATTCCCTCTTGTCCCCATTTAGTTTAGGGGTTTTGTATCTCACAGCTGAACCCAGTGAAATCACATCCATGTTTGGAGATGCCTCTTCTTTGAGATGCAGTTGGTCCTAGTAATGTACTAGAGTAGAGGTATTACTGAGAGGGCATTGATGTCTCATGTTTGAGTGGAGGCCAGTTTGTTGTCTGGTTTGTAGTGTGAAATGTGCCAGTAAATTGTGATCATGTCATTTTAGGGCATGATCTTAGTTCATTTTTTGAATGTCTTCAAAAGTTAAAGTTTTAACTAACTGCAGATATTAGCTGACTGTATAATCTTACTTCTTTGCTTGTACTGCCATCATAGACTGAATGACACAATTGTCTGTGAGGAAAACAACTGGGCTGCAGCTGACACAATGCTCCATCCTGAATGAGTTCAGGCTGGGGAAGTTGAGGAAACAGTGGATTAGGAGTAAACCTCCACCCTCGACAGAGGATGTGCATTACCACTTCTGATGTGTGTTCATAATCTGAGCTCTTGCTTGCCACCAAGCTGCTTATGAAGAGGATCTGCTGAAGCACTTCTCTCCATCTGCTGTCATGGGAAAGACTGAAAATTCTTATCTTTTGATGTGATCTTTCAGCAGTTACTCATTCATCTCCTCCAAACAAGATGACTGTAATGTCCTTTGCATGCACAGTAAGTGCAGATGTTCACAGTATTTAACTGTGCGCCATACATTCAGGCATTTAGAAATGTGAATGATTGTGGAGCATAGCTACTCACATGTTTAACATCAGGCCTCTCACCAGTGACAGGTGGTGTGTCACAGTACCCTATGACAGGTGCTCCAGCTGAGCTGCTGTGCTAGGAGTTGTAGGTATAGCGTCTCAGAGGTTGTACAGTGTACTTGAACCTGGAGTCTTCTTAAATCCTCTGAGGAGGAAATGGAATAAATACTATGTCTACTTGAAAATGTCTAAAAAGTTCTACTGTGCTCATGTGCATCCTACACTTGAGTCAAATGGATGAAAAAGAAAAAGGAGCGCAGGGAAAGGACGGATCTCAGTGTAAGGCACAGAGCCCAGGTCAGTACCATTGTCTTGTAATGGGTGATTTTGAGGACAAACAGGTAATTCCTTAAAAGGGAAATCTGCCCTAATGCAGAAGGATGTCTGTTTAAAGGTTTAATTTCAATCTTCTATACAGTAGTTAAGTTAGAGGTCTCACTGGCTCCTGGCCCAGCTGTGTGGACTAGACCTGTTTGTGCCTGACTTGCTCAGGCCATCCTCATTCAGAACAGAAAGGGATTGCCGTGGTATAGACATGTGTGTTAGCTCTGTTGTACCTTGCATATGAACAATGCAAACATAGAGGAAAAGAGTTTTTATGGGGTTTTTTGAGTTGAGAAGGGGCAACTATGTTCATCTCTGTTGCCATCTTCATCTGAGCATTATCCAGACACTGATAGTTTTATTTTGTATGCCTAGTTTGCTTTGTGATTTTTGAAGACAGGCTATCCACTAACCAGCTATTTTACAACACAGTTGGTTTTCTAGAGTGTTAGGAGCAGGCTTTTGTAACAAACCTGCAGTACTAACCCATTTGAAAAGTATATGAGAATCAATAATTGTGAACAGAGCAGGTTTGAGCTGCATCGCCAGTTAAGATGACAGCCAAACACATACTGCTCAAGTAATCTTTTTCCTAGCCTGCTTTCAGGCAGACAGATAACATGTGGATTTCTTCCATAAAGAGCATCCTGCCTTCAGCTGATTCCCTTCTTGCAGTCCCCTCCTTCAAAGTACACATCCCACTCTGAAAGCCCACCAAGGCCACCGTGTGTTTTATCTTTGGCCTGTGACATTCCTTCATCTCTCAGTATTAGGGGATTTTGAAACAGGTCTAAACCAGATATTTGAGTTTTCTCTTGAAAACTTGATGGACTGAAGTTTAAAAGTGATCCTGTATGTTTTCACATAATCCATTGAAAAAGGTTGCCCTCGAGTCTGCTGGGGTATAGAAACAATTTTCAAGTCATTGGGAACAGATGTCGCATGAAAATATATCTGTAGATACACTGGCTGGAAGTGAAGAAACCAGTTCCTGTAAGGTTGAGTAGCTGCACCACTACATTCAGGTTAAGAGTTTTTTTCTGAAATCAGTGTGAAGTTCGTAAGCCAGTTCTGGATCAGGACTCCAAAGAGTTCTGCTTGGCTGACTGGTGGGGCAAGTCTTTGCCTTGTTTCCTCTTTAATCCAGCTACTCAACACCTTGATACCACATTCTGTGAAATGTTTGGCTTACCCATAAGCAGGGGTAGAAGCTGGTGAATTCTAGTGTCTGCTCCTAATAATTAATATCCTGGTATAAGTACCTGATTTATAAATCAGTATAGGAGAGAAAGAGGAGGTTTGAATGCAGTTTTATTATTGGAACACACAGAAATATTCCAGTGAGTTGACTGGGAGTTCACGAGCACACTGATTCAACAGAACAAATATGACAGTTTATGCCATTTGAGCACATGGTCACTCCATTAAAGGTTTTGCATCTTGTAGATGCAGATGATGGTTCTGGCTGGGGATGCTTTATTTTTAAAGCTGCAGTCACAACAGTTTCTGCCAGCTCCGAGGTACTTTTGCCAACCATAATACTCTACAACAATATCTTAGAAATCCAAATTTACAGATGTGGCTACATACCTGGAGCTGAGGCCTGAGCATTTCCCAAACCATATTGCAAGTTTTCTTTTGAACAGGAAAATGATGTTGAATTCATACAGAGTTAATGTAAACAAGACTGCCATAGCATATTCATCTATAACTCATCAGAAGTTGCTTGGCTCAGGTTTAAATAAGGAAGTTTCTTGATGTGTGTTTGTACGAGTTGGTAAAGATGTCACAACAGCTGGCCTGGTTAGAAATAAGGTACCTGCTACTGGAATGTGGAGAGAGTTTTTACTCCTGTTATTTGGACTAATGAAGAAAAAGTATTATCTCTGCTTCTCAAGGTTATTAATGTATAATCATTGTGTCAGAGTTCCCACTGCAGTGCCTTTGGCAGGTGCTGGTGCAGTCATGGTAAGGGTTGCTATCTTGTAGAGGAGAGAGTGACAATTTATTTTGCTCTGACAAAGTGCTCTTCTTCCATGTGTCACAGAAGCAGAGCTGTGCTAGTGCTTCTCAGCCAGACAGAGGTGATATTGTCAGACTCACCGTCTTACATAGGTGACCAGCTGCTTTCTGTGTGGTACGAGCCCTTTCCACAAGCTTGTGTGTGCTCTGCTGTGCCTGTCTCCTCATCGCAGAGTGGAGGAGACTAAGGTGAGCCCCTGGTTAGAAAATCAGGAGAGAGATCTAAGAAATCCTCAGATCTGAAAGACTAAGTTCCATTAGCAAGTGTAGGGTAAAGAGATGCTGTTTTTCAGTGAACAAAAGGGAATAAATTGGATAAAGGAAAAGAGTGGAGAAAGAAGCTTTTGGGAAAAATGGTGGTGAGTCTGAGGCAGATGTGGGGTGGAGGGAAAGGATTAAGAAACAAATGAATAGGCAAGAGAAGAGCCAAATCAGGGGGTTAGTAGTTTCAGTTTAATTTCTATTTGAAATGGTTTTTTTGCTTCAGATAATATCAACACGTTTTGCAGAAAAATACCTCCTAACTGCCTGTAAGCTTATGTCCACTTTCAAATCAGACCTTGAAAGGAATCTGCATAAAGCCTTCTGGTGTGCTACACAGCACCGTGACTCCTGCGACGAAGAGCTCTATCTGTACAATCTGCCTTTTCCCATTTTTGCACTTCACTTACAAGTCAGAGATTTGCATTCATCTGCATTTAGGGTGATGCCAAGAGAGTTACAACTGATTTGGTCCCCCTGCCTTGCAAGATACATGATCTAGTTATGTGGCAGTGGTAAGGGACCTAGATAGGCACCATATCCGTTGGAAGGGTGGGCAAGTGAGTGCAGAAATGGTCAGCAGTTCACAGAGCTCCCTGGAGGGGAATTTTCTGAGAGTGGATGGTTCTTCTCTCTTCTCTGCTGAGGTGCTACTGCTGGAGATAATGGGTGATTGTATTCCCTTTATCAAGTGTCATTGGCAGCAGCAACCATCAGGGAAGTCATGACCCCAAACACCTTTCTTGTCTCCCTGATTGGAGCTTACTGGCTTCATTTGCTGCTCTCGTTCTGGGCAGATGAGAACTGGTGAGGTGGTGTGCTGTATGCATGATTAGCAACACTCCTTGCACACCTTGCTCTGTCTCCCTGGCCTCCTGGACTTGGAAAATGCTCACAGACATAGGGCATGATTGTTGTCATTTGCATGAAACCTCTTTTTATTTCATGCTTCTACAGAATTCACCACACCCAAGTCGTGTCTGGTGTAGCTACAGTAAAGTTGGAAAGATGACAAGGGTGAATTTGGCCCTGCAAATGGCATGTGAATCTCCTCGTAATTGCTCCTACCTTTCCAGCCTTTGCTTCCTGGAACCAGACTGAAATCCTTGTAATAGTCCAAGCATTAAGGTGTGATTCTATGCTTAGCAATTGCAGATTATCAAGTCATTAAAATCCTAAGTGTTTTTGAAAACAACAGCAGACCCCAGTGTTACTGGGCTCTCTTAACCCTAGGGAGACCCATGCCTGCTGCTCCGGGTGCCTGTTGTGTTCAGTGCATCTGCATTGGGCATTGTGCTGAGTTGCCCCCAGGTCATGAGGGTGAAGGACTGGCCACAATGTGTAGGTACAGTGAAGCAGTGAAACCCACATGTTAAATAAATTTGGTTTAATTCTTAATGGTTATTTTTATTAGTCTAATTTTATTAATACGTTAGTACTCAATCCTGAATTATTTTGTTAACAAAATAGCCTGAAGCAGAAATATTGGCAGGTAGAACACAATACACAAGTTTGTCCTGAAAGCAGGATAGGAAATATCTAACCAGATCATTTGGTGTTCAGTGCTCTGCTCTTCCTGACCAGGGCATCCTGGCTGTGCTGTGGGTGCTGGGATATCCCAGGGGACACACTCAGCCTTTTTAAGGATGGGGTGCTGAATGAGGAGAACCTTTTCATGTTTTTGCTCTGCTCATCTGTTGTATTTACCCATGGAATGAGCCTTGAGAATTCAGTTGGAGCAGGTTCCGATTTCTCATCAATGTTCTCAGAAAGGATCAAAATCCATCCAGTGCTTCTAGACTTGGCATATGGCTCAGTTTCCATAGGCATAAAGTAATTATAGCTTTTGGGCTATGCTAGTAAAAGCCTCAAATGAATTCTTATGTTCCTCATTCAGAGACCCCAGGATAGAAGTTCGTGCTTTACATGATTCATTTTTGAGTATTGTGGTTCTAGGCTTTAGTGCACCAGACCAAATACGTCATGGCCATTGATGCTGCTTTTGGACTTCCAGAGCTATCCATATGAGCAATAAGTAAGAGAATAGGTGTGGAAGTGACTCCACTGATTGAATGTGAGACTGCTTTACTTGTGTTGTCTGCCATTCCTGTGTCAGCAGCACCTGGATCAAAACGATTGGTGGTCAGTGATTGGAGTGTTTGGCTGCAATTTCACACACAACTAATAATCATGGGAATTGTGAATGGAGAAGCCTCCTCGCAGCAAGGAAGGATGTGCCTGTGGCTGCAGGTATATGTGATCTCCCCAATATCTTGGAGCAGCATCAAGCTTCTAGAAAGGATCCAGGTGGTGAGACAGCACATTAGAGAAGCACAAGGCATTTGGAAGGAAGGTGCTCTTGCTGGCATGTCTGTACTGTGAAAAATTAGAGTCAAACTGATTTTGCGAGACAAGCCTGGGCCTGTACTAGGTGGGTTTGCACTGCAGCAGACTGTTTCCAATGCTGCTATGATACTTGAACACAAGACCACCTCTCAAGATGTATGACATAGATACTTAGGATGCCATTAAATAAAACAATAAAACACTGAGCTCACCAGAAAAGAATTAAAGGCCCCATATTCCCTAACAAGGCAGGCTGTCTGCCTTTTGTAGTCACCTGAAAATTCCTGGTTTTGTAGTAAACTTCTTCATTCCATTGATTGTATATGTTTGTGAACATATATATACAATACATAAACATATATGTATGTGAACAGCAAGACCTGAAGGTTAACCAGTCTCCTTCCTGCTGAGGACTTTGAAATTACTTTTGTAGCTGGATAACTTAAGTTAGTCTTAAGACTATCAGATTTGTCAATAAAAGAACTGAGGATATGGAATACTATTGGCAGAAATAAATGACTAGGCATGGGATGAACCCAAATGAAGGTCAAAGTCATATCTACTTGACAGCGTAGCCTTAATAAACAGGACAGCATTTTTGAGGGGTGTGCCAAGGAATTAAGAATCTGGGTTTGGAAGGGATTCCCCCTCACTCTCAAGAAAAAAGCAGTGGTGTGCAACAAGCTTTTACTTGATGTATTACTGGACATGGAGGAGAAAATGATGTTATGAAATATGAAGGAAGGATTATTAGCAGGTAATTTTTCAGTGTAAAAATACAATCCCAGAATTGTCAAGACTGGAGAGTTGTACCTCACACAGTGCTGATGTATTATGTACTTAAGCCTTTTTTATTGTGGGTGGGGAGTTGAATTCTCTATTTCACTGAAGTCGAAAAGCTCAGAAGAGAGTTGGAGGGTAAAAGCTTCAGAGCTTCTGCATGTAAAGTACTGCCTTGGAAAAGACATGGGAATGCTGAGTTCACTTCAAAAGGGGGTCCCAAGTTCCTGCCTACTTCGTGAACTGTAGTTACTCTGAGGTTTGGCTTTCAGAAGCTGTGAAAGGTAAAATAAATTACTAGCAGCTCTGCTGCTTTTGTACTGAACACATTCTTCTCAAATTGAAATGTAATTATGGACACGATGTACTCTGAGCATTTTATTTAGTCAAACTGAAAATTATATTCTCCACAAGCTGCTTCAAAGCCAAAAGAAAAAAAAAACACCTAATTATAGCAACAGTGTGGAAGAGATCTGCTCTTCTGTGTGTACATTGTACAATACATTTTGACAGCTGCTTTTGCTGTATGTTTGTCAAGACCCTCACAAAAATGTTTTGAAGTATTGAAGGATGGGCAAATACAATATCTGTAGCTGTCATGAATCATCAGGGATCAGAAGGGACCTCGAAAGATCATCTAGTCCAATTCCCCTGCCACAGCAGAACACCCCGACCAGGTCCAGGCGAGTTTAAAACATCTCCAGAAAAAGAGACTCCACTATCTCCCCAGGCAGCCCCCTGCAGTGCCCCCTCTCCCTCCCTGGGAAGAAGTTATAGAATCGGTCAGGGTTGGAAGGGACCACAGGATCATCCAGTTCCAACCCCCTTGCCATGGGCAGGGACACCCCAACCTAGATCAGGCTGGCCAGAGCCTCATCCAGCCTGGCCTTAAACACCTCCAGGGACAGGGCCCCAACCACCTCTTTGGGCAACACATTCCAGGCTCTCACCACTCTCAAGGTGAAGAACATCCTCCTCACATCAAGTCTCAACCTACCCATCTCCAGCTTTGCTCCATTCCCCCTAGTCCTGTCGCTACCTGGTATCCTAAAAAGACCCTCCCCAGCTTTTTTGTAGGCCCCCTTCAGATACTGGAAGGCCACAATACGGTTACCTCAGAGCCTCCTCTTATCCAGACTGAACAGCCCCAACTCTCTCAGTCTGGCCTCATAGGAGAGGTGCTCCAGCCCTCTGGTCATCCTCGTGGCCCTCCTCTGGACTCGCTCCAGCATGTCCACATCCTTCTTGTAGTAAGGGCTCCAGAACTGGACGCAGTACTCCAGGTGGGGTCACACCAGAGTGGAGTAGAAGGGGAGAATCACCTCCCTCGACCTGCTGGCCACACTTCTCCTGATGCAGCCCAGGATCCGGTTTGCCTTCTGGGCCACAAGTGCACACTGCTGGCTCCTGTTGAGCTTTTTGTCCACAAGCACCCCCAAGTCCCTCTCCCTAGCGCTACTCTCCAGCCAGTCACTGCCCAGCCTGATTCTGTGCTTAGTATTGCCTCTCCCTAGATGCAGGAATCTTACACTTAGTCTTGTTAAACCCCATGAGGTTGGCTTGTGCCCACATCTCCAGCCTGTCCAGGTCCCTCTGGATGGCATCTCCACCCTTCGGCGTGTCTGATGCACCACACAGCTTGGTGTCATCCACAAACTTGCTGAGGGTGCACTCAATGCCTCTGTCCATGTCACCGTCAACGATGTTAAACAAGACTGGTCCCAGGACTGATGCCTGAGGGACTCCACATGTCACTGGCCTCCACTTGGACATGGACCCATTGACAGCCACTCTTTGGGTGCAGCCATCAAACCAGTTCTTAACCCATCTAGTGGTCCACCTATCAAACCTGTGTTCCACCATCTTGGAGACCAGAGTGTGGTGCAGGACAGTGTCAAAGGCTTTGCTCAGGTCCAGGTAAATGACATCAGTTGCTTGCTCCTCATCCATTAATGTTGTGATCTTCTTCATGGAAGGCCACCACGTTTATCAGACAGGATTTGCCCTAGGCAAAGCCATGCTGATTGTACCCAGTCAACCTCTTTACCATTCTCCTGTCTCAGTAGTGCCTGCAGGAGGATCTGCTCCATGATCTTACCGGGCACTCAGGTGGGACTGACTGGCCTGTAGTTCCCTGGCTCCTCCTTCCTACTCTTTTTGAAAATAGAGGTTATGTTTCCTCTTTTCCAGTCAGTGGGGACTTCACCAGACTGCCATGACTTTTGAAATATAATAGAGAGGGGTTTAGCAACCTCATCTGCCAGTTCTCTCAGTACCCATGGGTGTATCCTATCAGGTCCAATGGACTTGTAGCCAGCAAAAACAAGTAGGTTTTGTTGGGCCAGGGTTTTAGCAATAGTTAAGTGCATATTGTTTTCTGAGCTGGGATTTTAAGCTGTTTTCAACAGCTTTGTTGAAGTTGTAAGGTATGAAACTGCACTGTTATTTTACTCATAGAAAAGCTGTCCAAAATCAGTGAGTGAGTGAGAGGCATTTCAGATGTTTCTGATTTTAAACATTTGGCACAGTGGGTTTGTTGTTACACTTATGGCCAATGGGTTGATGGCAGATGGGCCAATTCGAACAGTGAACAAAATCCATTGTTAACCCCTTCTTTTCACAGCTGTTGCCATATATAAGCAAAGTCCCTAAACTTTAGTCTGAAGAGACTAAAGAATAAAGCTCCAGGTATGTGGCTGC
This sequence comes from Upupa epops, assembly GCA_013397515.1. Taxonomy (NCBI): domain Eukaryota; kingdom Metazoa; phylum Chordata; class Aves; order Bucerotiformes; family Upupidae; genus Upupa; species Upupa epops. The sequence continues at coordinate 15,856 of VZRI01004805.1, forward strand.
ACAACTACTGTGAATAGGAAAACATACCCAGCTGAGAACAAAAGGACAGAGGAAACAAGAGGAAGAGATCTCTGTGCACTAGGTTTTCAGACACAAAGTCAAACATTGGCCCAGGCAGTTACTCCAGCTAGACTTAACTACTGGCTGTCTTAACCCATTGGTAACAAGTTCTTTATGATCTGTGTTCAAAAGGAGTAAAAATCTTCTTGATGATGCAACTGCAAATGGTGGATGTGATTTTCACTTTACAAAGTTGCAGCCTTTTCAGAAAACTTATGGTGCCAGATCATTTGTCTAGCAGTCACATGTGTCTGGATAAGGAAAACAGGGATGAACTACATTCTATACAGTAACTGTCATCATTGGATAGGTAATTTTTTTCTGGGACATTAATAACCTATGTTATTCCTAAAAATGAGCAGAAAATACTTTCTTGATGACCTCTATAGGCAAATTCAACCACAAATTATACCATGTGTGAATTTGGCTCCATGGCTGAATGCTCTTAGGTACTCACTCATTTAGCTAATGCGCATTTGCATCAACTGACAGCCTTCAGGGGAATGTGATTTGCTTTGATTCAGATGAATTGTGAAGTACATTGGAGTTAACTTTTTTTATTTAAATTTTGAGGCCGTTACTAGACCTACAAGAGGCAAATTAACACTGTTCCAGGTGCCCACTTGCTTGTTCTTTCTAGTAATGTAATTATTCTTAGGGTATAACTACTTTGAAAGTACTGCTAACTTGGATTAACACATTACTTAGTAGGAATTGAGGAATCTGCTTCTAATTTTGAATAAGTAGTTTGGTCACGTCTGTCCTTGCAATGATTCCTTGGTTTCAAAGTTGAGAATTGTGTTTTTTAAGTGGGGCTTAGTGCTTGTCTGCCTGAAGAGCTGGTGTGCGAGAAAGGAGCAGAAAGGAGCAGAAAGCCTTTGATGTGAAAATGTGTCATATTGCTTGCTGGGATATCATCAGAGTCAGTCATCATGGTTCCTGCTGCCACTGAAGAGATAGCACCTCACTGTCCCATTGGTACAAATGCCTGAGTACAACAGGCAAAGAACTTTATGAGAGCTAATGAGGTTTTCATGAGGAAAGTTTCAACTGATGCTGGACAGTTGTATGACTGTAGATTACAATTGCTTTCCATGGCATGGAAATTGGCATGGAAATGGCATAGGAGCCATTTCCATAGCATGGCTCCTATGGGTCAATCCAAAGCTTGACAACTGCTGCACCACAGCCACTGCTTTGTCACTGTAGCTGTGGGAAGTGTTTTTCAGGGTTTTTCTAAGTAGTAAGATTGCCCTCTCAGTTTTCTTGGCCTGACCTTCCTGAGTACGAACATCTCTCCGTCTTCCTCTGGCAGTTGCATGTAGAAGAACAGTAGGAGTGACCCTGCTTTTATCAATAGATTTTCCAGGAGGTTTGCTGCCTGAGCAACACCAGGAAGCGTGTTGGCACCATCACATATTTGTACAGGTCTCTTTGCTTTTGCTGTCTCTTTACCAGTTTACATTTGTTTTCAAGGCGCTTTTTAGCTCAGATTGAAGTGGGATTTTTCCATATGCAGGGTTGGTTTGTATTTGCTGCATGACCAATGGCTTTGATATGCAGTTGCAACCTAGTCATTGTGGTTGCCCTGGAAAATTAATCTTGCAACAAGTGAGCATGGCCAGTGCAGTTAGCTAAGAGGAAATCCCCACATGGCAGGTTTGAACTGGGATGTTTAACATTTCCTGTGGGCATGTGCACATGTATGCTCAGGTGTACAAGTGCCTTCTTGATCAGAAGCCACACTTGACTTCACTTCAAAGTAAATGATGAGGGGGAAAAAATAACCTGTCACTTGTCATACTTTGATGAATTTGAAGGCAAGAACTCAATTATCTATAGTACTTTGCTTACCTATTATGCTACTTATTTTTAAAAAAATGCATGTATGGATTTATTAAAACAGGAGTATTGTAGATGGACCTGACGAAGATACCATATTTAGATTTGGATTAAGAATGAGTTCACAATACATTTCTCTGTTTGTCTAAAACCAGGTGGGCTGTAGGTAAGACATCAGTTTAAGAGTTAGTGATTTAACTAGAAGCAGAGAATATGTTTTGAACTCTGAACTTGAAATCTGAATAGGTTAGGAGTTGTAGAAGTTGGCCTGATCAGTGACTTATAAATGTTTGGAAGATGTTGAACAATATTTGTTGAGGAGCAGTATAAACACAGTATGTTTATATTAGTGGTTCTTTGATGTGAAAATCTATTCAGATAGTGCCAGTGCACTATCAGAGAACATCATCAAGAACATCTCCATGTGAAATTCCATGCTAGTAATTTCTTGCTGTTGTTGTGTGAGGTTACACCTTGTTTCTTGTACTGCTGGGAATGACTGTCAAGGGACAGCAGTTAGTCGACCTTTCATGAAGCCAAAGAAAGAAAAGGAAACTAGCATCAGGTAAGCTGCTCTGAGGTAGCTCTGTTAAGATTGTTATGGGGCACATTTTTTTAAAAGTGTCAGAAGTGGTGCCTAAGAAAATGGAACCTCTGTTTAAGTAAGATCACACTTGAGAAGTGCTCAAGATCTGATAGTGTGGTTTTGATGCTGTTTTATTTCAGCTCAGCAGTTTATGTTTCTGCACTCCATATAGTGTAATGGAGCTGCTCAAACAGCTGCCCTTGATGCTGCAACCAAGCCACCTTGAGATTGGAATCTATGTTCATGCCAACCATGAAGCATCTAAGGGTCTAAACGTGCAATTACGAGTGTAGGCAAAACCATCAGAAAGGAAGTTCACTTCAGCAGCTGGTCAGGTGGGCTTTTCTCATTTATGGCAAATAAGAGAAACTAGCTCTGCTCCTTTGAAGATGGAGATACCTCCCATTCCCTGCATCAAGTGGTTGCCAACCTACCTCATTTAGTGTCTGAGGATATCTTATCATACTCATCACTGCTGCATCTCCCCCCATCCAGCCTACGGTGCAAGGTAGTTTGTGAGAAGTGGGAATTTGTCCACATCCTACCCTGCTCATTCACAGACAAATCCCCCCGGGGCCTAGAGGGCTGTCAGAGGGATGACTTATGCTGTCTTGCTTCACTCCAGAAATGCATGCTGCCAAAATATCAGCACCTTCTGCAGAGGCCAGTGGTGTTTGGGGGCTGCTGGGGGTACCTTTGACAGAGCTGCCTCCAAGCCCATCGCGATCAGTTTTCTGACCTTTTTGGCTGTTGCAGCATTTCTTGTCAGTATTTATACTTAAGTGTCAGGCAACTTGATCCGCAGAAGAATTTGCTACTCTTTTTTAGCAGAATTACTTATTTTTTAATAGAATAAACCTTCTGAAAAATCGCAAACAGTATATGCCCGATTTCCGCTTGTCCCTGATTTATACTTTCATCGTCAGTCCTGTCTCTTGGCTGGCTCTGTGGGGCTCCTTACATAAAAGGCAGCTCCTAAAATTTTCAGTACTTTTTATGTTACTGCTGGTTTTTCAGATGAGACTTCAAACACTCCTGTTCCTCACATGGAGTAAGAACCTGCACTGATCAACAAGTAGATGATGATTTCAAACGGGTTATAAAAGCCAAGTCAAAATAACATCAGGAACAAATGGTGCTAGTGGGAAAGGGGCATGTGGAATGTGAACTGTATGGTTTCAGATGCGTTTCTGTAAACAGTTGAACAGTTGGAAGCATTTCTGATTAAATCAGCAGCTTTTTAAACTGGGGCTTAGGATGCGAGGGTGTCTTTTGTCTCCTTGTCTTTTCAGTGTCTAGTTTTTATTGTAAGCTGTGTTTCATGCTGAAGTGATTGACTGAGTAGTTTTACTGATACAAGTAAGCAGGGTGTGCCTTGGCAATACTGCTGACAGGGAAATTTAAATGGAGTTTCCAGTTGGATTTCATTAGAAATGCAGATAATTTTATTAAGAAAATTTCTGGTGTACTTACACCTTTTTTTCCATATAAGGTTTGGACCACACTAGACAGCTTAGGAAGATGTCAATTGCTTGGTGCTCCCATTGCTTTCTCTGTGCAAACAGTACAAGGATGAGGCATACTGATGGAGCTCAGTCAGGACAGGTTTGTAACTGTAACGTAGTCACCACTGTTAGTTCATGTTTCCAAGCTGTCCTTTCCAGGGCTGAAGGTTATTGCCCGTGTTGTATGAAAGCTGAGAGTTCTACTAATCAGTATTGTGGTTTCCAGGGCAGCTCAAAGTACCACAGACCTTACTGCAGAATTGTGAAGCTTTGTGGTGTGGTATCTCCTTCCAGGTTTCATTTGGACTGTAAAATTTATAAAAACAAAAAGTCAGAAAATGGGAACAGCTCTGTGCACATAACCACTGCTGGGCCAGGATCCAATTTCCCATGCTCTGGATTTAGTATATAAATAAGAAATGCAAAATAAAAGCTACTGACAGAGAAAGCAAGCCGCAGTGCAACCAAAAAGCAAAAGGGAGAGAAGGATTTTCAAACAAGGCAGAAGCACAGAGCAGAAGGTCAGATTTGTGAAATAGCTTGCAAGAAATGGGCAATGCCCATAATTAATTTGCACCAAGGTGGTGCAGGCATATGTGTGATGGCTGTTAACCGAGTCTGAGAAACCAGGATATGTTTGACTGAATCGTAAAATGAATCAAAAGGAAGACTGTGGTGTAATTTGTGAGTGGATCTGTTCCTCTATGGATTTGAAAGCTTGTTTTCTCCCTAAGAAGTCTTCTGTCTGTTCACTGCTAATACAGCCTAGATGCTTGATGGGTAGACTTAATCAGTTTAAGATTTGTTTTTTGTGTATTTACAAGACTAATACAGGGTAATGTCTATCTCTTTCCCTTCTCTTCTTCTGTCTCAAATCACGCGTCTTTTCCATGGAGAAACATTTGCACAAACAGAGTCTTAGGTAATGATGTCTGTGCTGCTGACACTGATGTTTAATGAATGTGGAGCTTTTGAGTCTCCTGAAGCTTGCTGCTGCCCTAATAAAGGAGCTGAACAGCAGCACAACAGTGTGTTTTCTCCAGCTTTGATGTTGGAGTACTGCCGCCTTTGGAAGAACCTCTGAGGAAATCATAGAGATGTGAAGAGGAAACCCTCAGAACCAAGTCCTCTGAGAGGGCTTCTCACTGCCTTCCTTACTCTTTTTCCAGAGAGGAATTCACTTTCCATTTCTGTAGTGATAGCAGTTGGCAGTACAACACACACTGCAGTTTGTGATCAGAGCTTGCCTAGAAGTAAATGTTCTGGGGAGATGGAGTGCTGTAATTTGGATGGGAGCAGGAACTGTTAGTGGCAGATACCTAAAAGTAAATAACTTCTTAACACTGTGGGGTAAATTTGAGAGATTCTGTTCCTGATTCAGGCTACTCAGCCAGGATGGTTCAGAGTAGTCCCAGAGTCAGGAAGGGCCAGTTAGCAGGGCTTGGGATGGCGAGCTGGGGTCTCTGGGTGAGAAGGCTGGACTTTGATCTCCTGAGCAAGTCCTAGATGGTCTGTGGTCTCAAGAAGAGCCAGTACTGCATCAAGTTGTGCCAAAGATATTTAATTTAATTAATTATCCTTATTTCTAGTGCTCCATCTTTACCCTAAGACTGCAACAAGAGGTCACCTCTCCCACCTGGTCACCTTTTGTGATGCCAGAATTCAGTTTTCTCTATTTTTCTTTTGCCAAATAATGACTGAGGGGAGAAAAGCCTCCAGTCTGTCAGCCTCGTGAGCTGCACATGTAAGTTATTAAAGATGTGACTGTTGAGCATCTCCTCTGAATGACAGATCTGGGACCAAATGTGAGTCCATAGAGCAGGCTTGATTCAGTCAACCAAAATTATAGGTTAGCACTAGTTTTCCCTTTTTTTTTAATTGATGACAGAGTTTTAATGCGGTCGCAGCATGCAGTCACATGATTTACAATCAGATGGAGGAATGTTTCACACCAGCCTTGTAAATCCACGTGCATACCTTCCAGATGCTAGACAAACAGGAGGGAGTCATCTTTTAAGATGTATTAGCAAGGCAGTTTTCTGATAGAAAATATACATGTGGGACTAAATCCCACCAACATGGTATTCTAGGAGAAATTACTGCAGAGATGTGCTTGATGAGGCCCTATGGCTATTCATAGACAGCCTTGCCAAATTTAGGGTGAACTCATGTCTTGTTTTTTCTTTTAACTTCCTACTGCATTTGGTACAGGATTCCTCTGGTTAATTGTGGGCTGCCAAAGCTGAGCATGAAGGCATCTGCACAGTGGCACCACCCTGTAATTACATAGGAAGGGATCTCTGCAGTGAAATTTTTTGGTTAGAGGTACTTGCTGAGTGTTCTTGTGAGTGTGGAGGGAAGGACACTGCTTTCACACTAGCCCAGGTTGATGCAGGAGTTAGGTGAAACAAATCCAGAAACTGGAAAATGACGCTTGCTTGCTGCAGGAATAGGCTGCTCAAATGAGACCATGGCCCCAAACCCTCAGTGAATTAAGTGATGCTAGCCAGCCCCCTTTTTGCTACAGAGACATTTTTGAAATTAATTGTTGCTGTTGCAAGTGGCACCTGCTTCACTTGTGCTCCAAGTTAACCCAACTGGGCAGCACATTTCCAGCATGCAGGCATCGGTCCAGTCTCTGCTGCTGCTTGATACTTTACACTTCCTGAGCATTCATCAACTTTGTGGGGTCTTTTCCTGACCTTGCCATGTGCCAGCTTGTGGTGTTCATTGGGCTCATGGGTTTGCCATGCCAGCAGCATCATGCTTACTGGAATGAAGTGTGTGTTTGAATGGTGTTTGGTAGTAGTGTATCAGAGTGGTCAGTGAGAAATCCAGGTTTACTTTTTGCTGTGTGAGGAGCTGTTCTGAGAGTAAGTAAGTTTGTCAGAAAATCTGAGTGCATGTCACAATGGAGCTCCTGAGGTGCTGCTTCTGCACCCAGCTGGAGGAGATGGGAGTTTGACCTGACTTCTACAACAAAGAAGAATCTCTTGGGTGATTTTCAGAAGCCTTGCACCAAATATGTGAAACATAAGGATGTGAAGTTTTGCTCGTACTTTTCACGGTGCTGGTTATAGATGGTACAGGTAAGTGGTTAAGGAATAGTTCAGTCTGAAAATGAACACTTAAACCAGGCACAGACTATGCCAAGAGATTTTTATGTATCTTGTGCCAGTTCTCAAATAGCCGGTGCCATGTGTTGTCCTGCTGATGTGGTGAAGGGCATCCAAAAAGTTCAGCTCAGGCAGGTTCAATTAAGAAGTCAGGCCACCAGTTTCTGAATTCAGTAATTAGGTTGTGCTCAGGTGTTTCTCTTTGTTTCCAAGGTAATCTTTTTGGGTATTTGTTCAGTTTTGGCTGAATTTTTTGACTCCAGGTCATTTTTGGTGGTTATTCATACAGTGATTCTGTCAACTGCAAGGGATTCTCCCTTTCCGTCATTGCCCAGTGCTTGTTTGGACTGATGGCTGTTTTCTCCCATGACAGATGCAGGTGAACTTCAGTAGTGGTGTAAGCAATTGAAGTGCATATTTAAATATAGGCTTTCCATAACTTAAAATCTTACTAGTAAGAATGCTAAGAGACATTAACTTCCCCAAAGCCAGCTTTGCTTGCTGATGCTTTCCGTGGAGTATACAGCAGAGGTGAATCAGTGTGCTCCATCCAAGGAAAGCAGCAGGAAGAATATGCTGGATGCTCAGAGTACCATTTATCTGGGCCTTAGATTTAGTATTAATAAAAATCTGAGAATGACTTCTGCAACTTACCAGCAGATGTTAGTAAAAGCTCACTGCTCTGAAGAGTCAAGCTTTGGAGCCCATTCAGAGCCTACCGCTGCCCTGAATCAATGTCCATATGGAACCACAAGCTCATGGACCCTGCTCTGTCACCATCCCTTGAGGTTCTCAAGTAATGACTCTGTAACCAATCCTGTGCAAAACTGAAAAACTCTCCCTGGTGTCTCCAGTGCCAGTGTTAAGTACACACAGGGCACACACCTGAGACTCAAGGCCTTGAGTCTGCCAAGCAGATTTTATGAATGTTTCGGTAAACACTGACTTTACAAATGAAAAAAAAAGGAAGTTGGGAATGACTAGCTCAGTTCATCAGTTGGCAGCATGGCATTCACTACACTTGTCACATCTGTTCAAATACCCTTAGCAAATACAAAACAAATGTTCTTTAAACAGGTAGGCTGTTCTGAAAGGTCACTCCTTACCAACAAAAAAGAAAGCTGTTAGGACTGCAAATCCTTCTGAAGGGAAGAACTGCAGGTGAGTTGAACTTTACCTGCCTTCAAGTTGGGAAAGCTCAGTAGAATCAGAGGCACTTTTGAGAAGTTGTAAAACCTGAGCAGACCACGTAAGACTCAGGCAGATGTACAGCAAATCCCATTTTTAATTAGGAGTTTATAATCAACAGGAAAAAATAGAGATGCTATTTTATATGATCAAAAGCATCTGAACTTTCATACGTTAGGAACAAGATACTTTTTATTTGCTTGGGTTTTACTTCCTTTGCTTTTTCTTTTTGGTTCATTCAGGATTTTGGGTTTTTTTAATCCTACCTTTGAGCTTGAAGACTTTGGATGTTTGAGCTGGTTTTCAAGTCTTGTGCAGCTCCTTAGGGCCAGGAATCTTAGTTTTCTTTTGATTGACCTCAGTAGAGCTGTTTTTTAACTGTAGTATAAACCTCAAGCCGTCAGAGAATGCTTATTCTGCCTGGCAGAATTTTTGCGGTGGTCCTTCAGGTCTCATAACTTAAGAGGAGTTGAAGTGTGTATGTGATCACATGAGAGACATTCTCAAACCTCACAGCAGCTACTAGAAGCCACTGTCAACATACCAGGCCTCTCTGGTTTTGTATCTTAGTGTGTTCCTTCTGTGTTTTTTGATTTTGCTTGCCTCTTCCTTGCCTTTCTTGTGTCTCCTGGTTTTATCAGAACTGGCAGCAAGACAAGTGACGTTACCAGTGTCAGTGAGCTGTGCCCATTTGTGTCTTGGTGTGGATACATGCAGCAGAGACCTCATGCTGATCCCTTTGGACAGGAAAGTGGCTGTAACTGTTAGCACTGGTCAGTCCCCCTGCACCTGCAAAATGCGGTGAGTTTTCCAGCTGTCCAAAAGGCCAATGAGGAGTCAGGGGAGGCTTCAGAAAGCAAATGCTTGTGTCAGCAGGATCACTGCCTTGAAGTTGTTATTGTGGAGTCAAGATGACCCCAGAGCACAAAGGGTGATGTATTCGTTTCTCTCCATGCTGTTACAGAGGAAGGCTGCTAAATTCTGTGCAACTTGTTGCTCTCTTAAGGTGTTTTTTGATTCCCAGGTAGCTAGGAAGTGTGGTACAAAGTGATGGTATTCTGGTATCACAGTGAGTTGGGTATGTGTCTAGGACCTCTCTAGATAACAGCCTCTCTTAATGTAACTCACCCTGCGGGGGGGTTATTGATGAGGAGCAGAAGAGTCCAGCATGGCCCTAGCCTCATGGTTTGTCTCTGACTGGAGCTGTAGGTTGTCAAAATATCATGTTTGCCGAGGCAGTGGGACATCCTGGACTGAGCACAGGTTATGTCTATTGAGAACAAAATAACACTGACTTGATTAGATTTGCTGTCCAAGATGCACTCTCTGATGTAAGGCAAAGCCCTGATCCAGGGGATGGTGCTCTGATTGCTTTGTGGGTCACACATACCCATCTAGAGCCCTGTGTGGTGCCTGGGCTGCGGTGCCTCTGCTCATCCAGCAGCATAAGCAGGGAGATCTGTTTTCCTCATTTAATTTCCCAGGCTGGTTTTGTCAGCCTGTCTGTGTGACCTTCCTTCAAATGCGGTCCCCAGGCCCTGCAGCCCAGCACCCAGTGTGCTTGCACACGGTTCGCGCAGCCAGCGCACTCCTTCCATCACGTCTTAAACAGCGGCTTTGGGCCATCTGTTTTGCTGGTGTTGAGCTATTTCTCTAATCCCAAGACTACATGTGAGTCCTGTTTTATAATCCCGTCCCAAGAAAAAATGTAACTACAAGAGGTTCTGCAACTGTTATCAGCACTGAAGGAGTGGTGGGGATCATGTTTTGCTCATAGGTCAGTGGAAAATAGGAAAAGATTGGGTAAGTTTCTCAGTTCTGTTTTTCAGTGTAATTGTAAGAAGTTGCTTTGCTTTTTTGTTTGACTGTCAAAAGGAAATGAAAACAAAAAACCAGAATAAACCCCCACAGTTCAAAGACATGCAAATCAGTCCTTTACTATTTTTACAACAGTTTTTCTCCACTGGAAAACAAACTATATAAACAGAGTTCTAAAAAGAAAACCCCTCAGAATTGGGCAGGGAAACTGTTCCTCCAGTATGACATGAGTAAAAAAACAGCACACCTGCCTCCAGCCTGTTTCCCCGCGACGATGCGTGTCTCGTGCAGCCCCAGCTATGTGAAGTCCCTTCCAAGTCAAACAAGTAGCAATTTCTAAGTAGCACCTAAAGAGGAGCAAGGCCAGGCCTTGCCATCAAAGTCCCAGCCCCTAAAGATTCCTGCTGCACAGGCTTTATTTTCCTTTCCTTGACCTGTTTGCACAGAGTTGTTAGTGACGGCCCGGACCCCCTCCCTGTGCGCGGCAGAGCTGGAATGAAAAACAGCTGGCTGACACCCTCACACACCTGCAGCGCCCAGAACACTGGGGGATTGTTCATTCCCAGGACCCATGAGGCTGGGTGCCATGGGGAGGCTTCTCCTGGACGGGTGTCTGCCTGACACACCACAGGCCAGGAGAAAGTGAAGTGAGCAGGATAGGTCTGGGGCCCCAAAAGGTTTCTTGGCCAAGTAATAGAGAATATATATTTTATTTCTTTTCCATCAGGAAGAACAAGGATGACCAAGCTGTGAACACAGGAGCCCTCTGTGCAGCACTGCTCTTGTCTCAGGGGCAGGCTTGTCCCTGGAAGTGCTGTTGGTTCAACATCTGGGCAGGCTTTGAGCAGTCCCTTTCACTGGCTTTAAGGCATGCCCTTATTATTCTAGTTTCTCATGCCTCAGTACTTATTTATTCATAAATCAGGTGTTTGCCAGGGAAAACACTCTGACATCCTTCTGATGGAGCAGATACTGGAGAGAGAACTTGGGAAAAAAAACCCCACCCCAAACCCTTAAGCAATATTTATGGACTTTTGAAAGTCGAGATTCTTGGAAAAAGAGGCTGCATTTCTTCTTGCATAGTTTCCAGACTGAAATCCTTCACTGGTTTATCTAATGGTTTACCTGTCTAGTAACTACACAAATTTTATACGTTCTAGCAGGATAAACAGGAATGTATGTTTTGGGTGATTCAGCTAGGAAAGTAGCTTGAATTTCTACGTTACTTTCTGCACGTTCATCCTCTGCGGTACCATGAGAGAGTGCAAACTCGTGATTACTTCTGCAAACCTTGTATGTTCAGCTATACTTGCAGTGTCTTCTGCTGTCTGACCCACAGCACATCTTTTAGCTCACAAGGAACTGTTCATTAAACCCCTAATAGCCTAGTTTTGGAAACCCTGGGTTAGGAAATGCTTGAGTTTCAGGTTGGTGGGGTTCAGAATACTGCCCTGAGGAATCAGGGTTACTCTGAGCTGACATTTTTTGAAGTGAAGTGGGAGGAGAAGCTAGTAGTGCTTCTTTTCCTCTGGCCTGTTTCAGTTCTAAACTGACGTTAGCACTGAAATGCAAACCAAACCAAACACAAAAAGGTGTTTAGTTGAGGAAAACAAGAACTAGCGAAAGTTTAATATGAGTAGAGCTCAAATAGACCTCAGCAAGGGAGCAAACACTGGGAAAATAATGAAGCCACTCAGGAATTTCAGTGGATTTCACTGGGGACTTACCCACAAGTCATTGTTACCAAAGTAGGTTTCAAAGATGCTATTTTTAAAGAATAAAGTGTCAGAGAAGGATTTGATTTATGAAGGATCTCTTTTTGTTAAGTTTTCCTTGTTCTTTAAAGGCTCTTTTTCTGGGTCTTTTCTATGCAAGGCAATCCATAGCTGTAGCACTGGAGTAGGAATTCAGCCTGTCCTTTTTTCCCAGTCTCCCCAGAAAAGGGAACTGCAGTGACCCTAAATCCTTCATCCTGCCTCTCAGCTGGACACCACAGTAAGATTGTGCTCTGAGGCTTGGCGAAGGGATTTGGAAGAAACACAGGAGCTCAGTTTCTGCAGGAGGCACGAAGTGTCTGAGGAGCTAGAAGCCCTGTTTTTCATTTTGTCTCTTTGTATCACTGCAGTAACTGTCCCTTATGGGCCCAGAAAATGAATGCACCTCTACGAAGAAAATGTGTCTTCGTGTATATTAGCTGAACCCAAAGACTAGGGCAACCCTCTTGCTGCTAACACTACCATTTCCCATCTTGACTAAGAAAATTTTAGGTTCCATGTGCATTTCTGGTTTTAATAAGCTCCTTTATTTTAACATTAACAGAACTCATCTAAACTCACACTCTCAGCAGGCTGTTCTCAGCCAGAGTATTGTTTTCCAACTGGGCCAACACCCTGTTTACATAGATAAGCAAATTCACAGTCTACTTGGAGCTTCTTCCAATTGGGGAGGCTGCTGAGCACTTTGCAGGAGGTACTGGGAAGCACATGTTCCACACACACTGCAGACATTTCTTCTGAAGGGTAACCAGATAACCAGGGTTTTAAAAACTGTTTCTTTTCTGAAGAGTTAAAAGCTACAACATATGCTTCTTGGCCTGCTGTTCTCCCCCACAAATGCTGTTTCCCAAGTTCAGCAAAGCTTGGTTAGGTTACTGTGTGTGTCTGGGTCTTGGTGCTGATGTTTCTGAAATATGCCCAGATCCACATGGGGGAACAGAGGGAGCTGTCAAACATAAAAAGCACTGATTAGGACCTGTGGATCGCAGAATGGAAACATGTGGCCAGCCCAAAGGGCCTGTCCCCACAGCAGCCTCTCTGCTCTTTGCTCTGGCTTCACCACCATGCTGATGTGTTGGCCAGAGGCTGAATTTTGGTGAGGGAGGGTACCCACCCAGTACCCACCCAGTACCCACCCCTTTGGGCAAAGGCTGTCTAGGCAGGGGCTGCTCTCAGGGCAACATGCGGCAGTACTGATTTGGCCAGGTGACTTCTCAAGGAACTTGGCCCCAGTGGCAGCAGAACACATTTTCCATATCTCGGTTGCTTATTTAAAATATTCTAGGCAGTGAGCTGCTTTTCTTACATCCTCAAACTGCAGAATTCTTCGGGGAAAAAAGCCCCATCAAACAGGTACAGGCTGTATGTTGAATCCAGACTTGAGTATCCAACAAGTGAGAGCAGCCCTGCTCTCAGGATCTTTCTGAGGTGCCTCTGCCTCAAAAATATCCCCTGAAGCTGCATCTGCAAACCCTTTGCTGGCACATAATTGCACAGAACACAGGCAGTTTCTGACAAAAGTTTGAGGGCTTCAGTCAGCAGTGTTCTGCTTGTCCCAGTGAAAGCTACACTTCACCTGAGCATTGAAGCACTGCAGCCTGAGTAATTCAACAGCTGTGTGGTCTGCTCTCAGTGCTATTCCTGCAGCACCAACACCCAGTACATCTCTGCAAGCCATGCAAGAGTTGTAGTGTTTGATACAGGGTGCAGCACATACCACTTCATACCATGGCAGTTTTTGTCTCTGTGTTACTGCTAGCTAAATAAAATATTTGCGTGCTCAGGTGTCACAGGTTAGCAGCACAGAATGCTCTGTGGGGCTATAGTCCAGTGTGTACGTGCTGAGAAAGTGTTTGGAGCTGCTGTCTAACTCCGGTGAACAGAGCTTGAAGCTACATGAACTAAGGAAAAACCCAAGGCAAACATTTTATCTCTGTGAGAGTATGTAAGGAAGGATCTCTTATCTTTTTTTTCTTTTATTATTAAATTTGCATTTACCTTTAGACCATATCGTGCTTGTTTTGGATAGATGAGAAGAAAACAGCCTAGAGGCTGCTGCAGTCCTGGTACCCTTGATGTCCTTGATTTGTCTTCTTTTGTACAGGAACAGGCAGTAAAAGATGTTTCCAAAAGCCTAGTTGGCATGTGTGAGCATGGGAAAAGGAAACTGAAGTAATTTCAGACATACAAGTTTTAGATATGTACTCTGCCCCCTTCACCCCAAATCAAAATGTGCAGAAGGTAAATCCCGACCTGTAAGTCTGTATTTTATGTGATATTTGCTCACAGCTAGCCAAAACTACATGTCAGCAATTTATTCCTACTTGTAAAGCAGAAATGTGTCTGGTTTAAAGATAGGTAAGTACTTTCCTCTGACTACTGTTGTCCACTGGTATTTCTATTAGGGGCAACGTGATCTGCAGGTGGCAAATAAGGCCAAACACTATGCAACAAAAATAAATTGTTCCTCACTAAAATGTGTGCTTCAGCTGGTAATGGGTTTTATGCCTGTCCCTTACAGCCTGACTGTGCTTGTTCTTCCCCTGGGTCCCTGCCTGTGATACCATCCACATGAAAAGAGTTTCCTTAGTGAATTAGTAACTGACTCCTAAGTACTGTCTGTCTTTACTTTCCTGTCATCTGACATCCATTTGGCATGAAATTAAAGGATTTGTGTTACGGGACTGTTTCACCAGACAGCAGGGCTGGTTTCTTTATACTCTGGTCTCTTTATACTACTGTGTATTCTTTCTCCTCAGCTACGCTACACTTGAATTGCATTGCAATAATTTCAAAGCTGAATCACGGCACACTCCACTTTGTTTTCTGTCTTGGAGGTTCCAGTCCACACAGCCCTCAGATGCAGTTAAAAAACAGCTGTAATTAGGATGTAGGACATGCCCACAAAGTATGATGAAAGAAAAGCTCACATTAAAATGCCTTCTTTCAGACTAGGAATGTTCTGCTCTAAGGACAGAGGAAAGGCAGCAGAGAAGGGGGTGCTTAGCAAGTTTGAAACCCTTGACTTCAGAAGAGTCATGTTTGGCCTCTTCAGGAACCTCCTTGGTAAGGTACCATGTGATAAAGTTTTAAAGGAATTGGGTGTCCATGAAAGCTCTTTGTCTTTCAAGGATCATCTCCAAGCTCAAAGCTACTGTGTCCCTGAAATCAGATTAGAATGCTTGAAGGCCTGTATGGTTGAACAAGGAAGTTAGCTGATGACACCAAGATGTGTGGTGAGGTGGACTCACTTGAGGGGAGGAAGGCTATCCAGAGGGACTTCGATGGGCTTGAGAAGTGGGCCATTGCAAACTGCATGAGTATCAACAAGTTTAAGGTCAAGGTAATGCACCTGGGTCAGGTGAGTCCCAGGCACAATGACAGTCTAGGTGCAGAGCAGATTTGGAGTAGCCCTAAAGAGAAAGACATGGAGGTATTGATTGACAAAAAGCTCAACATGAGCTGGCAGTGCACTCATACAGGCTGCAAGGCCAACAGTATCCTAGGATGCATCAAGAGAGGGGATTTTCCCCCTTTGCACTGCTCTTGTGAAACTTCACTTCAAATACTGTGTCCAGTTTTTGTGTCCCCAGCATAAGGACATAGAACTGTTGGGAGGCCACAAAGATGATTCAAGGGCTGGAGCACTTCTGCTGTGAGGATAGGCTGAGGGAGCTGGAGTTGCTCAGCCTCCAGGGGGAAGACTCCAGGAGTATCTTATGACTGCCTTCCAATACCCAAAGGGACCCTACAGGAAGTCTGGAGAGGGACAAGGGGAAATGGTTTTAAACTGAAGGAGAATAGATTTAGACTAGATCTTAGGAAGAAGTTCTCCAGTACAAGGGTGGTGAGACTCTGGAATCAACTGTCTGAAGGGATTGTGGCTGCCACCTTCCTTGAGGTGTTCAGGGCCAGGTTGGATGAGGCCTTGAGCAACCAAATCAGTTAAGAGGTATTCCCACCCATGGCAGGGAGGTTGGAGTAGATGTTCTCTGAGGTCCCTTCCAACTGAGCCATTCCATGACTCTATGATTTAGTTTAATGTGAAGATTGTATGTCGTCCTGGTAATGTTAGCAAAGTAGGAAAAAACCCAACTTTCCTCCAAGTCTGATCAGTGCTGGTGGGCGTCAGTGGAAGCAGATCTGCAGAACTTGGCACCTTAGGCAAAAACGTGGGACACCATAAAAACCCTATTTAGAATAACTTAAAATTCAAGCTGATTCATAGTTTAATGAATGAAAGCTTATAGGTGCTTAGAAATGAATCGTGGACAAGGAAAGAAGTTATGTTGACAGATGGGAATGATCAAAGGCTGTTTTGAGGAGGAGGCCTATGCAGTGTACCTTCAGACACAGCATTCTTGTTTAGATTGTCTGGTTGCACTGTAAGAGTTTGTAAAGCTGTTTTGATGGTAGTCTCTGTGCTTGTTTGTAGTTACATGTCATTTTATACCTTATAATACCTAAACTCCTTTATGGAGATTAATTTTATAAGCAGAAGAGCCTGGAAAGGCAGCTCTCTCAGCTTAAAACTGCAAATAATAGCGCAACTTCTGACGGCTTTTTGAAATGACTGACTTATACCGCGTGAGTCAGGGCATTTGACTGAAACTCGCTTTTCCCGAAACACAAGAAATCCCTTTTTCAGATGTGTGACACAGACCTCATCTCGTACCCAAGCGTGGCTGCAGTATACAGTTGCTTTGCTGTGTGTGTTGCTTCATGCCTTTATGTGATTCTCCAGACACATAAATCACGTTGCTGAGAACAGAGAGTGCTGGGGATAGGAAGGGGACATTTATATCAAGATGGTCAGATGTATTGCAAGAGGTTTTTCTGGTTCTTCCTATCAGCAGTCAATGGTACAAAACTGTGAAATGGATAACACATGTTTTGATGGAATTAAATGTGAAATTGTAATAGGAAGCATGGTCCTGAATATAACAAAGGCTTGCCAGAGAGGCCATTGTGCTTCAGAAATCTGCTGTTGTTAAAATAAAAAATGCTTTCTGAAAGAGTTCCATGTGGCATGATGATTCCATTTCCTCCACATTCAGTTCAGAAGTATCACTTGATTTCAGCGGAGTAAAACAGACAGCTACCAAATGCTGTTCAAACTCACCTACCTAATAACCTTTACCCTCAGTGTGTAGTTTTTCTTATGTGGATCCCAGGATGCAAGAACCCATCTGTCTTGCAAGTCCATGCTCATCCCACTAGTTCTTTTTCATGTTTTGTGTTGCAGTGGTGTGTGAAAAAGAATTGCCTTTTACTCAACCTGCTCTCTGTTCAGCTGGAAAGAAAAAACAAATAAAAGATGAAGGAGAGTAAGTGAGAAATAGGGTTTCCCAGTGACAAATGGTTCAGAATCCCATCCCATCAGCGCTTTGCCTGGGAGTGAAGTAACAGGAATGTTCTTCCAAGTGTTCAGATTCTGAGACCCGAAGTAATCCCTGACACTGGAGCTATGGGTGTATGTGTGTCTGTTCTCTAGCTGCCACCTTGGAGTCAGCCCTGACATGTGGAGGTGAGCAGCTAAATGAGTAATTTGTTCTGCTACTTTTAGCCACTTTGCTCCAGTCAGCTTTATTTCCAAGCACAGATTGTGTTCCTGCTGTTTGCTTGTATTTAAATTATCAGATTTTCTCTCTGGAACTCATTAGCTGTTCAGAAAATCACAGTACAGGGCTTTTATTGCAGAACAGAATTCTGCTGAACTCTGCTCTGTTCTCTGGCGGAAGCAGAGAGCAGAGGTGCATAGTAACCACTTTCCTGTACATCACCTTTCTGAAAAGCTGAAAATCTCATGTGAATATTTAGTTGAGTTAGTTCTGCTTTTGCATCCCATATGAAATAACATTCTCCACCTCTCTGCTTTGATCAAGTACTTGGACAGCAGCACTGTAGAATGGACAAACAGAACTAGCCTTGTAAGAAATATGTGTGTCCAACGGCTTTAGACTACTTTAGGATTGTGTGCGTGAGGCTAGCAGATAGGGCCCAAGACCTGCAGAAAAACCCTTCTGAAGTGTCAGCAGGATATATGATGAATACACAGTTGTGTTATGTGACACTACACTTGTATTTATTTTTACTGAAATGGTGCTAAATTGATGTTCAGAATATGCTGTAATATGCTGTAATTTGTGCCTTAACTCCTAACAGAAGTCTAACTCAGGTGAGGTTGACAATGTTTTATACTCTCTAACTATGTTTTAATACAGAAATTGTGCACGTATGTAAGTTTCTCTTCTTCTTTGGCCACCTTTTTTTTTCCAGTCCATAATCTTCATTCATGACCACAATTCTTGTCACCAGGAGGTGTCTGCATACATTGACTACGCACACAGACTGACAACAGAAAATTTTGAAGTGTACTTCAGTGGGAAGAAAAGACTTTTCCCTTGGAACACTGATCTCAGGTATTTATTTAGTTGTTATTTATTTGCATTTAGGCAACATATAGTGAAAGGTTTGAATGGTTTTCTGTAGGAACACTTGTGAGAGATTTTTTTGGTGGAAGGCAAATACCATGGATGAGAATTAGTTGTGGAGAATGGCTTTAAGAAGCGTTGCTGTTAGATTTATGTAGTCCAAAGAAGAAAACTTAACTAGGATATCAAAACCACTGCCTGTATTGACACTTCTCATTGCCCTGAGAGGTCTATAGATAGCAACATGCTTTGATTGGGAAGCTCCACTTCTGGCAATGTCACAGGGGCTGCAGCCAGCAATTGCCAGAACAGAGTGGTCCATGGGAGGATGATTTGCTTTGAAAGCTGGTCCTCCTCTTCACAGGTCTTGGAATGGCAAATAAGATGTTGTATTACCTGTGGCTAATGAGGAGCATAATCAGGGAGTTTCTCCACTGGAGAATGTGTTTTCCTTAAAATATATCCTGAGCCTGAGTGCCTGGAAGTGAACATATGGCATACATTCACACACTTGAGTTGGTGCAGGCTGTCTTGGGTTAGTGGCCAAGATGAAGAGGCTTGGTACAGCAAAGTCTTCCTGCAGTCTGGATCATGCCCAACACTGAAACAGGGTGCAGTATGTAGGTAGGTTCTGTCGGACACTGGAAAGAGACCGTAAACGTTTCAGTGGGCTGATGTTATGGAATATGATTGGAGTCTCCTTTTCTCACATTTTAGAGGGTAAGATCTGTCCACATCTGGCAATAGGATCATGGTGGTTACTATCTCTTGGTGTCAGTACAAAGGAGTTAATTCATACTGTCGATTTTCTGAGAGCAGTTTTCTGTAATGCAAACGCTGTTCAGTCAAACTCTGTAAGAAGGCAGGAACTGGGTGTTGGAGAGGACAGGTGGGCTGGTGCTGGTGCTGTGTTATTCGTCTTGGGAACAGCAGAGGTCAGTAATGAGGCAGACATACCCAAACCTCTCCCGGACCTGACAAGGGAAGCAAAAATCCTGATTTTAGGCTTCTTGGTCACAGGGATGAACAGTTGCTGTTTATGGCTGAATTAAGAAAAGAATAAACATAACATTGTGTCTGCAATGCATATTATGACCTTTCTTGGTGTTAGGATTTTATTTCCAATTCATAAATAAGTCTCCTAAAACTGTTGTTTTATCCTGTAAGAAATGTCTGTGCTGTATCCAGTAGGTGTTCTTAGTCTCGGTTAGTCTCAGTTGAAGTAGTCTCCTATAATGTGTTCTTCCACCTCTTTTTCCTTCCCTTGTGTAAAATCTGTCATACACTACAAACTTTGTGGGGAGCTCAGGATGGTCATTACTTCTAGTGGTAGAATAGAGCTTCAGGTGTTATTTCATTTATTAAACAGGACCCATGAGTTTTCTCACTGTTACCCTTCTTCTCTGCCCCATCCCAACAGTGTTAGGGAATGAGTGCCTGTGTGGTGTTTAATGCCACTTGTGGATAAACCACAGCATGAGGTCCACTGGAGTTGTTGAACACTCTGTTTGCATAGGTTAGATGTCTTCAGAGTGGTGTCCCATTCCCACCATGTCTCATTCTGACATGAGACTGCTGTTGGACAGCTGGAGGACAGCTGTGAAGATGCCAAAGAGGACTTGGATGTACTGTACTAAATTCAAGATTCTCTTTGGCAGAGAACTGGTTGTGTCCCTTTAAAACCTTTAGATGAAAGCATCCTGTTTCTTGGTTGGAATCATACATTTGAACTTCACCTGCTGGATCCTGTATTTGTAGTTAACATGCCAGGTTAAATACAGCATTAGGATTAGGCAAGTGTGATTACACAGGCTGTCATCAAAGCTGTCTTCAGCCGTTCTTTAGTAATTTAAAAAGAATTGTCTTACATGTACATTTAACTGCTATCCTCATCTTAGCAGTATTATTCCTCTGCCTCTTGTTTTCTACCCAGCTTTTTCAGATTGCATCAGGAATGCTGTTTGGGAATGAGGATGGTTTGACTGTGTGTATGATTGTGTGCCTTCTGCTTTGAATCCCTTGTTGAGCTCCAACTCTTCTTTTCATCACACTTCTCTTTCCTGGATACTAAAGTGTTTAGACAGGTATAAGTGTCTGACTGCAGATGCCACGTCTACTGACTCATGTACTGATTCATGTTAAATAAAAGTGGTTGTTCCTAGAAATCACCTTTCTGGTTTAAGTTGTTCCAAAAGCAGAAAGGATTGGACCTGAAGGCCTTTGAAAGCCTCTTCTAACACTAATAAACTGTGTAAACTGTGTAAAATACTGCCTTCTTAAAGAACAAATGAGTTTGGGAAACTGCCTTACTCAGCTGTGTGAAGCCATTACTCTCAGTCATACTCATTCTTCATAACTTGGAAGATTCTAAGTCTTGGATTTTGCTGAAGAGGTTGGTATCTTGTTCAGAGCTATCAAATTGTCTTCTGAATGTGGAAATACATGCTCTGCTGCAGCACTTTTTTTTCTTTAGCTGTCCTCAATTCCCTCTTAATCAGGTTCTTGTTCACAATAAAAGGTAAAAATACTGAACAACTAAGCTTTTGTGATATTCATACTTTAAATCCTGTGGGTAGTATCAGAACCTCTTGTATTTGATCTACATGGTTCCACTGAGTATTTTTGCCATTTTATTGCATTACCTTATTGAGGGAGTGTTATTTATATGATATAATCCTCATTTGGTTCCAGTTTATTAAATGAAAGGAATGTGTTAGGCAGTCAGTTCTTAAGAGGTCTGGAATCTGGACTGTAACTGAATTCATTCCCTCTCAGCTAATTTATGTAATCTGATGAGAGACAAGAATAATACAATTTGTTCAAAGAAAATGGAGACTGTTGTCTGAAACTGTTGTCTCTGTGGAACCATATCAAGAAAGTTCTCTGAATGAAGAGGCACAGCAGAAGATGGAGTTTGTGTTTTCTTCTGCCTGATCAGATGTACTTTGAATGTTGTCTCTTGGTGAAGGGGGATAGTGAGGTGGACATCTTGCACTGCATTTGTACAGTTTGCATTTTGTGTAAACTCTTGCCCTGGTTTTTCATTAGTTTACTGTGGCAGCTGTGCTAGATAAGGTATTTCTGATACTGTGCACTATAGCTTTTTATCCTCATGCTTGCCTTTATTTTAATTTCTTCTTACTGTTGTCTGCATTCTTTTCTAGAACTAGGCCAGGAAAGGAGGCATTTAATGGAGGACATGGGTTTTAGATTTCCCCCCGATCTAGTGCACTGAAATCACTTGGTTATCTCATCATCAGTGAAACTCACTTGGTGTTGGCCCTGGCATGCATCAGTCTGAGCATGGGAGGTCTGGTGTTCAGGGCTTTGTGGTGATGCACATCATCTGCTGTAGGAGCACATCACGACTCACAGGAACTTTCAGACACATCATGATGTGCTTTGTTATTGGCGAGAACCATCCCATCAGACTCTGCCCTTCTCCTCCTATCAGGAGGATCCTCTTTTGCCTCGACTTCCTCTGGAGGCTCAGTAGTCTGGTATTTGATATCAGGACAGCTCCCAGAAGATGCTTCCCAGATGGAAGCAAAGAAGGTGTTCAGTATGTCTTGCTTTCTCTGGATCCTCTGTCTTCAGGGCACCCAGCTCATTCAGCAGGGGGCCTACATTGCCTCTAGGTTTAGTTTTACCTGCAATGTATTTAAATAAGTCCCTTTTGGTTACCCTTAATCTCTCTTGCAAGGTGTAATGCCAAGAAGGCCTTGGCTTTCCTAGTTGCAGCCCTACATTCTCTCATGAGACCCGACCAAGTGGCCGTCATCTCCAAACATCACCTATAGGCTTTCTTCTTCCTCTTCAGTTTGCACAGAAGCTCCACATTTAACCACACAGGTCTTCTGCCTCCCTTCCTTGACTTCTTTCCTGTAGGGTTGCACTTGTGCTTCAAAGAAGTGGTCTTTGAATGTTAACCAGCTATTTTGGGCCCCTTTACCTGCTAGTACCCTATCGTCTAGCAATTGCTTGAAAGCAATTGCTTTCAAGCCCTTTCTGGCCCTCCAGAAGTCCAGGGTTGTGATTCTGCTAGGTATTCTATTCCTACCACATGAGACCCTGAACTCCACCACCTCATGGTCACTGCCATCAAAACTGCCTTCAACCTTCACTGCTTCAACCAGGCCCTCCTTGTTGGTGAGTACAAGATCCAGCAGCACTCTTCTCCTAGTGGGCTCCTCCACTATTTGCATCAGGAAATTGTCACCAATGCACTGGAGAAACCTCCTGGACTGGGGATGGCTGGCTGAATAGGTCTTCCAGCAAATATCAGGGTAGTTAAAATCCCCCACGAGAACCAGGGCCTGTAGCTGTGAGGCTGCTGTCAGCTGCCTGTAGAAGATCTCATCCACTTCCTCATTCTGATCCGTTGGCCTGTAATAAACACCCATGACAGTGTCACCCATGTCATCCTGCCCCTTGATCCACACCCACAAACTCTCAACTCTCTCTTTATGCACCCCTGGACAGAACTCAGTACATTCCGGTTGCTCTCTCATGGAAAGAGCAACTCTACTACCTTGCCTTGCTGATCTGTGTCTCCTGAAAAGGACATAGCTGTCCAGTCATGTGAGCTGTCCTGTCAGGTCTCTGCAATTGTCACCAGGTCATAATCACCTGACTGGACACAGATTTCTAACTCCTCCTGCTTATTCCCCATGCTGCTTGCATTGGTGTACAGACACTTTAGGGAGTGAGCTGAGCACTCCGATTTCAGCAAGAGACCACCTGATTTTCATTAAGACTAGAGCTCTGTCCCACTGGT
>VZRI01004805.1:46294-57053 GCA_013397515.1 Upupa epops
ATCTTTCCATTGTTGAGATCCTCTCACTAATTCCCACTTTTGTTTGTATCTGTTCATACAGAGGTAATCTTAACATCTCTTCCCTATTCCGAGGTAATAGGAAGAACCCTGGCTGGATAATGCAAATAGCACAGGTGCCTCTCCAGTATTTTGATAATTTACTATACAGATCCAAAACATTCCATCTGGGGCTTGCCATTCCCAGGAAGTATTCCCTGGTTATTCCCAATATTTCTTTAATTCTATTACTTCTTTGTCCCACTCTTATTACACCAAGATATTTGTCCTAGTGCTGTTAAGGTACAATTGATACCCCCTTGAGTACTTAAATATCCCGTGGAGCTATCCGGCCACCACCAGGAATGAGTGGAGTTCATGACATAGACCCTCCTGCAGGGGTTTCACCTACATTGTTAGGGTATTTTGTTTTCCCTTTCCTTGATAAACACCCTTGGCCAATAACCTCGTTTGGTAATATCCACAGGTCTTAAATTGCTCAGCCTCCCCTCCCCCATCCTGTTTACCATTTGTCCTGCTGAGTTTCACTGTTTATTTGTTTGTTTAATAGTTTTCCACAATGACAAGGGGGGGTATTGTTTTTACCTTGACACAAATCATAATATAACATCTCACACTGTGAATCCTTAACTCAGAGAGGCAATTAGATTGCTCCTAAACAAGAGAGAACTTCGGGATCTGAGAATGATGATTCTGAATATCCATCATTCAAAAAGCAGCAGCAGCTCTGTCCTGTGAGGGAGCTTTTTTACTTACCTGGCTGGAAGAAGGTTTTATTATGTGAAACTTGCAGATAGGTATAGGCTGCTCTTGGTGGAGCTTTTTTCTGGACCTGACTGAGAGCAAGGCTGTTGGATTTTGTCCATTCTCTTAGAATGACAGACTTTTCCAGACATACAAGCGGCTTGGTCTTGGAGGATGCACAGGTGATGAGATCTGCTGCCATTTTCCACAATGTTATTTAGAGTATTTAAGACATGTGAAAGTGATAACAGTGGAACAAAATTCAAAGCAACAGGGTTTATTTCTGCTGTCAAACTGATGAGGGCATGGAACCAGTTTCCAGGAAGCCTTCACCTACATGTCAGGCTTTACAAGACATTTACTTCTTGCTTATTATTAGCCTTGCATTTTCCCTAATAATTATTCTCTTTGGGTTGTTTGGTTTTATGTTTTGGTGGGGATTTTTTTTTGTTTCTATATGGTGTGAACAAGTTCAGTCAATACCTTGCTGAGCATTCTTTCATTTGGAACTAATGCTAAAAATGGCCGTTTGACCTAAGAAGACTACTTACATGTTAGTGAAGAACTGCAGTTATTTCTGTTCTTTTTTCTATCTTTTTTTATGTCAAATCTCCTTTTTCTAGCATCACTGATGTTTGATGCTGAGCAGTCAGGTGCTCAGACCCAACTTACCATTGTTGTAGCCTTACTGAACTTCTTGAGTTCTGTTTCTCATACTCACCAGTTAAATTACTGGAGTTATTTTCCTGAGAACTCCTTACCATCCATGCCAACGATTGCCAGTTTATGCTCTAACAAACACTGCTAAACAGTAAACACTCAGCAATATATCAGAGTCTATAGGGAAAGAAGAACTCATCTTTTGAAACCTTGTGAGTGCAGCAGGCTTGGGAGATCTTCCCCCTGATTCAAGTGGGACTAAATCTAGCATCAGCAGGAGGCACTCAGCAGGTTTTGAAACACATCACAGTATCGAAATAACCTCAGGTGGTTTGCAGCTCACATAGCAGTTCCCATGGCCAGCTTGCTTCCATCAAGATGCTTTCTGTCACATCAGATCCTTGATTAATGTCCTCACAAGACCCTGCAGATGCTATTAAACAGCTTTCCCTGTGCTATCCCATACATAACACCCCTTCAACCACGTGAGGTTTTCCTTAAGCTCCTCTCTCTTTTTTCCACCTTTCCTACTGTCAGCTGTTCACACATACAACCTCTTCCTGTTCACATGGCCTCTTCCTAGAATGGTTTTTCCGTTCCAAGCATGTGCAGAGATTTCAGTGCACTCTCTAGTGCCTTTGCATTCAATGTGCTTCATGTAGTTTGATCAACTGGGACCTCCATCCTTTTTATCAATCCAGATTTCAAAGAGGTTCCTGTTTTAGACTGTTTCTCATTTTAATATGCAAGTAGATGACAGAGTTAAACATGTATATACACACACTGCATGTGCATAAAAGCTTTGCAGTCAGATTACAAGCTATGAATCTATAATAAAGAAGAGGTAACGGATGTGCATACTCTCTGTGCCATTTTGCTCCATTAATGTCACAGTTCTGCTGTCTTGTTTGGGTTGAAACAGAAAAGTTGCCTGACTGATTCTGTCATCACTTTGCTCTGTCACTAAATATACATTTACATTAGATGTGTCAGTCTTCTGGATTGATAGTGTGTTTGTGATTTGAAAGCATGAAAAGAACCAACCTATTTTCAATAGTTCTGTTGACTGGAGATGGTCAAACTGTACAGTGCTGTGTCACACCAGCAGTTGAAATGTTTGTAGTAATGAAGATGGAAACTCCTCATGCATTCTCATCTCTTTCTGTACCTTTATACTGTTGAGGTAACTGATAAAATCCTGTGTACATCGCAGAAGGGGTGCAGGGGTATGAGGAAGTCCTCAAGCAGTATTTTGAAAATGTCCCAAATGTTTATCTTGTATATATATTTATATAATTGATAAAATTCAGAGCATGTGAGATTTGTTATTCAATAGCTGCAGGAAGCAGCCGGGCAGGCAGGGGCTCTGCTGCCGCTGTGTTTGAGGTAGCACCTGGCAGTTTCACAGTCATTAGACTGTGTGAGGGGATTTGAGCTCTTCTCAGGGACTGAGATTTCCCATGTGACGTCTTCCAGTTCCAGTGGGAAAGGTACTTCTAAATGTCCTGAGATTGCTTGGAAATTGCAGCCCCAGTTATTCATCAGACCTGCTTCTCTGAGGACTCCTTCTGTGGGGCCATTAGGATTTCAAAGGATTTGCATTAGTGAGGTCTGGGAAGCAGGAAGAAATGCTTTCCAAGCCTTGAAGCTTGGCTGTCTCCCCAGGTTTTACCTCACACCGCTAAAGTAAAGAAAACAGGAACTGAAGTGTTCATTTTTCAAGAAAGTATTATTTTTTCAGCTGATAATGAGAATTTTCAGCACATAGTTTCATAGATTCTTTCTTGACTCAACTCTTTGCCTTAGGAGATGACATTTGGAAAGAAAGACCCTTTGAAAGAAAGCACAGGAAAAAATGCATTAAGCATGCTTTGAATACATGCCTTCAGAAAAACGCATCATCTCAGATGAAATCAAGTGGTAATTTGGTCATGGATGTTAACCCCGCTTTCTTCAGAAGGGAAGATGTTACAGGAGTTGGCCCAGCCCCACCAGTACACGTACCTAAATTGATACGCAACAATACTTAGACATTTTCTTTGCTAGCTCCCCTGCTTTTCTACTTGCCATACAGTTTCTCCAGGTCATCCAGTTCCTTGTGGCTCATCATGACTCTGGTCCAACAAAACACTTAACGTTATTTTCAGGGCAGCTTCGGCATGTGTCTGAAGGTCGTGTTTTTAAGTCTTTATGGTATAGGCAGGTGTCCAGGGGGATTCTGAAAAAACTGTGGATACTCCCTGCAACTCACTCCACCTACCACAAGAAAACATCAGGCTTTGGAACTCTGTCTGCAACTACCTGTATGTTTGGCACCCAAAGCAGTCAGTCAAATGATAGTGCAGGGCTGCAGTTTATCGTAGCCTGGCTTTCTGTTAGTGGAAGAGAAAAGCTAGTGAATGACCATGTATGACAACCACTCAAATGCTCTGCTCTGATGCCTTTATTCTAGTTTTGACTTTGCTAGAAATTCCACTCAGATAATAAATCTTTCCCTAAGATTCTTTTCCGAGGAGGATTGAGTGTTGTTCTGTGCTCACTCTCTGTCAATAATTATAAATTTCTTTGTCTGCTGTAATGAGAAACTGGTTTCAGTAAACCTTGAGTGAATGAACTTAAGGTCCCCCATTCTCTAGAGATGGTTGTTCAAAACCTTGGCTGGCCACACCACTTGCATGCTTTTCTAAGCAGCTCCTGTTTTGTTTGTTTGTTTGTTTGGGTAGCACCCTGGGCCTGACCGGAGAGAGGCTTTTTAGCTCCCTCCTTAAGATGCTTTGAGAAAGAAATTGCTTGATTGGCTGATGGCTGCTGCAATCACCATGTACTGGTATGCAGAATAACAGAGACCCTGGTTTTGTACTCTGATCTGTCAGCTATATGCAACTTCCAGGAGGCCTTCAGCGATTATTAATTGTACAATATGTAGAAACTATTCACCCTGTTGTTCCTGTAACAACTACATGCATCTCTTTTATCATCTCTCTTGTAGCTTCAAGATAACACTTTGTTGTTGAATAAATCCTCATGTGTTGGGTGTTTTTATTCTCTAAAGATGAAGAGAACTAATAAGGTGATAACTTGCTGAGTGATTACTGCACAACTTCTGGAGCCTGACGGTAGTTTTCTAATTTCTTGGGATCAAGCCTATAACCCTGAGGACTTTATTTTCCTGTTACTGCTTTCATTTCTTCTCTTATTAATCTTAGCTATCATCCTGAAATGCTGAAAGCGTACCCAAATGAAATTTGAACAGGGCTGGGAGTATTGAGCAGATTACACAAACACATCTTGGCTGTGAGAAACATCTCTTAAGTGCTCCAGCGCCAAGGATGTCTGCTAACACCTGCTGAAAAAAAAGCTGGTTGAAGGTCTTAGCTGATGTTCTGTGCAGGCAGCAGTGGGGAGCCTCGTGGGGTGAGCTGTGGGAAAGATCTTCCACGATGCAGATCTCAGAAGTGGGAATGAGTTTCAGAGGTGTAGCAACAGAGCAAATTATTTCAGTTTCACATGGTGTGTTCTGCAGTAGCACACAGCAGTACACAGCAGGGGTGAAGTGGCTCCATAAACTCAAATGCACAGTAGCAGTCCTGTGTCTGCAGAGAAGAGGTAAATACGTGCACCAACAGCTGCCACAGAAAGTTCTGGCAGAGTTTGAAGAAACCACACTGTTTCCAAATCCTGAAATCACCAAAATAAGACTGCATAATGATATTTTGCGAAACGATTTTGTGGGTCCTTTTAAGTACTTTTTAAAGACACAGGCAGCAATTTTCTTGTTTAATTTCCCATTTGTGGTTCTCGGTCCAAACTGAAAAGAAAGGACATCTTTTGGACCCAAATCTGTGTTCAGTCAGTGATACTCTATGTCCTGTTGATGACGATTCATTTTTAACATCTCCACCTTCCTGTCCGGGAAGCAAAGGCAGCAGCCTTTACTTCCTGCTGGTTTTTGAAATGTTTCTCTGCACTTGTTAAGGTCCCATAGCGATGCGGTTTGTGTGTGTGTGTGTCTTTTTCAGTATAAGAACAACATTTTATGTGAAGATGTTATTCTGTGATAGAAAAGGCTGAAAAACAGAATTACAGGATGATAACATCTTTTGGCTCTAAGTTTTCCAGCTCTCTTGTGTAACAGAACTGCTTTCCAAATCCACTTTGTGTTGCTGCTGTTCTGACCGAGAAATATGCCAATCCAGTGAACTCAGAATGCACCATTTCCTTAGTGTTTCATTAAGAGTTGTGAGCAGCAGGAAAGCTTCAGGCATACAGCATCTTTGGGGCTCTCCTATCCATTGTAGGACTGAGATTCACATGATATTCTTTTCCAATCTAGATGTACATTTTCCCAGGCAATGTGAGTTTGTAGTCAAGTGAGGCTTGTTGCTAATGTACTGCTCCCATTAACCACCTTGTGTGTGTCTTCACCTTCTTTCAGTGCACTGCCCTTTGTGGTGTACCTACAAACTCAGCAGAGCTGGTTGAGAGGCTGCTCAACAGGCATCTGGTCAGCAAAAGCTGCAGCCACTCGTGATTTTTGCATGTTCATTTTTCCTCCCTTGATGTGGGAAGAAAAGGGCAATTGTAGAGGCGGGAAGTAGAGCAGCCATGTAGCTTGGAGGATTATCAGGAGGAGAGGGTAAGATCAAAGAGCCAAGAGCAGCTCTGCAAACCATTTGATCTCAGAGTTGCTCCAGCATGCCACTGATGATGTTAAATGAAAGCAGGCCTAGAGCCTGTATCTGCCTCACTGGACACTTTAGACAGTTTTAAGACTCAGCTTGACAGGGTTCTGGGCCATCTCATTTAAACTGTACTGTATTTCTTTAGCTTAAAGGGTTGGACTGGATGATCTTTCAGGTACCTTCCAGCCTGGTCTACTGTGATACTCTGTGATAATTTCCTGTGCTCACTGTGCATAGGATTCTTCACCATCGTTTTCCATGGCAAGATCTCCTGTGCAGAGAGGTTGGCTGTCTGTGCATCCTCACACCTCTGGTTTTGGAGTGTGTGGTCAGCCTCTTGGACTTCCCACGAAGTGTTGCATTCGTGGCCCTTTTTCTGTGAACTCAGAAGTGAATGGGAGTTGGTGTGGATGTGTTCCTTTCAGAGCTACTTTTGCTGAGTGCCACTTGTGTTTAAAAAAAAAAAGTTAAGGAAGGGAAAAGGAAAAAGTTACTTGCTTTTAAGGCCATACCAAAAATGGAGGAGTCAAGAGCTCAGGGAGATATATTTCCAAACACTTGCTAGTCGTACACTTGGTGTAGTTGTAGTCCTGATGGTAGTACTGATATGTTGATTCTTGTCTCTTGCTTGTTGAATGTAGTGGATGAATCTCGTTTGTAACCAGCAGCTTTACTGGTTTCTGTTGAGCCAAATTTCAGTGTTTCTGCTCTAGCTAAGGAGGGATGCAAAGGAAAGGGTCTGCAGAGAACGTGCTGGCCACAGAGTTCTGTGGCGGGAGCTGTCCAGATGTGAGCAAGAGAGAGGAGCTGTGTATCAGCTGTGATCACAGCATTCAGTGCTGGCTGGCGCCGTGCACATCCATGAAGGTGCCCTGCAGCGATGCAACATCACTGCTGACCCAGCTGCTGGTGAGTCTGTCTCCCAAGGTCAGTGATGAGATGATGTGAGCTACACATTACCCAAATGGCAAAGGAAAAACCAGAACACCTGCAAAAACTAATCCTCTTACCGTCCAGTTCTGAACAGGGAACTCGACCCCAGATTAGAAGCAGAGATCCCCATTTCTGCTAGTGCCACTATAGGAGGAAGAGTTACTTCTCATTTACAGTCAGTTTGCAAGAATATCAGTCACGTAAGTCTAGCTAAGTGCCACAGGGCTTTAATCCAGTAGTGAAAAGCAGGAAAAAGTCACCAGAATAGCTGTTTGTGCACAGTAGCTGTTGACAGCCAATCTGCCTGGGTTTCCCAAAGCACTGTAATATATCTTGCACTAAACTGGCAGTTATTTGATGAATGTATTTCAGTCAAAGCTGCTTCAGGATGAAAGAGAAGAGCAGAACTCAGTACCTTCAGATGTTTTAGGCATGAAAAGTATCTGGTCCTTGTTTAACCAGAGCTCTGTGACATGCATCTTACAGTGGTTGGCAGAGAAGCAGGCATATGTGCGATGTTTCATTGTGTTATGTCCCACTGAGGCATTGACCTTGTTTGCACCAGAAAGCTGTAGAAGGAATGATGGGCCAAATCCCATCCAAATATGTTGCTACTTTGCCATATTTGGCAAGTGCCTGCAGAATGCCAGTTTTCCCCATTAGAAGATTACCAGCGTGCTCCTACTGGAGGGCAGAAATGAGAACACCAGAGTAAAGGAACTGCTGCTTCTTTTTAGTCCTGGTTCCTAGTAATTTTTGTTGTCCTGCGTGCCTTGATCTCCCTTGTCTGCACCCTTCTGCTGCTCAAGGAGGCTGCACTGTAAATAACTGCGAGGGGGTCAGAAGCCAGAGAGTTTGCATCACAAATTCGCAGAACCACAAACTGAAAAAAAACCCAAACCTGTTGAGCCATCATTGTTTATAATTGGTTTTTGACTGAAGTCCCAGTCTGCTATAGGGAAGGGTTTTATCTTTGTGTATGTGTGGGTGGAAAGAGAAAAGTAGAGAACCAAATCAAGGAACCAATCCTTATCCCCAGGGGAAGAAAGAACAGGGTAGTATAATCTAACCCCATGGGATCAAAGGTGGGGCCAACACAGACATAAACACCTTTACACTATGTTATGTCTCCCTGATTTTGATGATTTAAATAGTAAATTGTCAGTTGGGACAACAAAGCTCTCACCCTGCAGATGCACACCATTTTTTCTTTTGGTCAGATGGTGATTTGCAACTCTCACTGCATTCGGTGTCTGAAGAGCTCTCTGAAGATCACCCAGACCAGGTGCACCACAGCCTGGTGATGCATCCCTGGAAAAAGCTGTGTAAGAAGCTCTTCCATTGCCCTTCATTTCCCACTGCAGAGTAAAAGAGGAAAGGGAATGCTCACACATAGAGGTGTCCAGATCCAGTTAGTAACCTGGACAAGGATTTGCCTCTAAGACCACAGTTGTCTCACTGCCTAAATGTGAGCAGCCATGTGATTTCAGCGAAAACACTCTGACTCCTGGCTACAGCTGGCAGTTGAGACTCTTTGTTGCTGTGCTATCAGCCTAAACCTAGGGAAAAATTGCCAACATTTTTTGTGCTGTGGCACCCCCAGCCACTGATGAGCTGGAGTGAAGCCTGCAAATGTCAAGTGGTTTAATGCATGTTTACAAAAGGACTCAGGCATTTTTGGATGGAAAAACATTCTGTAAGCACCATGTGGTTTGACATGTTGCCATCTTGGTACCCGAAGCATAACTTTAAGGATACAAACCCCTGCTCAGACTTTTGTGTTCCAGGAGGGCATCCACTTGCCTGCAGAATGCAGATCTGCTCAGACCTGAATTAGCTGATGGACCAAAACAAAACCCACTTCACATATTTTAGTCTGTATTCCCAAACACAATGTGCTACTTGTTATATGCCGCTGCACCAGTGAGGCATTGCAGAACAAATATATTCTAATTTAAAGAAAGAAAAATGAAGTAAAAAACCCCCGAGATACATTCTTCTTGCAGCTGGACTACAGGCACCACTAAGTCGCTCATACTCCATGTACTTAAGTGCTGTGCTGAAAACTGTTGTGTTTGTATCGGAACACATAGTAATCAAACAAAATAGTAATAGAAAAATGTACATTGACAGTTCTTCCTTTGGCATTTGATCATGCTTGTCTGATAGTTTGTTTTCATCACAGGATATTCTAAATATTTAAAGCCACATGGAATTCTGTTAACAAAAATCAGTGTGATTGGATTGGGATAATAGCAACTCCAAAACAGCACTTACTGCTGAAGTGTAGTGTTTATTCTAAGAAGGAAACACAGATAAAATGGGATTTCCTGGGTCCTGATTTCCAGACCCCTCTTCCTGCAGCAGCCTCGCAGCAGGGTGCAGTGATTATAGTGAGAAAGTTTTGCCTTAACAGTTACTGGCAGGGGCCATGCTGCTCCAGAGAAACCTTCTCCAATCCCTTACTCTCATCAAAATGTTCTTCTGGCCTCTTTGTTAGGCAGTTTCAGCAGTGTTTCTTGCTGGCTTGTATATATATATATATATATATTCATCTTCCCAATAACACCACCCATTAGCAGCAGCAGCTCTTGGTACTGAAGGTGGGTGTGAGACTCACTACAATCTCTCAATGTCATCAGTTTTCAGTGAAGAAAATGAATAAAGGTGGCAAGACATGTAGATCTCCTCAAAGCAGCCACCGTCTTGCTGTCTGCTTTTTGTTTTAGAGAACATGGGTATGCCAAGAAACTCTGGTTGATGTGTGGGAAGGGCAGCCAGAGAGTTGTGTAGGGCGATGCCTTGTTCTCTTAGTCCTCAGCGTGGGCTTCAGAGAGATTTGCTTCACTTTGCCAGAAGAAACTAATTTGTCGTGGAGTGAAGGAGTCCATAACAAAACTGTTTGTGCTGTTTGCACTAGACATTGATTTCCGAGCAGAAAGGCTGGCTGAGCTCTGATCTTGTTTTCACTGGCTTCAGTGGGGAAGTATGGTAGGAGGGGGTCTGGAAACTTGTCAAAATGCAGGAAGTTATGATCCATCAGCTAATTGACTGTTTCCACCTTCACATATTTAATCTCTTTTAGATGAATGTGGGGAAGTCTTTGCAGAGAGACATATCTATACCACTTGCCCCCTGAGATACCATAGAACAATTCCTTCTTAATCTGGTAGTGGTTTTCCAGCAGCAACACTTTATTTTAGTAGTTGGACTTGTTAACCACATTGTGTGCTTGGATGCAGGGAAAACCTGTATGGATGAAATAAGCTAAGTGAGTAGGGAGTGAAAAGAGTCTGTGTATTTTATTTGTATGTTAGTTTATATATTCTTAGATTTAAACAGTTAACAGAAGCCTCTTTTTAATGTGAGTACTCAGTATCCTGAAATAATTCCACAGATGACAAATTAATGTGGCATATTAGCATATCAAAACAAAGCAGTTATTACTACTGAGCTGAATTAATTGAGTCCTCCCATTTTTCACTCATTTGTCACAGACATACAAGCATTAGGCTGCACAGAGGTCCAAAGGGCAGCTTCTGCTTGCACCGAGTTGCTTGCTGTGCTGAACACATCACTTTATTTACATCATCTGGCTTAGTCCAATGGAGTGAACCTCTGTGGCAGTGATCAACTCTCTGACTTCAGTGATGCCAGGAGGAATACTGTAAAGGTGCTGTAAATTAATCTCCAAGTCACTTGTATTGTGCACATGTGGGCTT
>VZRI01004806.1:0-23705 GCA_013397515.1 Upupa epops
CCACCACCTGGCCTTGCTGATCTTGCTCTCCTGAAAAGGACACAGTCAAATTCCAGGCATGCAAGCTGTCCCACCAGGTCTCTGTAATTGCCATCAGATCATAATCACCTGACTGGAGACAGATTTCTAACTCCTCTTGCTTATATCCCATGCTGCGTGCACTGGGGTACAGACAGTTTAGGAAGTGAGCTGAGAGCTCCAATTTCACTTTAGGACAGTGAGAGACTCCCTGCTTTTCATGAAGACCAGAGCTCAGGCCCACCAGTATGCACCCACCAACTTCAAACCCACCCCCTTTCAAAACTGAATGACCCCTAAACTAGATTCGAAGGGGGGTGGGTTTGAAGTTGGTTGAAAGCATCATTAGCAGCCAAATCCAGAGAAAAAAGGAATTAGCCTCAAGTCTAAATGCTGGTGCTGCCTCACAAAAAAGCAGGAAATGTGGAACAAAAAGGAAAGGGGCTACCAGGATGCAGGATTAAAGTACAGACTTAAGTATTTTAGAACAATGTAAAAGGGTGCCCAGTGTTTGCTTTGAAAATAAAACTCACACACAAGACAGTTAAAAAAGAGCCATATTCTGGATGCCTTCACCTCTGGATATCACCAGAGAGCGAGCATTTTAACTTTTACACATCCTACCAAGAAAATACCAACCTCCTCCTCTTCATCATTCTCCTCCATGTTTGCCAGCTTGCTGGCACTTTCCAGAACAGCAGCTAATGTGCTGTCACCATCCACTGCTGCAACACCAGGAAGAGGGGGAAATCCTGAGGAGGAAAGGAATTTAGCAATAAAGAAAAATTCTTAAGTATTTTCTGTAAAGAAACATTTTTTCAGAAAATATATTCCAATGCCTTTCTACCCAAATGTCTACATTTAACATATTTCAAAACAGACAGAAGCTAAGGCCACAAAGCCTTACCAGATGAAGTGTGAGTGGTAGCCTTATGATCACATCTATCTCAGACACCCAGAATTAAATGGATGATGCTAAAACGACACAGTAACCAAAAGGTTTTCTAAGTTTAGCAACTGGCAACCAGTAGCCATGGACCACCACAATCTCAAGACTTTGGTAATAGATTCCCCCAGAACCAGCAAAGAATTTAGTCTCCAGCCCTTGCAAAAAAATGACAGCAAACTGTACAGGAAGTTGCTGTTTTGTTATCCACTCTCACTGCTGACTTACTGGGACAGTGCAGCCAGTGCCACCCCACAGAGCAATAAACAATACATTGGTGACACACAAAGCCTTTGCAATGCAGTGGCTGCAAACTAAGGCAGCATCACACTAGTTAAATGTGAGGCATATGATGAACAATCTTTCTTCATTATTATCATCTTAAGGCTGAGAGGAAGGCTTGATGATGGAAGATAAACTCTCACATTCACACAACCAGTTCTATGTCAAACAAGAGAATTTCAGAACCACCACTACAAAATGGTAGTTAATAAGATTGATCTCATCAATATGCAGCAAGTATTTTTGTGCCAGTCTCGCTAGAAGCGCCAAGAATTAATGACTGAACTGCTTCTAAACCTGGAGATGGTTGCTACAAGGACAGAACATGTCTGAGGCACATGGGCTTTCTGTAGAATCCTATGCTGCTGCCCCCACATGACATTTGATCCATTACTCAGCAGCATTTTTGTCTCTAAGGAGGTCAGGGCTGGTACTTATCATCTAGATGCAATGAAATGCACTGCCAGACCATTGCAACATCACTGCTGCTTTCAGTGACTGCTTCAATGTAAACCACATGGCCTTTACATGATGGCTGAAAAACATGCAGTTGAAGTGTAAGGACACTGAGGAGTTATCCCCATTTCAAAGGGGTAAATATGGAATACTTCACTCTTACAGAGATGATGGGTATCAAAGAACAAATAATGTTCTAGAACCAGGGATGCTTAACTGCTTTTCAGAAACAGCTTTAATGCAGTACATGATATGACAGAGCTGGCACTGCCTACTTTACTACTACAACAGTATATGCCATTGCCACATCTGACACTGACAAAAGCCACAAGGTCCAGGTCCTTAACCTAACTTAGAAAAATGGAGGCACCACTTTGCAGTGCTAAGTGTCTTTTCAGAAGAACACATCAGGGACAAGATAAAAGAAATGATGCTTCCTAAAGACAGTCAGTATCAGGCAAACCAGAGGTGGAACATTCATAGACTATCTTGCCCAGACTTCTACAGGCACAGCACTACAGTGCTGAAGTAAAAAGAACACAAGAGTGTCTTGAGAAGCAGGTTCAGTAACTGGCTCTGTCACTGTCTCAATGTGATCATGGGCATGATGAGCTCTGTCTCTGTAGACTATGTTTACTAGCCATGAAGGCTGCAATACTGATCTGACTAGTCAGGTGTTTTAAGGAGCATGATCCCTTCAATTCTGTGGCTCCAGCTGGGAATCAACACAATGGAGGACATCAGGCACATCAGGAGATTCAAAAATCTCCTTCCAATAAACTAAAAGCCAGTATATCACAAGTTTACTGCTTTCTGTAGGAGGGCTGGCACAGAGAACAGACAGGTTAACATTTTCAGCACCTGCCCATGGTTAAGTTAATTTTTCAAATAGTTCTGATGCTGTCAAACAGGCAGCCAGTCATCAGAAATACTCACCAGTGTGAAAATTTGGGAGTGTATCAGTAAGCAGTTTTGTAATACCATCTAACAGCACAGCCAGCCTACTCACTGAGAAAAAGAGGAGCTGTTCCGCATGATAAGGCAGCCGTATCTGCAGACCTACTTCAGGGCCCAGCAGATATACAAAAGTTGGTACTAGGACTCTTGATATCCACACTTACCAGGAGGAACAGGTAGCTCAGAAAAGTTGACTTTTCTTCCTGCTTTATGGGCTCTTATGGCATCCTGGTATTGCTGTAACCAAAGGCACTCAGTAAGATACAAAATAGACTATAAATAAACAATCATCTATATTTAACCAGCGTAAGTATGGTAGCATAACAAGTATTTTTCTAGAATATGTGCACTGTCTGTATTTCCCCTTCCTCCAAATGCTTTATAGCTTTCCCACAAAAGCTCTTTTCAAAACAGAAGGACAATACACACATTATTTCAGCCTTGAAAAAGCCTTCAGTGAGAGAACTCGTTGAAATGGCTTTGTTGGATGCAAGCAGCTTACTCTGTTTCTGTTTTACCTTTGCTATCCTCTCATGCATCCTGCCCTTCCGATCATCCCCACTTGCTTTCGCCTGTGCTGCTGCCGACCTGTACTTCTCGAGCCTCTGCTGCAATGCTTCCAGCACTGTTTTTGGCTGCTGCAGGGAAGCTTGAAATAAGACAGACAATGAAATGCCACGATTCAGATTTCAAAACATGTAAGCTGCCTTTTTTCTTCTCTTTCTTACCTCCTGTAGAGACAAAACCATCATTGCAAAGTCTTATGAATACAATATTTTTCCTAAAGAAAGGCTATTACCTTTTACTGGACAGAAGTACAGATGGTATCAATAGCAAACAATATTCAGGAACATTAGCCAGGTTTAATTATTCCCGCTGCAGTTCAGTGAGACAGCATGGGCCTTCAAGTGCCTTCTAGTCCTGCTCTTTTCATGGCTTGCTACAGAGACCCAGAAATCCTACCTGAAGCTTGGTTCTGAGGTTCAGGTGTTGTAAGACCCTGAGAGCTTTCTTCTGAAACTGGTACCTTTTGCTTGGATGCATCTTGTACATTTCCTAGGCTTTCAAGATCTGCAAAGCAAAGAAAGCAGGAAGTCTCAGAGCATGTTCTGTAACAGAAAGCAGAAACTGTGTTATTCAGAAAAATCATCAATTTGATCACAACATCCTCCTGAAAGCTTTTTGGCTTCAGAACAAAATCTGCATGACTAGGTAAATCTAAGGTTCCTATTAATCAGAGAAAATGCTTAACAGCAGCAAATCTCAAATGCTAATTTAATTTAGGTTAGTGCTGTTTGAGGAGGAAAAAAAGTAAAACCTATTTAAGTGCTCTAAGAATTCTGTCCCCAAAATAAATCTGGCATCTTGACAGATGGAAAGCGTGAACACGATTGCTAATTGACTAAAATATCCTAGTAACAAAGGCATGCTGAAAAAGGGAAGCAAATAACATCACTTTTTCAGACACCTGAGTTTCTGGCATTATGTAACAGTGGTTATTTCAGAAAATTACAAAAACATCTGCTGCAAAAGTCTTGCACGTTTTAAGGCAAGATTATATCATGGGTGAAGTTTTACTCTAATGCCATTTGGGGATCGTTTGTAACTGAAGGAGTCACAAATCTCATGATTTAGAATAAAATAATCTACCAGAACTGTAAATAAAGATATAATCTAACACTGAGTTGCACAGACTAAGTATTAAGTGGTGACTATTAAGTGGTGGCAGTGATACTAAATTTATTTTAAAAGAACCCTCTCTTACAAGGATCAAAGTGTCTTTAATTCTATTAACTTACTTTAAGATTTAGACTTTACTGCAGTGCAACCAGCGTGTTAATCTCTTAATCTGAACATGATAAACTTCAGTTGGAAAATGCAACACCATTAAATATCACACATAAATATACAACTTCAATAATGTGCTATTGCCTTTTTTTCTCTTCCACTTCAAATACTGGCAGATATTATCTGAAGTTACAAAAATAGAAATATTAGACACCAATACCTACCTGAATTTGCAAAGAGTAACTTCAATAGAAATAATGATATCAGTCTTTATGAATCTGCAGGAAGCCACAGACCTAACCTACAGTTTTGTAATCACATGGAGAATCATTCCATTACAACACAGAGATACTTCTAAAAGGGTTTCTGTAAGAATGAGCCTTACCCTGAGGAGATGGAGGCATACTCTGGAGGTCTATCGGCTGCCCATTGTCCAAAGCTTCCAAGACCACATTAAATTTCTATTGTAGAAAAAAAGTTTTCATGGTAGTTTCATTCTAGCATGTCCAAGACTTGCTGCCATAATGAATACCTGACACTCAGTGCAGTAGGGTACAGCACAGGGCAAGTTTAGCTTTGAGCATTTCTCGTGTGCATACCTTGCCTGCTTTCATGTATTCCTTTGCTTTCTCCAGGTCTCCTTGCTGCTTGGCTTTTAGAGCTGCTAATTTATACTCCTTCTGCCTTATAAGTAGCATTGCACGTGTACAGTTCTTCTGGAGATCTGCAAAAGCAAAACAAGGCTGAGGCTTACCCAGAGCACACAAGACATGTATCCCTTGCTATGTCCATCGATTTAAACCTGCAATTGCTGTCTTTTGTTTGAAGTCACACAGCTTTTTTAAAAAAAAGTCCCTTTTCCCTCCAGTCTCAAGAAGCTCTACCAGATATAACCATCCCACTTTGCCCAATTAAAAACCAAGAATCTTTTAATCAGTATCTCAAAACTCTTTAAAGCTTGGAATTCCACATCACAATACTGAAAGGGAATCTGAGCAATGGGAAAAGCTAAGTTAGAAATACTGATACAGGTACATGTAACAGCTCTGTAACAACTGTTTCACCTGCCAGAAATCTAGCAGCTCACCGACAACTCTATCTGAAATACTCAGCAAGAAGTTCCAACATACAAAGTGATTTGGTATGCAATACAAATATCAAGATGTAACACTGAAATAGTACTGCAACTGATTACCCCCCTCCCTCAGATCATGGTACCTGTTTCCGTGGTAGGGGTAGAAGCATCATGACCCTGTAGAGATTCTGACTCCACTGCCTCATGAATGGTCTTCTGCTCATTATCTGCAGCAGACCTAGGTTTATTCTCTGGTAGGACACTGCCTGCATTTGAATTCTCCAGCTCCACTCCTGTGGCTTGAAGTGAGAGAGAACTTTTTCCTGTTGCAACAGGAGGTGGTATTTCTTCCTCATTGATTTTTTTGCCTTTTTTCATTGCACCTAGCATGGTTTCCAGTGTCTGGCAGAGATGGAACAGCAAAGTCAACAGGCATTTTCATCAAACATATCACTAACATAAAATCATTAAAGCACTAATTCATTCTCTTATACATGATGGCATCTATTGCACACAGACCACTACAGACTGCTGCTTCCAGTTTTCCTGAAAGATCAACTTCAGCATCAGGGAGAGATGCCCTATTAGGAAAGAAACACAATCCAAAGGCCTTGTCACCAAAACTATGTAATTGCAAGAACCTGAACAGTAGAACTATTGAACAGCTGATGTGGTTGACTCAGCTTTGCCACACAGTTACCAAGGAAGCCATTTATACCAGTTGTGGAAGGCTTTTATGTCTTTAAAATAAAGTATAACGTGCTGCTCTGAAATGTCACTGCCTCTGTGGATTGAGGGAAGGAAGAAGCCTGTATACCTATCTAATGCCATGAGAAAAGCCACTAGGTATGAACAAAGGAAATGGAGCTTCACTTGGTGACCTGTGGCAAGCAGCTCTCATCACCCATAACATGAGGTAACTGCTGCTCTTCGTCCACCATAAATGTTACCTTCCTCAGTATTTGCTTTAAATATAAGGTTCAGACAAAAGACAATGCACTTTAAGTCAGAACAAAGTCGTATTTCTTTCAACTTCCACAGACACTAATATCAAAATGTATAAAGAAAGCAACATCATCTCATCAGTGCCAAAATCACTGCTATTTTTTGTTAGCCATGACATTGTCTGACCTATTAAGCAACAGTAGCAGAGGTATTTTGGACTGACTGCATGTGAGATTGGGGTTCAGACCAGTACAACAACCCACGCACAGCTTTCTCTTTTCCATATGTGGGATAGAGGGATGACTGGAAATGGAATTAAACATGGAGATTAAAGTTCACAGTACCAAGAACTAAGTATAAGAGATAACTACACCATTTGCTGGCATGTGATTTTGCTAATTAAGGAGCTGTGAAGCAAGATTTAGTCTATTATCCTCAATTATACCGTTAAGGCACAGGGAAACATCCCACCCTGAAAAGTAAAGTAAGTGGCAAATAGCACACTAAGCTTCATTACTCAATGAAATAAACTGGCTTGCCTATCCATCTTGCTCTCTGAAAGGTTGGGTGATTTTGTGGACACCTTTCAAAGCTTGCAGGCAGTGGACACAGACAGACATCTCCCTTCTGATGCATACCTCATCTAGGTTTGGCTTCAGTTGCTCCCTCTGTAACCTACGCAGCTGGTACCTAGCAAGAGATTAT
The DNA here is from genome assembly GCA_013397515.1 of Upupa epops. Classification (NCBI taxonomy): domain Eukaryota; kingdom Metazoa; phylum Chordata; class Aves; order Bucerotiformes; family Upupidae; genus Upupa; species Upupa epops. The sequence continues at coordinate 7,173 of VZRI01004806.1, forward strand.
ATTCTTCCCTCAGTGGATAGTGCTGAGCTATAAAGCTTTGCCTAACAAGAGACAGAGCTGGCTGTCTTCTGAGGTGATGCAGAAGACCAGACAAAAGCTGATATGGAAATAAAGGCACTATGCACAGCGGTAATCACCCAAATGCTACAAATACCAAGCACGCCACCTGGCTGAAAAGATGCAAAGCTGAAGAAACAGCTCACTGCCATTTTTAATTGCCTTCATGAAAAATCCTGTTGTGCTCCCTTTCTAGCACAGTCAACACACTCAGGGAAACACAGTAGCTTCCTTTGTCTCACAGAATGGAGGGGAAGGTTTAGCATCTAAGAAAAGGCAGGTGGATGTGCTATGAAAGCTGCTATACTGTTAACATGCTGAACAGTCATACCAGTCAAACTGACATTCAGATTTTGAGGAATGGGTTTAACATCGGCATTTACCACAAACTCTGCCTGAGGCTGCCACTAGCCACATTCAACAGAAACAAAGTTGATACACAAAAGGCATTTGAGGTTTCCCTTTATCTGTGTATTTGCCATACCAGATGGGCTTTTAAATGTTCTTCAAGTACCCTGGGGCAGCCTATCAGGATTCCTCTCCCTTTTCAACAAATTCACATATCTGGGAAGATTCTGCTCTACACTTCAGCAGAGAACTAACTGCTCCCCCCACATTCACAGACCTGACAACCTTACCTTAAGGCCTCTTTCATATCGTCGTGTTTTGGCACTCTCTCCTGACTCCTTTGCGTTAGAAATTGCGGTCCTGTAGTCAGCAATTCTGTTCTCTATTGTCTGTTGCAGCTCACTGGTAACAGCAGGAAGTGAGGTGGTCTCAGAAAAAACAACAGAACAAATCAAGAAAACTTATTTCATCCAACTATATGAGTTTTCCTACAGCACTGAAACACAAATACTCCTCTCCCCTATGCACACTCCTGTCAATTGAGTGTGCCAGGGCAAAACAGCCTTTGAAACAGAGGAGCATTTGTACTATGATACTGGTCCCTGAATCCACCTCTGAGCTTTCTCTCAAAGGCATAATAGAGAGGAATGGGTGGAGACATTTACAAAACTCAGTCACAGGGTAATGGGAACCATGTGGTTAGGGAGTAGGTGAAGAGAACAGTGAAGTCTCTCAAACACCACAGAACAGAGGGGGCGAAGAAATATTTTGGCACAAATCTCAGCTTTTTCTTATTTTTAAAACATACTAGTTTATTTCTTCCTGGGCTTCTTCAACCTGGTTTTAACTGCAAGAGCTCTTTATTCCTCCTCCCACAGCCTAGAATTAGTTTAGTGACAAAACCAGCCTAAGCAAAGTTCTGAGTAGCTGCTTACAAACACTCCACAGCTACAGAGACCTTTCTGACAGATACTGATGTAATTACTGCCATTATCTCTATAGAAACGCCCTCAAACCCATTTATTAATAAGCCCAGTGAACAGGGGCCATGGAATCTGTAGCACACAATGAAAACATGGCAATAACTGAATGAAGGATTTCACTGCATGAAGACTAACCAATAAATCTGAGAGAGCCAATGTTATTGAGAAAAATCCCACAGAAGAGGTCAAAGATGCCAAGTTACAACAAACCTCACAATTTTGGCACCCCGCTCAAAACTCTGAGGGGGGGAAGACATGAACTCTGGAAGCCTAAAGTGCAGTCTGTGTATTTATGTGTATAATGAGGGTCAAGACATCACAGAACCACAGAATGGTTCAGGTTGCAAAGGACCTGTGCAGATCAAGTAGTCCAACCCCACCCTGTCAGAGCAGGTTCACCCACTGCAGGCTAACACAGGAATGTGCAGGCAGCTTCCGAATGTTCCCAGAGGAGACTCCACAACTTCTCTGGGCAGCTTGTTCCTATGCTCTGCCATCCCTTAAGAAGTTCCTCCCCATGTTTAGACGGAACTTCCTGTGTTCCAGTTTGTGTCTGTTACTCTCTCCAGCAGTTCCCTGATCTTTTTGAATAGGGGAGTCAGAACCAGACACATGACTGTAGATGCAGCTTCACCAGGGCAAAGTAAAGGAGGATTTTAACTGTTTACCTGCTCAGTTCTATGCTAACATTAACACTTATCCTCTGAACAAAGCAAAAGGTACAGTAACAATTACCCAAATCAATAGAGCACTGGTTTCCCCAGAGAACACAGCAATAGTGTAGTTTTTCCTTTCTTAGAAGACAAGCCTTGTTTGTGGCTCTTATACAAGCTGCACAACAACAGTGATTCAGCAAAGCTGTCAGAAACATAAAGCTCTTTCCTACCTGTAGTTGCAGTTCAGGTTGCTTGTTTTCTGCTTCATCTGTGGATGGCTCCATCGCTATTGTTTCATCCTCACAGCTTCCCATTTCACCTTCTACCCCCAGAACTTCTTGCAACTCTGCCTAAAAGTAAAGCAAACAAAATGCTTTCCCTCAATTTTTTCTATTTCCTTAAAATACAAATAAAATCAAGTCTCAAGCTACAAACACCTTTGGATGGACCTCAAATGCAAACAATGTCTCAACATCGTATATGACTTTATTTATTCATTTATTTAATGGCTGGAAGGAACTCTCAAATCTGGGCAGCCTGTTCCAGTGTTCCACTGCTCTCACCACAAATGTTTTTCCTCATGTTTAAACTGACCTTCCTATGCTCCAGCTTTTGTCCATTGCCCCTTGTCCTACCACTGGGCACCACCAGATCCAGTGTCTTCCTCCTGACACCCAGACTTTAGATATTTGTAAGGGTTGATCAGATCTCCCCTTCAGCCTCCTCCTCTCTGGGTTAAACAGCTCCAGCTCTCAGCCCCTGCTCACAAGGCAGATGGCTCCAGTTCCGAGTGTTTTAGTGGCTTTGCACTGGACCTTCTCCAGTAGCTTCCTGCTCTTGAAACGGTTCCACCTGTAGTCCCAGCAGGAAGACAGATACCACTCACCAGCCACACTGCAGCTCCAGGATCACCACACAAGTTTGTCTTTAAAGATCTGAAGCTGGAAAAGTTCAGAGAAGCACTTCCAAAAAGATTGTTCAAACCCACATTTTAAATTTCCAAAAAGTGTCTACTAACAATAGCAGTCAAAAACACTACCCAACTCTCCTTTCCTAAACCCTGCCACTGAAGTGACAAAAAAGCTTACTCTCAGACCAAGCACTACTCAAAGCAGCGGCAAAATGGTGACAGACACCATTTTAAGGAGAATGTCCCTGGTTGCATTTTACCAGCTGACATTAAATCATATTCCCACTGTTCCTCTCTGAGATCCTCACCTCTATTAATGCTAGCTAGGAAACCCTCTTTGGGTCCTGCAAAGCCTTACACACAATGGAAGGCTTTGGCAGTAGTTTAGCTTCTCACTACAAAGCTGTCAGACACTGTTGCTAAATACAGTTCCATTTAAAACCAAAGACACACTAGAACTTTCTGCTACTAAGGTTATGCATACCAACAGGTCTGTATCTTCCTCCAAGTCTTCATCATCTACTTCCTCCTCATCTTCATTCAGGTCCTTCATACACTCTGCAGCCATCTTTTCAATATGGTCCATGGGCAGAGGAGCTGTAAAAGAAAACCACAAGGAGCCATAAACCCAAAGTAGTCACTGGATATAAATTCTAAAGTAGCTGAAAGAGAGCAGTGACTTTTCTTGCTTCTCCTTTCTCCAACAGCATCACAGGGAAATGAGAGCATATTTAGGGGTAAGGGGCAAAGACTAGGCAAGTGAACATCTAGGAAAAAAAAGCACTAACTGTTTCTGAGAGTGACAGTCAAGACAGGCAACAGGACATGAAAAACAATTTCATCCAATAATCCATGTCTCAGAAACTAGATCTCAGGAAGGAATAATGCCTGTTTACTAACACAAAGAGCCCGAGCAGCAAAACCATAAGCACTGACAGGTTAGCAGGTACGGTGGGACACAACAGTGCTCAGAAACATGACCACATAAGAGAAAGATACTACGCTAGGTTTGCACAGTAATGACATTTAATACTGTGCAAGACAAGCAGGAATGGACAAAACAACTGCTTCAAGGGAGAATTATTACAGGTGGGGTCAAATTCCTAGACTGATTTAAGATAAAGTAATTCTGTGATTTACTAAGATAACTAGTAACAGAAACTTTGTCCTTATGGAAGACTTCCATTTTCAAAGGAAAACCTGGAGAACACAACCATTCTCAGATGTTACATCACAACTGTGCTCCTCAGTTTAAGACAAAAACTGCTGGTGGTACAAGAGAAAATGAATATTAACTCCTTATGAATAAATCAGATTACAACTTTCTATCCACGAAAGGGAATTATTGTAGCAACCTCTATACTCAGTAGGATAAGTATCTGAACAAGGATTAAGCTGATGCTAGATGTGTATGAGAGGTATGTATTATGAGAGGTATTGTCCATATGAAAAAGGTCTAGACTCAGCACCCTTGTCAGGTTTTCCTGTTCTGTGTCCTTTGTTTCATGTTAGTTTACCCTAACAGAGCGTAATTCATCCCTGGTGTAGCCCTTGACTGAAGGAATACCCTCAAAGAATCACAGAACGGTCTGGGTTGCAAGGGACTTTACACATCATCTAGTTCCAGCCCCCCTGCCATGGGCAGGGACACTTCATGCTAGACCAGACTGCCCAGAGCCCCATCCAACCTGGCCTTGAAGACTTCCAGGGATAGGCCATCCACAACTTCCATGGGCAACCTCTTCCAGTGCCTCAGCACTCTCATAGTGAGGAATTTCTTTCCAAAATCTAATCTAAGTCTACTCTCTTGTAGTTTAAAACCATTCCCCCTTGTCCTATCACTAGATAGTCTTGTAAAAAGTCCTGTTCTAGGTTTCATGTAGCCCATTTCATGTACTAGAAGGTTAACCCCGCCCAAGAGACTTCTCCAGGGTGAACAGCCCCAACTCCCTCAGCAGAAAGTGTCACCAAACTATTCCTTTTTCACAATTCTATCCCTCTTCTTCTCTTCAATTTGAGTTTAAAGTACATTAATTCCCAAAGATCTACATGAATTGGACATAGCCAAGTTATCCTAATAGTTAAATGCACGCGATGCAAACACTCGCATCAAGCATCACAGAACGCCTGCCAGAAAAATTTTTGCTCTCATTTTCTTTCAAAGCAAAAGAGGACATTACTGTGTGTACTACAACAGCACATGCAGTCATACATCTGAATCACAGAATCATCAAGTCTTTTCCAGACCTCTAAGATCATCAAGTCCAGCCTATGGCCTAACATCACAACAATGTTGTGGTGTGGTGATGTGAACAAAGTTCAAGACGTTTACCATAAATACTGCTGAGCTCAGAGCTCCCAATCAAACTGCTGCAACATTACACTTGAGACTCAGACAGTTGATCCATTTCCTCAATCTACAGGTTTAAGCACAAGAATGCTTCTTTCTCACCATCTCATGCTAAACTAGATACATATTTATCCTTTGGATGTCTTAAGAGACACGCACTGAACACAAGCCTAAGCCAAACTACTGCCTGTCAACATGACAAGCAAGGAGGCAGAGCAACCATTTACATGTTTGAAGATGGCAGGAAAGGAAGACATGGAAATCCTTCTACCTTGAGAAATTACTTGGTTTATACAGCAGACACCCCTTCCAAGATCACACCTGGCACATGAAAACAGAATCATACAAGGCATCAAAAAAGCATCATACGTTTCCCGAGACCAAAAGCAGCAGCAGAGCACTGGCACAGGGAACTGGTAAGCAAATCAGAAGTGCTGTTTGTTCTGCTTCTCTTCATACCTCTGTATTTTACGCATTGCTGTCTCATGTCCATTTTCCAACTTTTTCTTGGCTATTTTCCCTTGCCATTCCTCTTCAAGCTCCTAGTCATTACCCTGAAAATACAGCATTTCCTAAGAAGTTCTCATCTTTGCTTTATGCTGTGCCAACCACATATCAACTTCCTCCACCAACTCTCCGAAGTAAAGTTATTTGCATGCAAATCCCAACTGTTCAATTCCTCTGATACTTTCCCCTGCAGACACATGACTGTGACTCACCACTGTCAGTAAACACTGCATAAAACACAGATCTCCAGGACAGAAACTTACAGTCAATTTAAACAGATCTAAAATGGATTACATCTGTCCCCTGCATTTGCTGAATCAGCTGAAATGAACCCAGGTACAAGTCTGTTACCGGTCAAAAAACCTCATTTACTGTGTCAGTGCTTCAGCACCTACATCACAAGTGTTGCTCAGGTACTTGACCCTTAAGACAGCAGGGCACATTCAAAGGCATGAGTTTATTTCCTGCTTGAAACCCCAACTAGAGGCAAAAAAGCCAAGTGGTAGGATGGTTGGCTCATCTCTGTCTATTCCAGCACAGCAAGTTAAGGCCACAATTTCAAACACCCAAGGAGCTGACCAACTGGCATTTACTGGTCACAGACTGTGAAGATCTCTGTACTAAAGATGTGGCAACATGGCACATCTTCACACATATGTACACATATATCTACACATATCTTCACACCAGAGGGAGAGGTCACCTCCCCCGTGTTCTCCATGTAGAGCTCTAGAATGTAAACCCAGGAGTGAATTACTGTGCCTTGTGCTCAGCCACCAACTGAACACTAGTACATACTGTACTGGGTTCCTTTTTTCTGTCCTTCTTCAGACACAATGTTTCTTATGAGAATCATAGAATCATTTAGGTTGGAAAAGACCTTTAAGATCATCGAGTCCAACCTTAACCCAACTGTCCCAAGCCCACCAGCAAGCCTTGTCCCTAAACTCCAGATCTACACGACTTGTAAACACGTTCACGGATGGCGATTCAACCCTCACCCTGGGTGGCCTGTTCCAAGGCCTGATGACCTTTTCAATCTCACTTGTCCTTGCTGTACCCTCCTCCTTCCCAGGCACCAGCCTGTATCCTGCCTCCACCACTCACCATGTCCCCAGTGCCAGGAGCAAAGCTGTTCATCTTCCATGAGCTTCCAAGAGCTGTAAGTTGGTTTGGGTAATAGTTTTAGGAGCCACAATACATGCCTTTAGAAGGCAGAGCAAATATTAATTTCACACAGCATGAAGTTTCATTTTCCAGTTGTGAACACAGAGACTGAAAATGCACATTAAGCGACACGATAAGGACAAAAAGGAAGTCAGCACTTGAAAGGCTGACAATTCAATAGCTCCTGACACACATGGTTCATCCTTAAAACACTATTCTGCATGTTTTAACCATGAGCAACCTATGTCTAATGACAGTTATACTTTGTGCTTATTAGCACAATTATGTTTAACTTTGCTGCAGTCTTGAAATCCAGAGCGTAGAATTAGGTTTTGGATACAAACACTTCCTCCATTAATTTAGGTTTAGATTCAAACACTTCTCATCAATCACATGTTTAGACAGTCACTTTTTAAAAAAAATAAGTGTAATTCTTCAATTCCCTGCTGTTCTGGGTGAAGTCCCTTTGGAAAACTGCAAATAAGGCTATAGCTGCACTAACCCTTCTTTCAGGCACTTCTCACAGCTTGTAGCAAGAATAGGTCCATTTGCCTTGCCGCATCTCAACCACTTGTTGACACTTCTCTCTTGCAGAGGCAGCAGCATTCTAACAGGCAGCCACAGAATCATTGAGACTGGAAAAGAACTCTGAGATCATCAAATCCAGCCTATGACTTGACATCACCATAACCATGACCACAATACTAAGTGCCACGTCCAGTCTTTTTTTAAACACCTCCAGGGATGGGGATGCCACCACTGCCCTGGGCAGTCGATTCCAGCGTCTGATCACTCTTTTTGTGAGGAAGTGCTTCCTAACATCCAATCTAAACATTCCCTGGTGCAGCTTCAAGCCCCGCCCTCTCATCCTGTCATTAGTTGCCTGGGAGAAGAGCCTGAGCCCCACCTGTCTACAACTTCCCTTCAGGTAGCTCAGCCAGCGCAACAGATGAACTGATTCAGCACAATAATGCAAGTTTATTTTTACAGATCAGTTTCCTTAGCCAGCTCACCCTGCAGCTCTACAAATATGTAAACCAGCTCAAAGGCAGAGCACACTCTACTAGAGATGGGTCTTCTATGCAGCAGCCTGATTTATAGTAGATTACAGCAACTCTGTAAAACTGCATAGCTGCAAGCAAACTCACCAGACAAAACTAACAGATGCTTAAAATATTAAGAATAGTAATGATCCATTCCAAAAGACACTATAACCTCCTACAAAACACAAGCTATGGCATTCTCCAAGGAATTCCAAGATTCCTTTCCTAAAACTGTATTCAGTTTTGGTTACAAACTCCAAGTAACTAAAAATACAGCGCTCACTCAGTAAATTTGGCATTAAACAAAAAAACATAAGGAAAACTAAACAATAAACAACCTGCCCCTCACAAATGCCCCACAATTTCTATTTTGAATTCATTCAGTACCTCCTAAATGTTTCTATGGCTTCATATGCTAAACAAGTACATCTTAGTTTAGCCATTACATTGGCTAAACACCGTGTGTTTTCTTCCTGCATTTACATGAGCACAAGCAAAAAACTACTCTTACCTCACCTGAACCTTTCAAAGTAAAGAGCAGTTCTCACTTCAGATTCTACCAGTCATGAAAACACATTTTAGATAAATAAGTGATTCGTAAATAGGAATCTTTAATATATTATTCAGGTTGTCAATAAATAAAATCCTGACACTTTAACTTACTTTTCCCTTTTGGTTTTGATCTCTCTCCTTTCACCTTTTCTCCTGTGATAGCAGCAAGCTCTGCTTCTAGGTCCCCATCATCACCACCATGCTCTGCACATAGCAGCATCTCCTCAGGATTGAAGTCCACAAACAGCCCCAGCTGGAGCCAAGGGAAAAGAAAAAAACAAACCGCCATAGTTAGTGCCATTTCTGAGGATCATCTTTGTTCTATCATACCACTTCTATTACCAAAACAATGCATTCCAAGGCCCCATAACTGCTATAAAGTACTTACGCATCTTAACAGATTTCAAATACTCCCTCAAAAATCCTACACAATCAGTAGTCTGACATAACAAGGTAAAATATGATGTCTGTTATACTGAGCCTTGTGAAGCAGATACCATCATGGAAGTTCAGAGCATTTCCTGCAACAGCTGAGCTAAAAAATATTCACTCCTTGTTCACCCAATACAGGTTTGACCAGCATACACCACAGAGGTTTCACCCTCATCTCTCAGAAGCAGCTGTATTTACATGTACAGACTCTTTACCTCAGTTTGTAAATCACAAACCCACAAGAAATAGTAATCCAAAACCCAGCAATGCCTGCACTACTATGTCTCAGTCTAATACTTTTATAATGCCATGCTACCATGACTTTTATATTGCTTGTTAAGATTACTAACTGCCCCAGAAATAACATTTATTGAAAGCATGCTAAGCTGTTTTTATAATCATTGAGTAGATTCACCCTATGAAGGAGGTGGCATAGCTTTCCTCAGACTTTTCCAAAGCACAAGTCCCTGATGGCTTATCAGTCTTCACATGGCCAAGCAGCCTGCACTGCAGCTTCTCTCACGCAAAGAAACAAAAATCGGTTGTTATTACAAAGGATCAACAATCTCCTCCTGCTTCCAAGGATCTGAAGTGCTGCTAGAAGCTGAAGCTGCCTGTCATATGAGTAAGTAAAAACAACTTGTTTTAACTTTGTATAAATTGAGCTGATGGTGGCTGCTGCCATGACATATTTTGCATTCCTCTTCCAACCCTTTTATAATCCCAGATGAGAATGTATATCATAGCTGAGACACACCAATTGCAGAGAGCAGGAACAATATTCAAAACCAGCAGCTAATTGCTTACTAGCCCAAATCCCACCCTTGTCCTCCTGTAAGACACTGGGCTGATCGGTCAGCTGCCCTCTGCCTTATCCACCTCCGTTCCGTAAACAAATCGAATACATCTGCTGTCACAGAATCACAGAATATTAGGAACTGGAAGAGACCTCAAAAGATCACCTATCCCAAATCCCCCTGCTACAGCAGGATCACCTAGATCATGTCCTGGCTAGAATAAAAAGGTCAGAACGAGAATTGATTAGGAAATAGCTATAATAGTGCCCTAATGATTCAAGTTCCATGAAATACACGCACACCTTTTATCAATGTGCAAAATAGATCAGGAGAGTGTGGGACCTGTACTGCATGGCAAGGGTAGAAAGTGAATCAAGTGCAGCAATGAAGCAAAGAACCAAATCCAGCAGCTCTAGTTCTAAACCTACCCCATCTGTTCAGTAAGGTATGTTTACTGTGAGATCAACAGTATTAAAGAAATGCTTAATAAAGCAAAAGTTATAAAAAACCCGCAGTGGATATATCACACAGCACAAAACCAGTTTAAATCGAGTTAACTTGCAAGCAAAAAAGCCACTCACTAGGGGATTTATGTGAACAAATAATCCCCTATGCAAAAATAACTAAGTGCACTGAATTAAAAAATAGTAAAATATATTAATTAGATCTCTTTTTGTCTCTTTAGAACATAGTTTCTTCTTTTGGAAGGATACGTATTTTCAACTTTTATCTTCTCCCTTGTTCAAATTAACTAGATCATACACCAGACCTCTCCAAATGAAAAACGCTAATTTTCTCATTAGAGCAACAGTGTTGTTATAGTTCTAACTAAACCATTCTGCATCCAGTATGAGAATACCAGCTCCTCAGAAATCACCAGACTTATCATAGCTATTTTCTCTATTCTCATACTCAGTAATTTCTGCACATGCTATTTGCCTCTATCCCATCTTCACAGATTTCTAGTTCCATTCTGGTTCTAATACATCCTTTACGTCTGAGAGCTTTGCTCTGGCTGTCAACCATGACTAAATCAAGTTTTTCTCCTCAAGCCTTCTGAAACTACATCCAAAAGTAAAGAGTATGAAAAAAACCAATCAACCAACCAACAGATGAACATACCTAAGCTCACTCTTAGCTACAGGAAACAAACATGTTTATCAGTGTATTGCTGCAACACAACCATACACACATAAATCAACTACCTCTGGTGTAGCACCTTCATATTCTTCCATTTGCACTCCCAAATCTGCTATTCAATACTTTTGTTTCTTAGAGATGCAAGAAAATCCTCCACATAGTTCAAGTTATGATTAAATCAGCACAGCTGAGGCAGACTACTATGAGCATGAGTCATGAGGTCTCATGTAAAGATTACAGCATTACAACACTGTGTCTTGCCGGTAAGAGCTCCACTGCTGCCCATCAGATATCTCCTTTAAGAAGTGTGCTAGAGGAGAGAGCAAGAAAACATGCACCGCGCTATATAATGAAGGACATTTTAATGTAGCATCTTATTAACGCATGGGCGCAGGGAAACAACAGCGAGAGGTCTCAACGAACTAGACTGAAGAGCAGCGGGGCTAGGAGCTTTCCCTACCTGCTCTGCAACCACTTGGTCTTGGCTCTCTGTCTCCCTTACCTGCTTTGCAACTGCAGCTCCCTGGCCCTTGGCCTGAGGGCTTTTCTTAGGTCTTCTGCCGAGCATGCTGGTTCATGAATTGCAGAGGGTTGTGTCTCTAAGGGACTGAGAGCACATAAAACTGAGAGTTCGCATCCCCGCACTGCGAACGGGACGAAAGCAAAAGCAGAGCGCAGGCTACACAACACCCACCACTCTCATCCAGTACCGGGCAGCACCCGGAGGTAAGAGGAACACCCACCCGCCCAGGGCAACACACTGCCCGGAGTCCAGGCCCACCCCCGCCACCCTCACCCCTCCTCCGCCTGCAGCAACTCCCGCCGCGTGCGCACCCGCCCTGCAGCCAGGCCCGACCTCTCACTCTCGCAACAGGACACCCAGCCTCCCTCGCTTTCCTCCTCCCACCGGACTCCGGGCCATGGGATGCAGGAAGGGAGAGTGAAATAGGCCCGCCCACCCCGTGCAGGAGAAGCCGGTTAAGGCGATACGCTGAGTCTCGTATAAATAACCACCGCCATGCGCCTAGGGACCGCCACGCCACTGGCCGCAACCGGCTCACCTCGTTTAGATGCCGCTCACTCCCCAGCACCACTGAGTCCCAGCAGCCTTCAGGCACCGCCGGAGCAGCAGACCCCGCCCGCCCCGGGACGACTCAGGACAACAGCGCGCGTGCGCGGAGGGCGGGGCCAGAGTCAGCGGCCCACTGCGGGTGGTGGTAGTGCTTTCCAGTCCCGCAAGAGCAGACCGGCAGGAGCAGTCATCAGAGGGATCATGAAGCCGTAGTCGCAGCTTCTGCATCAGGGAGGTGGCGGGCCCTGCGTAACCGCCGCCTGGTGAAGAGTTCAGTTACAAAAGCAGATTCCGAGAGACCGCAGCGTCTGAGGTGGTTTCTCAATCGATCAATCAACCAAAAAAACCCCAAACAAACCGGTTACCAGAGTAATTCAAATGTTGGGGTTGCAAAATCCAACCATTAACACAACTATCCCAAGCTCAGCACTACTGTCTGTCCATAAACTCCAGCACTACACGACTTGTAAATGACAAGTTACTCCTGGCATTGATACTTTCCTGGTAGCAAACAGCACAGCCCCTTCAATTTAAATATTGAGACTTGATTACAATATAAAGGCCATTTTCATTATATCAGTAATGCAAGTCAAAGCATGTTTTTGTTGACTTTAATAACATCTGTCTACACAAAAGAAAAGCTGCATAAACTTCAATGCCACAAAGATATTGCAGGTCTTAACCAAAAAAAAGCACACCTCCTTAGCCTGAGTAGTGATGCTGGTGATCCAGGGACCAGTTACCAGCACCTAACAATATTTTAAAAGCAAATCACTGGATTTCAAAGTAGTTAACATGCTTGGAAGCAAATTCTTTATTATTTAAAAAGTGCTTTGATACAAACATTTTAACAAAGCATTTAGAAAAAATTTTTCACCATTTCCATTTTATCACAACTTTAACAAAATTTAAAAAAATTATTTAAAATATTTACACATATTAAAAATAAAATGTCTACTGTCTCAGTCATCCTTGAGCGCATATGCGACATCATCCTGGCTGACATTTAGTCGCACTCGCATGTGAAAATATTTATTACTGGAGTCCAGCAGCAACAGCCTGCAAGCACCAAGTCTTGAACAAATTGCCATCATTTCTGATATGGTAGGACTCTGCACGCCTTCGATTCTACACAATGCGATGTGTTGGCGATAGACCTGTTAAAAATACAGAAAAAGGACACAGGTCACATTTACCTGCTGCTGCAATCCAATAAGTCAAAGAAAATTAAGAGCTCCAGTCCATCCAGGTGAAATGCAAAGGTGCTGCTGGTTTAGCACAAACCATCAGGGCTTTGTCAAGGAAGTAATTCCAGCTGTAGTCTCTTCTTTCTTAGCTAAAAAGCGAAAGCAATTCACAGCCTGCCTTGTCTGCAACTACAGTGTTTTATCAGTTGAATCTGACTAAAGCTTATCCAGCAGATTAAGAGCTATCACACAACTAACTACGTATCAGTCCACTCAGCAATGGTTCTCAGTCCCTGTGATGAGTAAGCTCCAGTCACACAGACTACAAGCATGATGGACAATGGCTTAGAAAGGCATGCCACGCCTTTAACACAAGAGAATCATGCAGACTGGTAAATCTATAACAAGAATCAGCTTGGGGCTTCTGCATTTCTATTTAGAAAAGCAGAAAACCGCTTTTGTTGTTAGTTGAAAACTAAGAGAAATAAGTAACAAATCAATATAAAAGTTATTTGAAGCTCAAGAACCCAGTATATTTATGTGCAATCAACCCATGCAGTCATAGACAATGCCCTTAAAGTGCTACTTACAAACCCATAGAACCACATAGCAGTTTGATTATTTTATATATAAATGCTTAGTGCTAAACATTACTATAGGTATTAGCACTTAGCTTCCATGCTATGAATTATGAATTGTGCAGACTTCACAGCTCTGCCATGTATTTTATGAGTCTGCCAAAAAAATCACTAAAGCTACCAATGGTAGCACTGACCATACTGAGACAGTGATACAGAAAATGGAATCAATGCTCAGTTTTCCTCCCTGAACTGTGTTGCCTGATACTGTTTCTCTCATTTTTCCTGTTAGGTGGGAGGCACACAGTATTTTCAGATGGAGGCCAAAAAAACCCCAGCTTTGTGACTCTGATCACTGGTAATATTAATACAATAGGAGGTGTTTCCAGTTATAAAGCATTTCATCCTATTCAAAAGCAGGTGGTAGCATTCAATTAGGCTTTACAACAAGCATGGATGACCATGCCTCAATTTTCCTTCCAACATATATTCCATTCAATTTGAAGAATGCAAACCCCAATTATTTAAATATTTACCATTTTGCCTTGTAATTTTAAAATTTTGAAATAAAAATAAAAACCCAAAAGTACTCCGAGACATGAACATACCTGTTGAACTGTTGCCTCCTCAACTCCCGCCCTGCGAAACTCTGCTAAAATTGCTTTCAAAAAGAACTGTTCATGCAATGAGGCATTCCTGAGTATCAAAACAGAAAAGAGTTATAAAAATCAATCTGCAAAGTTTAGAACTTACAAAACATCCAGAAGGGAAAGTGCTTGATAACCAAATATTTAAGTGCAGGGCATTTCTGTACCTGAGAGGGATAGTTTATGACAACTAGCCATTATATTACAGCAACTCCGGCACCACAATACTCTGCATTTCGGTTCACCTCACCTTTTTTAAAGTACTTGAACATTACCTTTAATTCCATAGATCATGTATATTCTGTGTGTTATGAGCAGCTTTCATCACTGAATTGATGTTTTCAGGCTCAAGTCACACAGTAACAGCAGACCTTACATATCCAATGAAATACTGTATTTGTACTCCTTAGTTCCCCCCTTGGCTGCTGAAGCAGATTCCTGGTTTTGTTTTGTTTTTACTAGAAACCGGTAAAGCACTTGAACAGTTAACACTGTACACAGGGTACTGAAGGGCAAAGTTCAGAACACGATACCTCATGCATATTCCCTCAGGAAACCTTTTAAGTCTGTCAAGACTTCCATTTGTCTTAACAAAACCAGTTCAAATGGGCAAGTCTTGCATTCTGCTCAGAACTCTGTGGTTGCATCTAAGCAAGCAAAAAGAGTGGCATAATACAAGCAGTTATGTAGAAGGGAACAGTTGACTCCTGAAGACCTGGTGCCTACAAAGCACATATCTGAGTGGCTTTTCCTTCAATCTAGCTCAGACCTTCAGTCTGGTCCAGTACACTGAACAAGTAATAGCTAATTGTAGTTGTGGGCTCTTAATGTATCTTCCAACTGGAAGGAATTAAAGTATGTGTAACATGGAAACTGATGTGCAGTGAAGTCACATAATCACAGCATGTTACAGGTTGGAAGAGACCTCAAAATATTGTACAATAAGCAGGGACAACCAGCAAATTTAAAAAAAACCCTCCTGATCTGAGCTAAACACAGTAACATGGAAACACCCTGTATAAACTTGTGCAAGTGCCATCTATACCTTTGTTTTCATGGTCTTGAATTCCAATTTTCTCCTGTTTTCTCTCATAAATGTGCTGCTGCAAGGTTCATTCTGAATTGTACTTCAAGCACGCGGCATCATGTATGCTCCCAAAGAGTGGTGAGGACAGACCCAATGTTTTTGAAAAAAGAGCCCAGTGAAAAAGTCAGAAAAGCAAAGAAATTCCTCAGAGATGTCTTTACCTGATTGCATTTATATATGGTGATGAAAACATTTCATCTATGGCTTCTGTTACATGGGCCATCTTGACTATTTCAGGGGTTTTCTTTTGGCTAGAAAGCTCACAGATCTCAGTGGCCCTTCTGCAGATATCAAGGCAACGCCTTGCATCACCTGAGAGCGCTGCAACCTGGAAGTGAACATGACAGGTCAGTAGCAATATTCCTTCTAAGGTGAGAAAAGAAAATAATCAATAGACAGAAATCCCAAAAACCTGACCAAAACAGGACAGCTACTATTAAAATCCCAGACTTCAACAAGCTTAATTACCAAAATCAATAGAGGTAGATGTCCCACATCTCCACCCCAATGTGGTCATAACAAATTCAAGACAACTCTTGTCTATAACCACTGAATCCAGAGATTAAGAGAAAAGTCCAGAAAATTCAATGCAAGCAGTTCAGTTCCACACCGAAAGTTTTCAAAAATGTTATCAATAAAGAACCTGTCGTAAATGAGATTCCCACACAGGAAAAAAAGAAAAAGGCAGAGGAGTGGAACTCCTCAGTTATTTTTACTAGGTCTCAAAGAAACATCTGGTTTAATAAATTTACATTTAAGCGCCTGAAAATTTTTAGGCACTTAAAATTGAAATTCATGAAATTACACAGTTCTTGAAGTCCTACTTGTGGTTTACAATTTTAATAAAACTGTGCTCATTCACTAGATGCAGGACTAGCCTAGTTTGCTCATAACGCATAAAAGCCCTAGAAGCCAGCTGAAGCCAAGAATGAGAAAACTTATTAAAATCTAATTGCAGGTTATTTTTCTAGATTTTCTGGAGAAGATGTATGCAAGTCCACAAAAAAAAAAAAAAGACTT
>VZRI01004806.1:24086-42875 GCA_013397515.1 Upupa epops
TAAGGTTAGGCTGGATGAGGTGCTGAGTGGCATGATCTAGATGTCAGATGTTTAGGTTTACTTGGTTGGTTTTAGGTTGGACTGGATGATCTTTAAGGTCTTTTCCAGCCTCATCATTACTGTGAAAATCACCACTATTCTTCTTACCAAAAAGTGGTTCCTTCATAACAAAAACAAGCTCTTACAAGAGATTTACTTGTGTACTCCCTTTTAATCCTACGATGCTTAGCAGAAAAAGTTTAAGCATATGCTGTATGACAGATATTATAACCATTTTAATAGCTTAAACTATAATTGCTAACAGAAGACACTAAATAATGCATACATCTTAATTGAGAAGCTTCTGATATCTAATGATTTATTTTTTGTATAACTGAGTATTAAGATTATTCCTGAGGAATAAAATTAATGTGGATATTTGCACTGTCACTAGCATACTAGTTTTTTTTCCCCAAGATCATCCAATTAGTCACATTATACCAAGCACTGGAGAAGGCGCTGACACCTACCATTACCATAGATCATGTCACACCTCCTTGGAATATACTGCTGCCTTCTCGAAGTGGGTGGAAAAAGCAAGGACACTACTTTAGCAATTTTTCCCTTGAAAATACCTGGTCTACCTTAGAGGTTCACTGTATGATCCACTAATTGTGTCTCGCTTGTCCCCAACAGAGAACACACAACCATAGAAGCAAGTCTGACTACTGTCAAACAAAACTACCCCCCTATAGCCCTCCACACTGCACCTAGCATAACACAAAGGTACCATGCTGACCTTCCTGGAAACCAGCTGAATTGCATCCTCCTCAAATGCTTTCACATTATTTAGTCTGGATGAAATAATTTGCTGTAATTGTTTGTAGGTGTAGGGCTGAAATGACATTCTGGTGAGACCCTGCAGAAAATAATACAACACAGTGAGGAGCATGTTTAGTGCCTGCAAACTCTCAACCAGTTGTTAGTGCCTGCAAACTCTCAACCAGTTGTGCATAGATCGTACTGTTAATAAAGAAGCAACTTCTCCTTCACATCCTTCTCACTCAACTGATACACTTTAATCAATTCTTCCACTCCCTCTCTGTCAAATAAAACATGCGTATCAACATAACTGAGCAAGAACTGCTGGCTGGACCTCCCCCAGGTGAGAAGTAAGCACTGCTGCTTGCAGGATTCAGTTTTCTCTTATGAAACCAGTATGCAAATCAGAGCTACCTAATACAAAAATCTTTTGATTATAACTGCTTAAATGTTATTTTTTTAATATGGTAACAACAGACGCTAAAAACAAATACTCTCCTTTGCTGAATCTGTACAAGTGTCTACAGCCATTACTATTGATTTCACATTAGGAATCAGCCAAGAATCTTCTTCTGACCCAAGCTAAAAAACACAGATTAGACTTCTGGTGTGAAAGCAATGTTAGAGTTTATGTGCTTTCACATTCTACACTAGGCCTGACTTTTGCATTCCTTATGCAAAATTCTTCTCTCTTGTGACTATACAGACTCAGCTGATGTGCAGGTTTAGTAGGCGGGGGAAAGAAATTCACATACTGTGAAACTATTTGAGTCACAGAAGGATGAGAACAGCACTGTTTTTGCAAATCACTTTCCAGAGCAAAAGATGTAGAGGTGACTTGGGAAAATATATTCAGCACGTGTGTAGAGTGCATGCCACCTTTTCTGCAGAGGTATGCAACAGTGAATATCCACTAGCTGATGAGAGCAAACAGAAAGTAGTAATAAGCTGCTTGAAAGTGGAAGGGAAACCAGAAGAGAATTCTTCTAAATTCTGAACACCTTAATTATGAAGCACAGTATTTAACTATCCAGACAATAACTATCCAGACAATAATATGTTTAAAAACCACATGCATTCTTAATGTACTCTTACAAGAGCACAGTGTACTCACATGGCATAACATCTGATGAGCAAGCTGGCTCCCAAGCTTACTCTGCTAAGATCTGTCTGTTCATTACATGCCCTCTGTAGAGGGGTTATGAAAGTATTGTTTATCCTGATATAACCAATCCTGATTTTCTCCCAGAATACTTTTGTTTGCATACAGTATTTAAGCTGTTCACATTTTATAGCTTAGCAATAAAACTGTTAGGACATACCAGCCTGCTAGCTACTCTGTTCATCATGATTCTCTCTGGCAAGTCCATGGTGTTAGCAATGGCCACGATGATTAACTTGGAGTGCTTTTGAGTTGGCCAGTCAAATAAATTGTACATCACATTCTGTTTCCGGGTCCATAGAAGATCCAGCTGCAGAGACAAAAAGAGAAGCTTGAGACAAGCACGGCCTTGTTATTTACAATACCTGGTGAGGGTTGGAAAAAGCTAGCCACAAAAGACTTTTTACATGATTTTGGACAAGCTGCCTCTATTGGAATTCCTTTATCCATCTAATAGGACTGCGTTTTCCGAATTAGTGCTCTAATCTATTTTGGAAAAGCACACTCCTACTAGTCCATGAACACTATCTATTACAGCACAGTGATTAAGCAGCTGGAGTTTTTAAACACTACTGTGATATTAATACTACACCTACAAGATCAAAAGACCCTCCATGTGAGAGCCTGAATTAGCTCATAGCAAAAAAATCGTAAGTGATTATTTAGTTATCACTGCATATAACACATTCAAGGAGTTTCAAGGAGTTTCAGAACTGCATATAACTTAGTTTCACTGTGAATTTTCTCACTAGCTAAGTAGCAGCTTCCAGATAAAATACAGTTGAGTTCTACAGCAAAATAACCTATTCCATGACCTGGACCAAAACAAAACAATGTGAAATCCAAGGCAGAGAACATGGCAAGAGGCTAACTGTCTATTTACACTCAGTTTCTTCATAGGAATAAAAGGAACTATTTGTGTCTCTTCTCCTAAGAATATTCTAGGCATGTATAATTTGTCTTTTTCCAGCCTCCATAAACTTGACTTCTTACTATAAGGGAAGGGAATGAAAGAATATTTGTCTCACCTCATCCACTATCAGCACTGTTGTTTTCCTCTTCGGTCCAGGTGTACTGAAGAGTTTGGCCAACAACACTCCAGCATGGGTTGCTGTAACCCTCTGACCTGTCAGTAACTGGACAAGGATTAAACAAGGTTGCTGGTTAGTCACACTCAACTAATTTTGTTTCCAGGTCACTGGGTTAAAGCAAGCCTGGACTGACAAGGGTCTTGAACAGTTCCCGTCCAATGCCTTTCAGGTGATCTTAATCCAGAAGGTTAATTTACATCCATACAAATGCCAGCACAGTCAGTAGTCCCAAATGAGATATACTACACACTAGTTTCAGACTTCATGGCAATCTGACATACAGTACAACTGACAGCATCCCTCTTTAGCTGGACAGCTATGATAGCAGACCCATTAATGATTAAGACCCCTTTAGTAATTGTTCTACTGCTACACTAACTTAGAGTTGCACATTTTAAAAGTAAAGAAATGACATGCAGAAAAAGTTACAGAAGGAAAAAAAACCCAAAAATGATCTGTTTACTTTTAATAGTGAATGGAAGTAATAAATCAGGCTATTGCCCAGCCACTGCTTGAAGAAGTTGGCCATGGCATTAAGTTTTGGCCATGGCCTTTAATATTTTAACCTGCTCTAAGATAAAAGCATACAGTCTTTCAGAGAGACCACTTGCATGAATTAATGTTAAGATTCAGATCCTCAGTGTATTACAGTGTTCAAGATAGTAAAACACATCTTTCAAACCAGTGCCACCTAGGAGGCTTTACTTACTTCTAGTATCTGCACATAAGCTTGGTGAGGGTCAGTCAGCTTCATGCCATTGATCTCTAGACACTGGAATGATGGTAGCTCATCATTTTCTGCTGCTTGCTGAAGACAGCGAATTACTTCATGAACAGTTGCAGTTTTACCTGTTCCAGGCACTCCAGAAATGTACATACACCTATGAAAGAACACCACCTTTGCAGTAGTCTGAGCAAGATGCTAACCACTCTTGGACTTAATGAGCTAGGATTCTGTGGCTCTGAGGCCAGCTTTTGAGCAGTACTCCTCTGTCACTTGAGGCAATTCCCTGTATTTGAATAGCTTTATTTGCACTCTGGGATACGTAATACTGGAGGATGACAGGGCTTTTATTTTTACTGAAGTCATTAAGAACATAAAAACACTTCATAAATCTAATTTACCAATGCAAAGAAAGGTTTTCCAGGTATCTGAAACTGACTATTGTATTTTGGTCTTAAATTTATACAATAAAGCCCACATTATTTCTGTGGTCAAACCTTCTTAAGGAAATAAGAATACCAGGAAAATTCAAGTAGGAACCTTAATTCAGCCAAATGACAACCAGTTTTTAAATAAAAGTAGCATTAATTGTGTGACTGATGCTATGCCATGGTTAGATGTGATACTGGTTAGTCTCAAACTCACCCTCCTGTTCCATCAATAAGTTTGCTTTCCACAAAGTTATAGATATCCTGGAATTCTTCCTCACGACAAGGTAGAGTTTCTGGGACAGCAGAAACATGCAGCCTTTTGGTTTAAAAAAAACAAAAAACAACAAAACAAACAAACAAACAAACCATAATTGAAATAGGAGGCCCAAGGTTTGCAATCTCACAGTTCTACCTGAAGGGTCTAGAGAGAAAAACCCAGCCAGATGCTCCACCTTTCTTTCACACTCACATGTAGTTTCTCAAATTTTCTCACATACTTATCTCCAAGTAGAGGTATAACAGTGAGATTGCTTATAGGAAACTAAAAAAAAATCAGTTTGAAAGATACACTGAGTCCTTAACACATTTATGGCTTTTTTGCACTGTGAAGATTTACGATACCTGCAAAACTTTTTCACATACCAGAAGACGGATATTATACCTTTATAGTCTAAGGCTATGAAGATCTTTGCTTTTGTAACATTGCATAACAACAGATACCCAATTCTGAACAACTCAGCATGGACTGGTAAGTTTGAAATTGTGAAAGTGTGAAAGTAGTATTTTCAACTTTAGTAATTGTACATCTAGTGTTGTACTGTACATTCCATTCACAAACGCACTTCTGGTATCAAAACACCATGCATTTTTACCAAGTGTATTCAGTATGGTAAAGATGACACTTCCCTGCTTCGGAACAGAATGTTTTAGGCTTCAATGGACCTTAAATATCATCCAGTTCCAACTGGATGCTACCATAGGCAGTGACACCTCTCACCAGACCAGGCTGCTCAGAGCCCCATCTAACCTGGCCTTGAATGCTTCCAGGGAAGAGGTATCCACAACTTCTCCGGGCAACCTGTTCCAGGGCCTCAGCACTCTCAGTGAGGAATTTCTGCCTCGGATACAATACAAATCTCCCTTTTTTTAGCTTGAAATCATTCCTCCTTGTTCTATCACTAGACACCTTTGTAAAAAGTCCCTTCACAGCTTTCCTGTATCCCCCTTCAGGTACTGGAAGGCTGCTATAAGGTCCCCCCCAAAGCCTTCTCCTCTCCAGGCTGAGAAGAGCCTACCACTCCGCATAACTGATGCGAAAAAAGAGAATATTTTCTCTTGAGCACACCTTACCTTAATCTGGCTTCTTCTAACAGATTGGCTGGTTTCTGTGCCACATGGTTGCGCCTGGGAATTTCAGGAGTGGCATCCCGGGGTGTCTTGGGTGTTCCTGATAAGGGCTACAAAGAAAAGCTATAAGCCTCAAACAGACTTTCTACACACAGCAATTTCTACTGGAGACTGATAGTTCATGCAAGTTGCCTAAATATTGCTTATGTACAAAGACCACACAGGGATGCCAGAGTACAAGATGAAAAGAGAAAGAGGTATTACAAAAGGAATTACTTAACTAGTCTCATGGTCCCTTCTTAAGGGAAAAAAATTACACTGGAAAGGGGGTGGTGACAAATCCCACCTTTTACCCGTCCAGAGAAATTCTATATCATTAATGCTTTTCTAAAGTGCTGTGTTACAAAGTGATCCAGTTCTTAAGAAAAGAGCAAGCAACTAGAAACTCATCTATCTGAATTTAATTGTCCAAACAAGGCATACAATATCTTAATTTGTCTTTGTTGTGCTTACAAGTTCTAGTTACATTAAATTTTCTGTGCTAGACATTTCATAAACAGTAAAAACTAGCCTTTGACAGTATGTGCCCAGCTACAGTGCTGAATACAGTCTTAATAAGTGAGGCTTAAGATCCATTAAGTCTAGTATCCCTAATCCAGCAGCAGCCAGGAAATCATCAGTAACTGCTGGCCAAACTCTTTAGTGCAGCCACAAACACTACGGAGCACCCTTTCATGTTGGGAACCTCCTGCACAACACTAAGTTTTCAAGAATCAGGACAGCTCTACTGTTAAGTACAGATCAGGTCTTACAACCTTCAATTTTATGTATTGACTGCATTCAATGAAGCATTCACATAAATACAACTAAAAGGCCCAGCACGCAGCTTACAACAGGAGTTAAAAGGGTGGCTGTAAATGGATTCATCAGTCTGTTCATCTCCAGCCCAATATTACATTTTCCTATTTAGGCCAGAATTTTCTGATCAACACCATCACAACTCACAATAGGCAATTTGCATAACCTCCTCATACCAAAGTTCATATGAATCAAGATAACGTGTCATTAAGTTGTCAACCCCCTAGCTTTTAATTGTGGTACACAGGCATCAAGCATTCAAATAATTGTCCCAGAAACAAAACCAGCTCTTTTATATGGAATCTTACTGTTTTCTTCGGTGTCTTAGCAGGAGTGTGATCTGAGGACTTCCTTGAAGATTTTGGGGTGCTGAATATTTTGTTTGATTTAGTTTGCTTTTCTGGTGTACAGGGCACATCCTCTTCATCCTCCTCACTACTTGAAGAGTAATTGCTGTCTGAGTTAGACAGAAAATCCTCTTCCTCATCTGCCTCTATTGCATTCAATAAGCTAAGAAACACAGATTACATGATATTTTAACAAAACACACAACTCCACACACTGCAAAATATCATTTCTGCATTTACAGATTTCTCTGTAGTTAGCGCTAATCAGCAAGCCAAAGTCTGTCCCCATTGAATCATAAATTTTCCATGGCTATTTGACAGCCTGGTTTAAAGAATGTCAGTTTTCTGATGACCACCATGAGCTGGCTTTATGTTTCTGAAGGTAAGAGTTTTCACTTACACTACAATTAACCTGTGCTTCTAGAACCATTTGCATTTGAATATCAAGCTAGACAAACACTCAACAATAACAATTGAATAAGGTACCACAGACACTGAAGTTTTACCTGATTTGCTTGGCAATGCGATCGCTTGTTTTCTGCACACATGTTCTGCGAAAACGAGGGGTCAGTACAACGCTTTGACTGTCCAGTTCCTGATGTCTAAAACTGCAAATAAAGAACACAAATGTATTTTTATTTCCTTCTTTTTTAATCACTGTAAAGATGGAGATGAGGGCTTTCAAACTTGAGGCACAACTGTTATGGCTGTCAAACTACTATCAATTCTTGTTTTCAGTTATTTGTAAACTGGCTATAGTACAGACACTGGCCACAAAATTTCCTCTCTTGCACCCTCTTTTCAGTAAACTTTTGCTAAAAAATACCCCCCCCCCAAAAATATTTACTGTTGCCATCCTTATAGGACAGACCCTGTGTGAACCATAGTTAAGCACAAGAGTGTCTATAAATCTTTGTGACCCAGTTGAAGGAAGATGCTAAACCTAAAGAGAGAACCCAAGCCCCTACAAGTCAGAGTTGCTACCTGGCCTATGATGCCGTTAACAGCAGCGACTGCGCTAGTTAGTTCTAAATAAATGTCTGACATGAGCCCCATCAACATCACCCCTCTTGGTGTCATGATGCATCCTCAGCCGGCAAC
This sequence comes from Upupa epops, assembly GCA_013397515.1. NCBI lineage: Eukaryota > Metazoa > Chordata > Aves > Bucerotiformes > Upupidae > Upupa > Upupa epops. The sequence continues at coordinate 31,949 of VZRI01004806.1, forward strand.
TGCAATTATTTCACATTGCCTGGCACCTGCTGCACAGAAACAGCTTTCCTTCACACCCATTAGCCACAGAGACATCAGTATAAGCACTGCATAGATGCACACATATTTGAATAAGCAGCCTAATTATTCTGTGCATAGAACACTGCCCAACTAAAGGAACAGGGCTCCAAACAGTAGTGGGTTTATATTTGGTTTGTGGCTTTGGATTTATTTTTAATTTGTAAAGAAAATTACTTTTTCTCAGCATTTTTTTCATCTGCACTTTAATGTTCCTGGTTTGGTTTTGAGATTCCTATGTGGTCTTCCTGGGCACTTCTTCAGCCCTACCACTGAAACACACTGTTAATACAAGCTTTCCTATTAGTTTAAATGTCTCAATGAGGTTGGTCTACAAATAAAGTAATCAGTCTCATAATCTGAGATACCTAAATGCCACTTCCACTGACAAGTAAAGACATTTTTGCTACACAATACATGAAAAAAAAAAATACAGTGCAGACCCACCAAGTGTTGCACCCATATCTTTACACTTTGAAAGGAGGAACTTCACTGCTTTTTGACTTCTTGTAACATTTTATACAAAGTTTGACCTGTTGTCCTCCTGCCCCAGCTTAACTCCATTTTTAAAGGCTATGTGAAGATATATTTAAAACAATTAGGCTTTTTGAATGTTCACTTATTTTCTACATAAAAATCGGCATGAAATACATATAGATATAATGTATGAGGCCAACTGCACCCCTTTCTACAAAGCTCAGCGTATCTCAATAGGTGTCATAAGCCGGGCTCATTTGAGCCTGTATGATACACATGAGTGATTTCAGGGACACAGATGTTTATTATTCATGCTGATGTGATCAATTTGGCTTCAATTCCTTTTTCTATTATCTGTCATTGTGTTCTTGTAACCACAAACTGATTGAGTGCATCTTTAAAGTCAACTCCTGTTACCATCTCCCCCATTGCCTCCAAGTAACACACTTTCTGGCACTTCCCCACAGTGCACGTGTAACTCTTTAGGCTATTGCCACTCAGCACGCAAAACGCGGTACAGAAACTTCACCTGCTTTTCTCTCCACATATCTGTCATAAATGTGCTTGAAACAACTACATAACAAAAATCCCATATGTGAATAATTATTAAAGGGTTATCACTTACGATCTAGTGTCGGCTTCCATATTAGGTTTCTTGACTTTCTCACTGGAATCTTTGACCTTATAGGGTGATAATCTTATTTTAGCAGTAAAGCTCTGCTTGTGCTCTGCTGTTTCAAACTCTGACTTGGACTTATCACTGGCACATGGAATTTTTGGTGGTGAGCCTAAAGTGCCAGTGAACCTCACTTTTCTTTTAGTAGCTGATGATGGTTCTCTTGGTTTTACAGTCAAGTCATCGTCATCTAAAAGTTTCAAAACTTCACTTCCCAGTAGCCTGCCTTTAGGAGATCTCATGGGACCTAAGCATCAAGAGCAAAATGAAACCATCAGGTTTTCACATCTGGTTTAGTTAACTTTCAGAAGTCATAGTACAACTGGCTTGGTATTTAAATAAGCACGGAAGGCATTACACTCCAGAAGCAAGAAACAGTACATGACAATCATGCACTGTACAGATTACTCCATAGAATAGAAACTGATTTGTTATTTTCTTACCTCCCTCCATCACCTAAATCTTTGCTCTTTGCTCAGGCTCACCTGAAAATATTCCATGTTACATAGGATTAAATGTGCTTATTCAGCCAGTCCAACATTAACATTGTAGTGCACCATTAGTCCAAGAAGAAAGTGAGACATTCTTAAGCCAAATTAAGGTGCCCAGTAGCAGTTAATCTGATTTTATTTTAGACTTACCAGTTAAAAATACTTGTAGCAGCAATTGCATGCAAGTAGTTTAGTGCAATAGAAATCAAAAAAACCCGTTGTACCCAAAAGGCTTGGGCGAAGCCCAAAGCCTGAATATGGTAGCTAAAACTACTCCTGCTGCATATTACTGTTGTTTGAACCATCCAAAACAAAGAGGCACAAAGCACACCACATTCAAAACTATGAAAAGGACAGAATATTGCCATGCACTTACTGCTTAATTCTAACTTCTTCCTTGCTGTTGGAGTTTTGATGCCATTAGCCACTCTTTGCGAATGTCTCTCCTTAGCAAGGGAGGACTTGGAAGAAGAATGCTTTGACTCTATTTCCAACTCGGCATCTTTTGGTTTCGTAGCACTCCAAACACCTCTCTCTGTCTCTTTTTTCAGAGGGGAAATGGTGTCCAAAGAAATAAATGAGTTTGAAGAGTGTAAGATGCCACCTCTTTTCTTGTTAGCTTCTTCCAGCTTACAGAATGTGTCAGAGGACAAAGGTTTAAAGCATTTCCCATCCCAAGACTGTTTTACATAGAAAATTTGTTCCTTGTTTAATGTAACAGGCAGCTCCTCCCCGAGGTGTAGTGGTATTACCTACAAAATCAGGAAATATAAAAAAAAAATTAAAAAAAATAAATAAAATCACACATACTTTAGCTAAATGCTGAATTAACAGTAAATGTTATTTTCTATCGTTATCTATCCTGGAACTCATGCAGTCCTTCATTATACAAAGCAACACCTTCAACCTGCATTTACACTAGCTTTGAGTTTACTGCTTTCCAGAACTCCCATTCACAACTACTTCTTACCACACAAACCTGTAAATGCACTGGCTGCCAACATCCAAACTAATTTTGTAATGGAGGAAAGCCAGAATATCAATAGTTTTCAACTACCAAATTCTACACTAACTGCATTAATAAACACACATACCACATTAGGCTCAGGAAGGAATAAAGTAGCTGCACTGATCTATTATGCTTTTCAAATAGTTTCTGTCTCTCTCTTCCCTCTATACATGTGTGGAGAGGTTGCAGTACATACCATGATGCTTTTAATAATGGTCTCCACAGCTATATCAGTGTCGTAGCCAGAAACTTGATCAAAAAACACCTCCTGCGGGAAAACCTCTCTTTTAAGCAGTTTCCATTTATTCTGAGGTATCTCTGTAATGTGGGAGAACCACTGCACAACTGCACGTTTCTGCTGAGCCCCTGCAATGATGAAAAACCATTGGTTAACAATTGTACTGCGAATTAGTATTACCAGACCCCAAAGAATGTCTTTAGTTGCAATGCCATCGAGGGCAGACACCCTCATTGAACCCCAGGTGAGGATGCATCTGGTAAGGGATTACAGCTTCCATTTTCTAAGCTCAAATAAAATGCTTTGAGTTGAGACTTAAGGGCTAAGAAAATGCCTACACAATGCCTCAACCACAAAATTCATGAAGGACAGCTTCGTACCACCAGCTCATTAGCACAAATTAAAAGGCTCCTTATTTACACAGATGTGAACTATCCAAACCTTGCTAACCAAAAGCAGTGACATAAAAGGAGAACTGAGAACTTTCAGAAGTTTACTTGAGCATAAATGTTATTTTAGAAGAAAGCCAGAAGCACATTTATTCACCAACTAATCACAGCATCCTGCTGTTGAAATACCTAGGAGAAAATCTAAATGAACACTAAAAGCAGATTAAACATGGACATAAGAAACGTTTGAAACATTTTACAAGTGAATGTTAAATTGTTCTCTACATTTTAAAGGTGCTCATCTGAATGAAAACAAAGATCACATTTGAAGGAAAACTTAGATTGTAACAGATCTGGCAAAGATGTATCACAAAAGTAAAAATCTTGTTTTCAAGTAAGTTTCATGGGTTTCACTGCAGCATTAAAACAATGTTTAGTCAGGCAAATAAACAAGCTGGAATAATGTGTATTTCTTTTTTAATAAAACCTCAAAACAATGTTATTTGAAGCAATGTGAATGCTAACTACATCCCCACAAACAGGATACTTAAAGTATTTTAAAGATTTGTCAAATAAGCTATAAAACTTTATTCCTCTTACCATCTTCATATAAACCCAGGAGCTGTGCCACAAAGGGTTGGTCTGCATTCTCCCCTTCTACTAAAATGAAGTCGCCAAGCTGTACACAGGTTTCTGTTCTGCTTATTTCTGATGTAATAAGGATTCCCCTAGAAATGATACACAAAAGATGAACAGGATTTCGTGTTCAGCATAATCCACACATGATTAAAGTTCATGGTGTGTCAACATTACAGCTACTTACACCTCCTCTTGCAAAGCTTACAATTTAGTTCTCTGATTAAAAGCTTTAATACAACTTTCAATCAGACAGTTAACGCTTACTGCTTAACTCAATCTGTGAAGTTCTCTGTACATTATACAGTAATTCAAGAGCTTTGTAACAACATTTTTGTTATATGTGTACGGTATCACAACATAACACCCAAAGCCTTGCTCAAATTTTCACAGGCTGCCACACTAACTTGAAAAATGTCAGAAATGTACAGATGTCTCCTTGAGACATCAATTCATAATTAAGTTCATAATTAAGTCTCCCTGAGTAAACCAGAAATAAATAGCATAGCCGGAAAAAAACCTATTACTTACTTGTACTGGAAAGTCCTCAGTTTTCTGTCTGAGCTCATAGGTTTCCCATACCAGGAGTAGGCAATTTTTATTTGCTGTCGGGTTATCATGATTCCAAAGGAAAAGCTAAAACAAATACATTAGAAATGTGTTATTGACATTAAAAAAAAAAAAGCAAGTAAAGACTGAAGGTACACAAAAAGCCACCAATTCTTTCATAATAATGTGCATGCAGAGCAGCAGCAGCCTTTCTTCCCCGAAACCGGGGAAGAGGGGAAGATTATTTAGCAGTGGATTGTCTTCAATGCCTTTTTCACGTAGACTAACAAGAACAGACATGCGGCCCCCTACTTACTGGCTACTTGATCAGTCGCGACCCATCAGTGCCTACCAGCCATTCTCCGCTCCTTGCGGAGCCCTCCCGCCGCGCCGTACTGCTCTTGGGGCCGGGCGCTCGCACACCCTCCGCCATAGCGGGCAGTGCCAGCCGCTCGAACATCTGGCCTCGGAGGTTCCCGTCAGAACCTCGACGTTTCGGTTACGTTCAGTTTTAACGTGTTTGGAATTGTTCGTTTTTTATTACCTAACTGTAATAAATAGGCCGCGGAGCACAAGAAAACGCGTCCCGTCCCCCCCAAAGCGATTCCCTCCACGCCTACCCAACCCAGCGCCGGTTAGGGGAGTTAGAGGAAAGCTCGGCCTCAGGGCACTCCATCCCTGCCCCAGGCTGCTGCCCAGCTCCCGAACAGCCTGTGAAGCCACAAGGTCAGGAGACGCCACTTAGTCGATACGGGTCAACTACCGGCAACCCCCACCTTTCTCTCCTTCCCCTCCTCCACTCGCAGGGTGTCGTGCGGCGATCCGGTGCCTACTCACCGCCCTTAGAGGCCCTCACGCGCAGGTAGCAACAGCAGCAGCACGAGACCCCAGACCGCCAGCCGGCAATGCGATAGAATTTCGCGCCAAAGCCCTCCTGAAGCCCCGCCCCTTCGACCACGCGCGCGCAGGAAGCAGGATAAGGCTGGGAGGGAGCTGTGCCATGTTTGCGCCTGGAAGAGAGGTGTTAACGGCCCAAAGAAAAGATGTCGGCAACGTCCCGGAAGCGGAAGCCGGCGCTGACGTAGGCGGAAGGGGGCGCGCGGGGGGAGCGACGGAGCGGCCGCCATGGCGAACCGGACGGTGAAGGATGCGCACAGTATCCATGGCACCAACCCGCAGTACCTGGTGGAGAAAATAATCCGCACCCGCATCTACGAGTCCAAGTACTGGAAGGAGGAGTGCTTCGGCCTCACCGGTAATGGCGGACGCAGTGAGAGGGCGGGAGGGAGGGAGAACAGGAGGGACGAGCCGGGGGGCCTGCGCTGATGGCCCGACCCTCTCGCAGCCGAGCTTGTAGTGGACAAGGCGATGGAGCTGAAGTACGTGGGAGGTGTCTATGGCGGCAACATCAAGCCCACCCCATTCTTGTGCTTGACACTGAAGATGCTGCAGATCCAGCCCGAAAAGGACATCATCGTGGAGTTCATCAAAAACGAGGACTTCAAGTAAGTTGGCCACTTGAGTTTTCTGTTTTTTTCAGTTGTTGGCCTTAATTAAACTGCCCAGACACATCGGGAGATCCGGGTACAGGGATCGGCTTTCAGTGGGCCCTGACAAATGCCTCTTGCTAAGAAGCACGTCCTTCCTCTTACTTTCAGTACTGCTCTGCCTTTTGCTTCGGCTGTTGGAATGCTTGGCTTTGCTGTCTGTGATAAGAGTATTCACAGCAAGGCACGTGAAGGAAGCCTTATTAATCTACTTTTTAAGTATTTCTTCGGTCTCTGTGATAATGCAGTGCTTGCATGAGTAATCCATACAGAGATGATCCATGACTAGACGTGTGTCTATATATTTGTACTTGAAGGAGAAAGCTGACATGAGTAGTCTGTTTATTCTACTGTACTGATTTTTTATCAAAACTTTAGGCAAAAAAACTTTCATCTAACCTACTAGCTATGCAAAAAGGTCAGAGACATGAGAAGGTTTACTTTTCAGGTATGTCCGAATGCTTGGTGCATTGTACATGAGACTGACAGGCACTGCCATTGACTGCTACAAGTATCTTGAACCACTGTACAATGACTATCGAAAAATAAAGAGTCAGAACAGAAATGGGGGTAAGCACACTTACTTGGCTGTAATGTCTTTGTACCTCATCAGTGACCTTTTCAAAAACCCAGTGTATCGTGTTAGATAAAATATTCTATTTAGTGATGTAAGCTTAAAAAATACTGGCATAACCATCTTTCTGAAACTTTATTTACTTTTCTGTACTTGTGGCACTGGCCTTCTTGAGTTGTACAAATAAGAACTGCCTTGCTTATTTTGCCTTCCCCTAGTGCTTATGTTTTCTGTTTGATGCTGCAAAGCAGTCCCATAAAAAACCAAAGAAACACCAATCCTTGCTGTGTAGTAATTGTCTTTTTGCAGGACAGGCCTAATGATTTTCCCCACCTTTGAGAATGATTTTAGAACTGTTTGTATGCTAGACATAAATTGTCTGCAGCGTTTTGTCTTTACTCTTGCTACTAGTGTTAATCTTCATCTTCTAAGTGCAATTTTTCCCCTCTCTCAGAATTTGAACTGATGCATGTGGATGAATTTATTGATGAACTACTCCACGAGGAACGTGTGTGCGATATCATTCTGCCTCGATTACAGGTTTGGACAAGTAGATGGTTTTCAAGTATGTAACTGCATCAGGTTCAATAGTTGGATTTGCTACTGGCTTGTTGCCCAAAGCCGTGCTACAGCCCCTTCAAACACCTGAGATGCCTCCTTAGATGTTTATTCCTACTTTAGTTATGTCAGATAAAGTTGTCATTTGTCATAGAAACGGTATGTTCTGGAAGAAGCTGAGCAACTGGAGCCTCGTGTTAGTGCTTTGGAAGAAGACATGGATGATGTAGAATCTAGTGAGGAGGAGGAAGAGGAAGATGAAAAGGTTGGTGACCTGTTTTGGAAAGGGATAGTTAAAGCTGGTGCTGAACCACCACAGAATATTTTGTGGCCTATGAGAAGTACTTGAGGGGGGAGTATTGGGAGGCTCTGTTTGTCAAGGTTTTGCATCTCCTGAAATCCACAAATCCAGATCTGTCACATGTTTGACATATTTGAGATAATCTGTTTCACATGAGACAGCTAAAGGTGATGATGGAAATTACAGGGACCATCACAATAAATTGTTATATTTTTTTTAAGAATCAACAGTGCAAGAGGTGACCATTTCCATTTGGGAAACTTAGGCAGTATGACTCTGCTTCTGAATACTAAATAGTTGAGGATGGGGAAGTCTGATTGTGTGACTTGTCTTGTATATCAGTTGTTCAGAAATCTTTACTGATGAATGGGAGAGTTGATGAAACAACCTCTTGACCATCTTTTGTTTCCAGCTGGAACGAGCACCCACTCCAGACCACCGCCGAAGAGGCTACAGAGACCTTGATAAACCTCGCAGATCTCCAGCTGTGCGATACCGGCGGAGCCGAAGCAGGTCTCCAAGAAGGTGATGAAGCTTTTCGTGATCAGTATTTTAACCTATTATACTGCAGGTGGCTGGAGCAAAGTACAGAATCTCCTGCATCTCCCAGTTTCTTCAGCCGCTTTCTTACATTAGTAGTTGTAGCACACACCCATGGTCCACCACTCTACCCATTTCTTTAATCCTTCAGTAAACTCTTCAGCTAAATCTGACAATACTAGGGAGAATCAAGTGCTTACCGATGGCAGGCCGGAAAAAACTCATCACTAACCTTTCTGCTCATGGTAAGCCAGTCCAGGAGCACACAGTCCCTCCTGTGTAGCAGGACGGGCACGCACTAACTGAGGACATAGGAGTGCAAAGGAAGCCCTGGTGCTGGGGCTGGAGAAGATGAGGAATTTAATAGCTGGTTTTGTAATGATTTTTATAAACTTTCTCTTTTCTCTCCCACTTACAGGCGCAGCCGCTCTCCAAAGAGAAGAAGGTAGTCTTAATCTATGATTTTATATCAGAATGAGTGCAGCTGTGGTATCACTGTTTTAAAAGCTGTTTTTCTTTCAGTCCATCACTACGCCGGGAGAGGCATCGCAGCAAAAGCCCAAGACGACATCGGAGCAGATCCAGGGAAAGGCGCCACAGATCAAGATCTAAATCTCCAGGTATTTCTGTCATTTAAAGACTAATTCTGCAGGAGTTTATCAACACAACATCCACTGCAAGAAAAACCTATGTCAGTATCAAAAACATCAACATAGGTGCTTAATCTGGGACATGAAACCACTAGTTAAATAAAAGCATAGCTGGAAAACTCTTAATAGATACCAAACTGCTTGAATACATTTTTCACATCCTTGCTGGGAGAAGGTTAATTTTAGTACCTAATTAAGAATAGGGTTGTTGTAGCATTATCTAAGACACTCAGTCACTAGAAGTACATTGCATTAGCAAAACCTAAGAAAGAATTTCAGAGTCTAGGGAAGTAACTGTTACCTTTTATCTTGTAGGACATCATCGTAGTCATAGACACAGGAGTCATTCCAAATCACCTGACAGGTAATGACTTGGCCTGTTTCTTAAGCATGTCTGTGCTATTAGAGGAACTCTTGCTTGTCATTTAATCTTGGGGATCAAAGGTGGTCTTACAGTGTTTGAAATTAAGTGTTTAAAATACAGTACCTCCCTCAGTGTTGTAGTTGAGTCACACCATCTGTGTTTGACCTTGCTGCTGTGTATTGCTGGGGTTTCTCAAAACAATTACCGGTTCTGTGTCACAGGGTGTTTGACTTTCCTATTTCAGGTCTAAGAAAAGTCACAAGAAGAGCCGTCGAGGGAATGAATAACAAACTAAATCCAGCACAAAGTTTAAGGACCTTAAACTGTAGTCTTGTACTGCTGTCCTTTGTGCTTTACAGGACTGTTGGATCTGTACTGGCTGCTTTAGCAGTCCATTTCTTTAATCTGTCTCCTCTTGTATGAGTTTTGTTTGCTTGTTTGTTTTTTGTAATGAAAAGAAAGCTAAGGATAATTTTATGTAGTTACTCATCCTTGTGATAGAATTTCAGGATTGTTTTATAAATTGTTTTTCTGAAGGCCTGTAAAAACTGGTGAAGAGCAATAAAAAAATCTGGAGGTTTGTCTTTAAAGGCTCCTTAATGTTTCTTTCCGAACACTTTGTTTAGATGTCCCTTTCTTGAAGCTGGCTTCATTCTCAAATCAGGGTGGTAGTTTGACAAATGGCCCATGCAGTCAGTTGCCAAATTAAAAGAGTATGTTTGAGTTACATTGAAGTGCTACTACCTATCTGAACTATCTCAAACCTCCAGCACTTTCTTTCCTCTAAGACTCTCATACTGCAACACATTCCCTAGTGTTACTCAGTGTATTTAAAAGGCAGTGAACCACTGCTTTGAGCACAGCTGGTGGTCTGCGTGTGACTGAACCTGACAGCTCTACTCTGCTCTACCTTCTCTGTATAAAGTTAGCATTCAGCAAGTCTCCCTTTCAAATTAAGAGTAACCAAGCTCTTTCTCAAGTTGCAGTTCTCATCTTAGTATGTTTAATTATGTATCACAGAAAATCAGTTGTGCTAAACACCTTGTGTACCACCTCTTCTTTACGGTCTTGTTTCACAAGCAGGGACAGCTATCTCCTGAAAACTGCATTTATGATATCAGTATTTTCACATACTGCCTGATAAACACTGGCAACACAAAACATACAACCCTCTTTAAAATGACTTCATAGTACAGCCTCATTTTTCCTGAGGATTATTTCACAAAGTCTGTGAACAGAAAAACAGGCCTACTCTTCCTTCAAGTATTCTACAATAAAGATGGAGTGGCTCTGAACAACACGTGCAGTGACACCAGGGGCAAAACATGTGCGCTGGGTGAGTGGTCAAAGCTGCCCATCTTTCTTTTAGATACCTAAATTAACTAAGTTTTTATTATTATGGCTTCCTCATTACAGTTAAGTCCACACAGGAATACAAATAGGGAAGAGGAAATAGTCTTGAGTCCTTTTTTTGCAGTTTTATTTTTCTTTTAAAAAGGTGTTTTTGGCACTACATTGTTCTGTAAAGAATAGAAGTGACAAATCTTTTAAACACATGAAATCCCCTTCTAATTTTATTTTTTTTTAGAACAATATATATAAAGTCTGAAGCAACCAAAGTATGAATACAGCTAATAGAAAATAAAGAACTTAATTTTAAAAATTCTCTCTTTACAGTTTATCAAGATAAACCAAAACACAATTCCCCTTAAAAATAGGGTAATAAAATAGATGAAATTTGTATCACTCAGTTTTTGTGATACTAGTAAAAACTATAGTTCTTATCTATGTACAAATGATACAGTTTAAAAACAGTCTTAAATAATCTGGTATCTAAACAAGTTGTATTAAGATTTTAATTCAGAACCTGA
>VZRI01004806.1:42931-98694 GCA_013397515.1 Upupa epops
CCCACCCACCATCCCATTCATTTTCACTTTTTCTGTTGAATGTAATTCAGATTCAAGTGTGGGTGTCCTTGAGACAGAAGTGAGAACCGCTGGTTATTCTGCATCAGTGGACCAGCTAAAAGAAAATGGATTACAGTTACTTCAGCAAATGAAATACGTTTCACAGTGCTTGGATGTATTAAATTAATTCATCTTACTTAGCAATCAAGCAGGTTCCTAGACTGTTCCTATCTGTACAACTAACCTATTTAATGGGATACTGCTGTACTACTTTAATCTTATCTCTAAAATTCCCTCAGGATCAGCAACACATAATTTGTTTGCTTTACTTTTTAGTTATTTAATAAAAGTAATGTCAGAATTTCTACATACAGGTCTCGCTCAGAAACCTTGTTACAGCCAATAAATTAGATTTGGTGCCAGCATCTCTCACTTTACAGTAAGTGACCCAGCAACCCAGGAATTGCAGAGTAAAATTTGGGTATGGTTTCTCTCTTAGTGGAGCCAAGAGGTTTTCCTACAGCCTTTCCCAGCCCTGCCAGATGCTGAACACCTTCTCCATTCACTAGCATCAGAATAGACAAAGTCAGTCTTTCCAAGTCCCCTGAGTAACTGAACCTGATTAAACTTTGGAGTCAGTGCTGCTCTGACCACAGATGGCTTGGACTAGATGACCTCCAGAAGCCCCTTCCAACTGCAGCTATTCCATGGTCTGGCAGGTTTTTACATAAGTCATTGCACAAGGCAAGGTACAAGGGTCAAATAAAATCAATTAAGACAAAAGCATATTCAAATTCATAACATGTTCAGGGGCAAATCATAGTAACCTCTATTTGAAGCGTAGGGAACTCCAGAGTGAGACAACAGCAGTGAAGGACAAAGAGCCTTGAAGTGCAAGAGACTGCAAAGGGGCTCTAATTTCAGCTTTTGATTTAATCCCTTCCCCTCCCATAAAAAAATTTCATCCATCCACGCAGGAAGCCAAAGTGTTGATTTGACTCTTGGACTCAGTATGGTTCCAGGGAGCCTAGCAAGTGAAACATGATTCCTTGGCTTTTAAAGCCTTTGAGACAGTAAAGAGACATGGTGCATGAGCTGTTGATTTATACACTAATTCTAGTACCTTGAGGGTAGAAAGGTTTGTTCGGTGGGTAGCTGGCATTTCCCTGCTGCATGTAGTTCTGAGGCATATTGTAAGGCCACGCTCCTCGGAGGAGAGGAAAATGGGTAGGGGTCCCATGGTCCCAAGGGACAGAAGGAGGGTTCATTTTACCAAACTGTCCTTGGAAACCCTGATCTATTTTTCAATTGAAAGGGAAAAGCACATTGCAAGTTGAAATAATTAAACAGTGAGTCACAAATACAATTTACAACTTAAATAACAGTTTGCAGGAGAATTAATGCAATTAGTCTGGTGTGCTACAGTTTCATTTTCTTCTAAATATGCATCAATAAAAATTACATCTTGATTACATCATTACTCACTATAACATAATTTACTGGGGAGGAAGACAGTAGATGAATCAGTATTAAAACTGAGACCTACAATTTCACTAGTCCTACGTCATTCTTTCAACGAAAAATACAAGGTCTGAAGAGCCTTGGTCTGTTACTAACACCTGATCCCACAGACATTCACAATCACTGTCATAGCTAGCTAGGGAAAGCTAGCACCCTACTGCAAGAAACAGTTCTCAGATGTATGCTGGAATTCCACTACGACTTGCATGCTTAAGAAACTTGAACCTAGATCATTGGACCAACATTTTTCGAAAGGAAAAAATACAAACTTTGGAAATGAGTATGGGAATTTGCAAGCTCTTTCCATTTACAAATCCAGTATTACTACAGCACTGAGCATGAGAAATCAAGCATTCAAGGAGGCAGGACACATAACCTGGGACCAAATGCTGTTACTAATTGTGCTCTTCTTGCTCCCAGTCTGAGAAGGCACAGCAATGCTTGCTAATTCAAAAACCTGATCAATATACACTTAAACAAATGCAAGTCTCCTTCTCAGTGTATCAGTTCTCCAGGTCATTATTAAAAAACAACTGGCTGGCAGACTTTCATTGAATAGATGGAAACTACACATTTTGAAAGAATGGTAAATACAATAAAACATGGCTCTGCAGCATGTACCAACAAATGTCTGTCTGAAAATGATCCTACTTCTGAGCATTTGTCTGCTGCAAGAAAGTCGAGTTACCCTTTTTAAGTCAAGGTTAGTAACATGACCCAAGTCAAAATTTTCATGAACTTGTCCTGAGCAATCAAGAAAGCAGGCTTCAAACAGAGAGCAGACAGCTCATCTCTGCTCTGTGCCTACCCTGTGACCCCACCCTAATAGCATCAAAGCCAAAATTCAAACAAAACATTAAAATACAAAGAAAAACACCAGGACTGGGAACTAGGCAAAGGAGTGTGAGCAGATTGCAAGTAGATGGAAGCTAAGGGAAAGAAAAAAAATTGCAAGATAACTGAAACCTTTTGTGCAGGTGCAATGAAAGCAGAAGCAATCAGAGAGCCAAAGGGAAAGACTAAAAACAGGAGTAACTACATGATGAGAAAAGGAACTCATCAAGGGAGAATGAAGAAGACACTAAAATTTAGGGAGCTTGTCTGAAAGAAGACAACTACCCTGGTGTAGACTTGGAATAGAAGGTGCTGTCTGAGAAGGAGTCAAGAGCCAGGATGGATACAGAGAAGGAAACAGACATGCCTGGACAGAGAATTAAAATCAGTAATGGACATGCAGGGACAAGGCACACTAAATGTACACTGGTTGCTGTATCCTTTAAAATATATTCCTCACGAAGCTCTGAATAGAAAAAAACCTCTACCATCAGCAAAAACTTGAAACTCATTGGTGAATTATACTTCATCCAACATGGTTGACTGCTGAAATCCTTCCATTGCCGTGAGCCCTTACATGGCATTTCTCAGTTGGATGCCTGATTTCTCATGTGTTACACAGACCAATGCCCAAAAGACACAATGATCCGACTTACTGGATTTTTTTCTTACAAAAACGGTAAGACAGTGAAGTGAATTAGCTTCTTAAGCATCAACTTTTTTGATATCAATCAAGTTGAAAGAGTCAGTTGTTTCTGTAACACTTAACACTTGTACAGAAAGTGCAAGAGGTTTGATACAACAGAGAAGAGTTACCTGAATTCCCCACAGTGCCATTGTTCACCAGTGAGTTTGGAGTCACAGGATTGTGCCAGTGTCCCTCATGAGAAGTGCTGGGGATTCCCATGGGCCTGGCAGCAGGCTGTGCAAAGATGATACTGGGATCATTCAAGCTTACACTGCTCTGGTTATTTGTGGTGCTGCTGCTGCCAGATCTCATAGAAAATGGAACATTTGTAGAATGAGGAGGGTTACCCGGTGCAGAGTGAATAACAGGCCCATGAATAGGCCAAGAAGTGTTGGGAAGCTGAATTTGGTGGTGATGGTGCATCTGAAGTAGTCCCAGGTTATGCAGGGTGGAATACTGACCTGGGGGAGATTGGGGAAAGTTAAACAAAGGCAGCTGGACCTGATGGGGTGGCTGAGCACCCTGCTGTGGTTGCGGAACATGCTTAGATTGGGATATTGGTTGTGGCTGAGTCTGGTTTATGGAGGCTGGTTGAGAGGAATTCTGTGTAAATTGTTGAGGTTGTGGAGAGTAAGATGACTGATGCGAATCAGACTGGAGGGGGGAAAAAAAAAAAGTATGTATTTCTGATTAGTTCATTGGCTATTTAAGGGTGGTTTTCTTTCATACACATCCATTAGACCATACACAAAAAAAGGCAAAGCACTCCCCAGCAACACCCCAAACACTGCACCCAAGTTCCTGCTGGTTTAAGGAACTGCAGTTCAACTGACGCTGACTTTCACCATAAGATAACTTGGTCTGTTAATGTGGCACATCCCACTTCCATAAACATCATTCTGAGCACACACTAACCCCAAGTTCTTCATTAGAATACTTACACATCTGTTTCTGATTTTTAACTGGTGTTTTTCCCACCCTATTTATTCACAGCCCAGAATCTCATTAACTCATTATATTACTTCTGAATAGAGCAGTTCTTCTTACTACAGACACTTTTTATAGTCATTCCAAAGTAAGGTCTTGGTACCTCTTTTTATTTAATCTGTTCAACAAGAAATTTAATCAAAACCCCCAGTTTTAGCCTCCATAACGTGATATTAGGCCATGGCTTAAAGGTACAGAAATAGCAATTACTAAAGCAGCGCTCTTACGAAGTATTCCCTAACACTCTCCCTTCTCACTCTCCAAAAATCTCTGGGCAGCACATACTGACCACGGAATTCTGACCACAACAGCCATGCACACACATGCACGTGGAGTCCACGACAGCTATGTGACACAAGAACATCTCTCATGTGTGTGATGTGTCTGATTGTGTGAGCAACCACACATCCAGCTTTAGTTTGCCAAGCAGATACAAAAGGTACTCTTAAGTGTCGTGGCACTTTAGGTGTTTGCCTGTATCAGCCTCTCTTTAATAGCATATATTATAGTAAAATCTATGCCATAAAGTCTCTGCTAGTGCAGCAAGCATTCCAATAAATGCTTGATCACTTAAAAAATGCTAAAATACCTAGAGGAATAAACTCAACAAAGAGCATTAGTGATCAGAAGTCCTGATTACTACATTTACTTACTAGCTTTATTAGCAGGCATATAGTTTTACTTTTCAGACATATAGCTTAAAATCACTGAATTTCTAAAAAAAATACTAAATGCCAACAGCTGTATTTGTTGAAATACCCTCTGCTCTCCATCTTCACTTAGTGGCTTAAACTTAATTTATCTTGTTCCACAGATAATTGATCACATTCTAAAGAGAAAACTACCAAAATTCTCCTATTGTTCTGTTTGTGCTTCTGACAGACTTTTGTCCTGTCTATCACAGCTGAATTGAAGTTTGATTCATCTGTGCTACCTGCCTACTGATTACAGTTCTTTTAAACCACAGAGAATCACAATAAATACAAACCTAAGTATCTAGCATGTTAATGTTGAGCTCTGCTGTCCCTTCCTTAGAAACTCCAGAACACTGCCAGAAATACTAAGCACAAGAATTTAAAGAAGACTGCTTTTCAGAACTGCGTGAAAATATGAAATTTGACTATGGAAAGACCATAAATGCTCTTCAAGAAATACCACACTATAAATCGAAGTTTTACTAACTAACAGAATGCAAGTCCACAATCTGTTGTGAAAAATCTGTTCCCAGCACAGCTTAGGATCACTAGTCTGCTATAGGGCGCTTAGTTACTTCAATACTACAGCTTATAGTTCTAGTAATAGAACTTACACATTCTGATGACTGTCTAGTGCGCAAGGGTCGTTCCACCTGCTGCTGACTCACAGCCACTAGCTGTGAATTTACCATGCTCCGGACCAACTGGGTGCCTAATTAGGGAACAAGAATGGTAATAAAACCCACAAGGTTATGGAAGACAGAATAACAAGTACAGAACTGGGAGTCAACCGTAAGTTACATAAGTAACTGTAACCTCTGCTTTACGTTGAAAGCTTTCCCTCTACTGGCAAGAGACAGCAATAATAGGAAAGGCAGCTAAACACAGACAAATTCTAGCATGAACAAACCCACTCTGCTATAAGATAGGAGGTGCTACTTTATACAGGTTTCCAGGCTACTGCTGTAAGCAGTAGGATTTTAAATTGAAATAGCAACAGCTGAAACTTTTGGGCTAAGAAATCAATAAAATAAAGAGATAGTAAGGAATACTGCAATACAGAAGAGTTCTCTGAATACAGCAAGGTTCTCTGAAGTTCATTTATGATTGGTCTCTCTGCTTTTTCATACCCTGTAGACAACTAAAGGCCTAATTTGAATGGGTTTGCAATTATACTTGTTTCTAATTACTAAAAATAATTTGAAAGCCGGACCTAGCATCTGGAAATGTTAATTTAAGACCACTGATTTCTGGTGAAAATCTATTCACTTACTTCTCTCAGACAATGAAGTGTTAAATAATATTTGAAAAACATTTGGAAGAGGAAATAGATTCAATTAGTACTACTAGTACTACTTCCTAAATGCACCCATTTTGAGTGAATGACACATAGAGCAATACCCTGATATGAGCACATTTTTACTATCCATGCAGAGACTGCTCTTCAGTATACCTGATGCCTCTTAGTCTAAGTGTGGCTTTCCTGCAAATGTTTTTTTTTGCAGCAATGGCTAAAAACCTGAATTGCAGAGTTTTTTTTAAGATAATTACCAGATTTTTATAGAAAACTAGTGAAAAGGAATCTCAGAACTTTCAAATTTTATTAACACATGGACTAACTTACCCGGCACACTATTATTTCTCTGACGAGTCTGTTTGAATTCAGGACAATCTCTTCTAACGTGACCCACATCGCCACAGATGAAACACCTTTTCTCTCTTGTTTCTCTATCATCTTCTTTCACTTCTTTTTCATCATCTTTCTCATTCTCCTTTTTCTTCAACCTGAATGTTTTATTAGCATTAATAGCATTAATTAGCATTAATTAACAATTAGCATTAATAAAAACCTGAGTTTTTATTAGCATTCTCACAAAAAAATAATATCTGGGAAGTTGTTACATGGGTACATTCAAAGGAAATGCTTATATAACCAACAGTGCAGCAGAATACAAGGTATCTTAGGAATTCCAGAAGAACACTTTCAGAACCCAGGCTGGTTAAAAACTTGTTTATATAAACTTAAACTTAGCAGCTCACCATAATTGTCCACACTGTTATCTGCCTGTCTTAGCACAGAACTTGTGAAAGCAAGCATACAGGCTCTTTCAAACACTCAGTGTTGGAAGGGACCTCTAGAGAAGAACTAGTGATCAAGAATCAACACAAGAACTCAAGGACTTTTCCCACAATATCTGTAGAATTGCGTAATGTGTAAACATTAATCCTGTTTTGTGAGCTATATATACAGTTTGAGAAAGACTGTGTGGCTGTGCTGTCATAGCAGATTGTGCAAAGAGCAGACCACAACTTCTTTTCATGAGGCAGATGTACAGAAAGAAGTGATGCAATTCAATGTGCTAGTGCTTTTAAGGACTGTTAAAGGAGTGGCTGAAAGAAACAGTCAACCTGTGACCTCAGGGTTCCAGTCCAGTTTCATGTAACTTGAACAATGTTAACTGAACAACAAGGCTGCAAACAAGGATGCTGTAGCAGGAAAAGATCAAGAATCTTTTCAAGAATTACAGAGCAGACAACTGAACACAAGGAATAACTGAAAAAGCCTAGACTTTAATCTGTATTCTAAGTGCTCTGCTTTCAGGTTTTAGGAGTCAGACAACCTACAATGGATTGTCAAAATATAAAAATACAAGGAGTGCCCATTCTCCGACAGTTCCTGTTAAACCCTTTCTGGAGACACTGGCTTGCATTTACTACGGCTTCCTTTTGCAGGAGTACTGGATCCAAAGCTTGTATGTGAAATTAATATACAAGCATAAGATCATTAAGAGACTGGCACTAGTGTGATATTACAGAAAACTATGTATATTTTAACTACTCCTAGATTTGAATAAATGAACTTTTACCTGTCCTGCAGAAGTACATTATCAGGTCTACAGAACAATTCAAACTCAACACTGTCTTCTGAAAATGATCACTAAAGGAAATCCACTCTAATACACTACAAACTGTGCAGAGTCAGGTGATACTCATCTGAATGTTTACACTATAGAAAGATAATTTAGTTACACTAAAAGTGTAACTAAAAGTTACACTACAGAAAGATAATTTAGTGTTCTAAATTTTAAAGAAAGCTGCAATGACAGATCATTAATTGTAAGTACTAATATGTTACAGCTGTTGATTTCACTCTGTGTGCTTGCATAAACAGAATTCTAAGTTTTAAAGAGGTGATGAGAAAAAACCAGTCTTAAGAAAGTTTAAAAATAGAATGAGAAGTTGAGGATCATACATGAAACTTTGATTGTCTGTGCAATTCAGCATGTATTTCATTTCCATTAAAGTTTCAAATATCCAAATATCTCCTGATTTCATCTCAAAGATTTCACAACATCTTTGAATACTACTTACCTCCTCCTCTTTGGGCAGTCTTTCATGTAGTGACCAATTTTTCCACAGACACGACAACATCTGTCATTGGGTGCCAATTCACCATCTGTCAGCACTTTTGAGTCAAAAAAGTATTCCTACCAAAACACATCAGGCAAACACTACATGTAAACCACCCACTTGCAAGACTGAGAAATGAAAGCAAGATGACAACTTTTATCTCCTGTTGCTACCTGAATTTTAATTTCTTAGATCATATTTAGTCTTTTTCTTCCTCTAGATAATGGCAGTTTTTTCAAAGATACAGACCACTTTGGGCTAAACTGGGGTATGAGGGCCAGAGGCTAAATTTGCCGAACAGCCTTACCAAGCTCCAGCCTGGTGCCTACCTTCCTCCTTCGCAATGGCAGGTCAATGGAATTCTACTGCGTACGATCTGTTTTTGTATCTGAGTCACTGCCTGTACACTTTCTTAAGTGGCCTGCGTCTCTTTCAAAATGGTATGATTAGATTCCCCCCTTGACAGAACAAAGCACACAGGTGGGCACCAGAAAGAGAATCCGCATGCTGACCTGTATCACTTCCTTGTCCTGGAATTTGATAAGGCCAGCTGCGGTTCTGATGTACATCAGTGCAAAGGCCTCACACACATTGTCACAATGTTATCCTGCCTGAAAGACTGAACTAGAGGTACAAATAGAAATGTCTGGCCTAATCACAGCTCAAGAAACAAGTCCTACTGCAGACAGGCTATTTACTGAAAATGTTCACTACAGTTCCGTTCTCTGTACTGCTAAGCTGCAATACAGGGAACTGGCTTAGTGCCATTTGTTGGGCACTCTGGAGAAATGAAATGTTATTAAAAATAACATTAGCATTGTCATTACTTACTACATGCAAGGGAGAGCTCATGTGCATGCTAAGGCAGCATTCTGCTTTGCATTTTGTCCTTATGTAAAACATTCGTTGAAAATATGAAACAAGGCAAGACACCACAACCAACTGACCACACACACAAACCCACAGTGTATGTTTTCCAGAAGTTCTGTAGCCTCATACTGAACTCAACCTATTCAGCATAATTAGGTTGCTATAGATCACTATAATCACACTATAAATTAATTATTAATCGTATGTCAGTGGCATTGAAGCGCCACAGTAAAATCTGTTCCTATTTTACAAGGTACAGCACAAAACAGAACACTGTCACTGCATCCAAGAACATTGAACACAATCTTGGAAAAAACCACAAATTAAGCAAATGGAAAAGATAATATAGATGATGATGTGGGGAAACAAAAGTTTTCAAAATATCTTCAGAATGCCCTAGAGAAACAAAATATCTGGAAAGCCATTGACAGAAAAGTCCTCTAAACAGTCTTAGAAAACTATCTTTCTAAGTTGATGCTAAAAATACAAATTCCAGCTGATTTACTTGCTCGTAAAGAAAAAGCATCCTCCTTTATTACGACTGAACCCTGCATCACTGAGGGGTACTTTCTCTGATATGATGTTGCATGAATAATCCCACCTAACTCACTATGCAAATTTTGAAGGTGAACTGTTTAAAAGCCAGTATCAACCCTCTTCAATCCTCAAGCAGCAATCCTTACTTTGCCCACCAAAAGTAAGCAGATCTCAAGGTTGTTTTCTTTAGATACCTGAACAACTAGTAATGTTGCCTAAAGCTGTTACTGGTGCTCAGAGCAAAATGTGCAGTTGTCTGCAATAACTGATGTCACATAACAAAACAATAAACCAGAATAAACTTTCTGTCCTCAAACATCCCCAAAATACTCACGTACACAACTACTCCTGTGAATTTTACATCACAGTAGCTCAATACTAAACTCTACATTTCATGCAGATGATGAGTAATTATGTATATTGTGCACACTAAACACATACAAGAGATTTGCTTTAGATGCAGCAGTTCAGCTAATGAAAAAAATAAAAAGCATACTAAAAACTATGCAAACTTACAGCTTCTCTTCCGACAGTTGGGTAGAACGGAGTACCAAATAATTTTCTGCCATTGATAAATGCCTTCATGATGAAATTGGTCACTGTTGAAGAAATACAGTTATTGGAAAACAGCAGAAAAGACACATTTAGAAATTAGTAAGCATTAATAATTAGTTGACATTAACAACTTACTTTTCCTAGAGACTCCAGCACCAAGATTATGATTCAAGTCAAAAGGATCTGTGTAAGAAAATTACAGAAAACAAAATCAGATTTAAAAAAAAAAAGTGTGACTTTTTTTTTTAACAGAGACTTTAATCTTAAATGCACTCACAGAGCAGATGATAGCAAAGCAGTGCTGAGCACCCTAAAAATACATGACTGTAGTAACATAAGAGTAGTTGACTGATACATACTAAATTCTAGGAGTCTAATCTCATTTTGTAAGATGTAAAAATCATCGTCTGATTCCTTACATAAAGATCTGTGCAAGATCACAAACAGAACCTCTATCAACAACTTCTTTTTCATTACTGAAGTAAGTACCTTCAATGGCAATACATTTGGATGTCCACTGCTTCTCAAATGTAGTTAACAGCTTCTTTTGTCGGATGCTGATCACGTATTCCTTGAAGTCAAATTCTTCAGTGTAGAATCGCAGCAATCCTAGCCAGAGTTCTCCAAGTGATTCAGTGTTCTTGCCAAGAGAAGGCAGGCGCTTCTTCTGCATGTAATAAAGATGCAATTTTCTGAGCTAGTTACTGACTCCTCCAGAATTACTTCCCTAAGTTTGTCTTAGTTCCTATTGTTTAAAGTATGGTCAAATCACTAAGTATTACATCAATCCTGGAATATTATTTAAAAGTAAGAACTATTTTTCCTGAATTATGTAATTTACAAATTAATTAGAACAAACTAAGAAAAAGCAGATACTTATTGCAGCCAAACAGGACTCATTTGGAAAGTTACATTAAACACATAGAGAAGCTGAACTACTTCCGTACATATTACACTGTAAGAAACATTACTTTCCTATAAAAATAAGCTTTAAATTTTAGTGACTATTTTGGAATTAGAATATTACCAATTCTTCCATGTCATCAAAGAAAAAGGCATTCCATCCATCCACCATTCTTTGTGGAATCTGTTTTCCATCAAATATCTGCCAAACCAGAGAGGGATATGGTTACCATGCTAACTCAAAGTCACCATAATAGACTTGCAGTTTTGCTGGTATAAAATAATACAAAGAAATATGTATCTTTTAATGTTAATAATGATTACTTACATAAGCAGAAGTTCCCCCTGGTAAAGAGATTTAAAGTATTTCTTTTGCATTATTGCTATAGCTCTCTCAAATTATTTGGGTATTTTAGTTTTACTTGTTCTTTACAACTGAGAAAACAGGATTCAGCTACCTCATCAAGATTCCGACACCTCTCTTGCCCACTAAATCTCTAAGGAGACTTTATAGGACTTCTATTACATTCTGACATTAGCAAAGCCAATGGGAAATTCCACAGTTATTTAAATGCACTCTCAGAACAGTAATAAAACCACCACTCCCAACCACTAGGAAGGTGTCAGTGAACAAGTCTAAGCCTCAACTGCACTGCTTGAGCCCATTTTCCTTTTGCATGCACACAACAATAAAGTCAGAAAGGGATCATTTTCAGAAGTACATGGGGAAGACAGATAGCAGACTAATTATATTCTTTCCACACGTGCAATAGAGGTAGAAAAAGTTTTTTCTTATTAAAGAAAAACAGTATCTTAGTACCAAAGCATTACCCTTTTTTAATCCCTTATCAAACCATAAAATAAGCTTTTTCTCTCACAGAAAATGTATTGAGCAAAAAGCAAGGCTTCTGACAGTAACTGATGGAAGAGCTGGACTCACATCTCAACAGCATCTGGCAGTTTCATTATTACAATTCTACTCTCTCTATGCAATCAGCCAATATTTTTTTCTGCTCTGTTCAGCATACAAATACCATCACAAGACAAAAATCCAAAAGCAAACCTAGCAGAACCTTGAGTCCAGTTCTGTTGTAATTTTCTTGATAAACTTTACCTGCTAAAACCAAGCAATAGTTGTGAATCTGTCTCTCCAATAGTCTCCTATTTCATTTACCCCCCTGAACTTAAAAGCTCAGAGTTCTCATTACATGGCTTGAAGAAAAAGGGAATCGGTTTTCATAGCTTCCTCTTTTGAAAACTTACCTCCTGAAGAACTGGAATAACTGGTGGATTTCTCTGTTGCAGAAAGTACAGAACCATAAGAATGTAGGCATATGAAGACAGACTACCACGGGATGCATCACCAATATCACAGCGCTGAAAAAATACATTTTAAACAAAGTAATTAACTTAGATTTTATTATTCAAGCCTAATACCTACGTCAGAGAGCAAACAGAAACTGAACCAGTAACAAAAACTACGTTCATTTCATAACTACAAATTGTTTTATGAAAAATTACTAGCTTTAGAGGCAAGTGCCATCTGGCAAATCCACTGCATAATCTGATTAACTTAAAAATAGAAAAGCCTTTCCCAGCCAAAAATTTTTTTTTTGTTTTTATTTTGTTTGTAATATGCCAAATCAACCAAAAAAAGAACCCCAACAAAAATTGGATCAAAACTCCCAACCCAGATATCCTAACAGACTTCCACATGTGGTATCTGGGTTTCAATACTATAAAATTTCATTTTCCTTAAGTCATGATACCAAAGCTGTTTCTAGATTCCACACAGTTTTGGTTTCCCCTTGTAAAAATAAAATTTTCAAAATACATAGTCAAGTACGCCTACATCTTATTGACAACTTAAGACAATGTCTGGCGTTTTGCTATAGCACACACATACACACTCAGCTAAACCACAATCCACCCTGCACAACACAGTGTAAACCAAATGTCACTGAATTACCTTACTATACTTGAAAATCTTATTACAGTATAACGTTTTTACAGCACCTGCTTCTAAGCCACCCTTTGCTTCAAGCATGTGTCATAACAGACAACACATTTTTAACCTCCTAGGCCTGGAAAAAACAAGGATTCACAAATGACTTTCACATTAGCAGTATCAGTGACAGCTGTTCCTGGTTTTTCTACCAAGGTAAACAGAAGAGGAAGCAATTTGCTTAAACATAGAGTATTTGTCTAGCTATGGAGTCAGTTCCATTCAGATAGATAAATGTATATGTCCCACAATTTGAAAATATAATCTTTACAGTAAAATTCACAGCATATATGCAATAGTGTTTCATACTACAAGTAAGACTCACAATGCATTTAAATCTGGACACAAGAGCTGTGGCAATATTCTGCATTGCTGTGACGACCACCAAATAAATCCCTTAGTAGTCTTGGTGACAGTACAATGAGCATGTGCATTCCATCCTAAAACAGTTACTTTATTAACCTTTATGCATTGTATTACAGTAACATCTGCTAGAATGATACATACTATAACCTGGCTTTTATTTGCCCTTTTTACACTAAGCTTTCTTTGGATGTGTTTGGGGAGTGGACTTAATGGCATGGCTTGGATAAAAAGACAGGCCATGCCTCAACTATCAAAGGCTGTACATTATAATGCTTTGTTAAAATACAATGAGAAGAAAAATACACAAGAAATTTCGTATTTGATGCTCTCTTAGCTCTTTAAGTCAAGTGTATGCCCTAAGCACATGACTTGAGCACTCATTCACCAACTCATACCTCCTCCTGATTTTTAAGTTAAAGAAAGCAAACAGGACACAAAAAAGCTGTTATGATCACTGTGCTGGTCGTAGATACAGAAACTTGGAAAGCCCTGGCAGAGCCACATGCCCTTTATCTTTCCAGTTCTGTTTGCCTTTGGGGGATTTTTTTGCACTGCAGATGGTTTGACACAGAAAATAACCAAAAATTTTCCTTTCATCAGTTTCCAACAGATATCATCGGCAGAGAGCAGAAGACACCATGACTAAAGATCTTGATTCTGACACACACAAGCAGCATAGTATGAGCTTTACATACTATTTCGATAGTACCTTTGCAAAAACTTTCATTGTATAGCCCAGATACTGCACTCTAGGATCAATAGCTGCATATGTAGCTAGCATTCTTGTGTTATGCTGTGCCTGAGAAAAGGGAAAAAACATAATCAAACAGGCGTTTCAATGTAATTTCTGGTTAATTACAGTACAGTCTGCAGTTCAAGTACAGGAGATGCAAACATAATTGGGACAGCAAAACCATCACAACAATACTCTGCAGAATTCATGTGACATTTTCAGCAGAAACATTAAGTGTAATGGGTAATCAGGACACTATTAATGCAGTAACAACAGTAAGACCCTTGGAAAACACCAGCAAAGAAGAAAGAGCATAGGATGACTCACACTGGAACAAATTCCACAAATTGCACCTTGTTCACAGGTGAATGTGAGCCCATTAGGTAGGAAATTGTGCGATTTCACTGTTCTAGATGGAAGCTGGGATGAGATGTGCTTTGATGATGGCAAAAAGGCTGTGGTGAATGCAGCACTAACAGCTTTTCAGAAGCATTCACAGAAAAGCTTTTGTGTGCAATGAAGCTACTGTTTTCAGGTTATGAAGCTACTTGAGCTGGGGTGAAGGTGTGGGCCACTGAATTGACGTAATGTAGAAAAACAGTGCAAATGCATATAAGCATTTTAATTGTGGCTTCAAACCTATTCCCTCAAATGATTATATGATAAATTCAAAAGCTTCCTTTCAACACAAAACCAAACTCAAACAGATGCTTACCAGTGTATTGTATAAACTGATATCCCCTTCTAAGCCACTTCTTCTGTGTTCAAATTTTACTATAGGCACTTTGGCTGTTGTTATAGGCAAGATGTTTCTCAAACCTAAGGAAACAACACTTCAGTATGTAAAACATTTCCATTAACTAAATACACAGTAAATGTAAGCAAGATACACATAATAAAACAAACACCTACCTGGATGTTTCTTCAGTACTTTTGCCAAACCTTCTATTATTTCTTTACAGTTTAATTTCTAGGAGAAATCAAGTATCACAGATTCAGTTGCTAAAACATGGATCCTATTCCAATACCAATAAGCATTTACTATCAAATATATTCTTCAGAGAGGTAAAGTCAATGTACAAAAAGCAGCAAGCAATAAGCCAGTACATGAATTTATGTCAACTGGTGACTCATATACTCTACGAGGACACCTATAGTACACAAATTGTGACTATAGGGCATTAAAAGTAAAATAGGCTGTATCTTGATTCAACCAAGCAGACTGCAGCAAGCTCATGTCCTATTAGCAAAATCTTTTCTGTCTACAGAAATCTTAACTCTATTATAAAAAAAAGAATTCTTTAATTTAAAATAGCAATTCTATCGATTCCAAACCTCCTACCTCTGCATTTTCATGGCCTTCCAATGTCATGCAGATATCCAGATCACTGTCCCGAAATCCAAATCCATTTTTTGAAGAGCCAAACAAGCAAAGTCTGGCTTTGTCTAAACAAAAGAGTATATCAAAACACAGAAAATCTTTCACAGTTGAGTAGTAAATGCTTACTGTGGAGTTTTTCTTAATTAAGACATGTAGGTGAACATCAAAAATGAGCTTTACAATGTCATTTCTAAAGCTTCACCTTTGATAAAGGAGGAAGCACAATACATTACAAAATCTTTATGGAATGTAAAGCAGGATAAAGCCCATGTGATCTTTATGAGTGAGTTATGTTACAGAGTCACAGTAACCATTACATGGCATCTTTAAATGTGGTGCTGTGTCTTGCGGTATGTAACTGCACTTTCC
This sequence comes from Upupa epops, assembly GCA_013397515.1. Lineage (NCBI taxonomy): Eukaryota > Metazoa > Chordata > Aves > Bucerotiformes > Upupidae > Upupa > Upupa epops. Next base: position 58,787 of record VZRI01004806.1, read on the forward strand.
TGTATTAAATGAATCAAAACAATGTGCCAAGCCAGTCACCAGTATAGCTTTACCCCACAAGTAAAAGAAGCACTCTTAAGGTAGTCCAAGCAATATTCCCGATTCCACTCATGCTTTATCTAGACTACATATTTTCCCTCTGATTAGGTAAATCTGGTCAATCAGTAGATTTCTGTAACCATAACATACTGTTCCAGAAGATAAAAAACATTAATCTTCTTGCTTGTATCAAACATGATTTCCCCAATTATTTTACTTTTTAAAAAAACAAACAAACAAACACACAGTATTGCAATGTATTTTCATTCTTGTGAGAGTGAAATCATGTAGCTAAAAGTAAGCAATTTCTTTCTATCCAAAGAACATTTATCTGTTCAACTGAAATCAGTATTAGGAAAAGATACATAACACTTACAGCATTTTTCTAACCCTTGACACAATCAGAAATCTGAAGTCTTTCAGATTCTGTAACAGGTCACAGTCCTCAGCTGCTGCCAGTAAGTGGAGGACACAGCTGGTGCAATTCACAGTTCCTTGAACACAGGCCAACCATAACAGAACTGATGGCCTTCTGCCTAAAGCAATGGACTGGGATTCCAGAAACCTGGGTGTGGTACCTGCTCTAACACTGTTTATACCACCTGCAAAAAATCACTTTGCATCTCTGAGCCTGGACTTCCACCACCACAGTAAAATTTACAAGAGAGATGTGAAGATAACAAACTTACTAGGACTATTAAGATACTTAAATGCTGGTAACTAGACAACAAAAGTTGGTCCACAGCCCAGGTAATGCCAAACACAATGGCAGGTCTCATTCCAACTTCCTTTTTGTCCTAACTGTGCTACTCCTGTATTTACATTATTACCCTTACACCTCTTCCTCCACTCTAAGGACCCTTCCATGGACTGGAATCGAGGGATGTTCAGTTTGTAAGTCTACTAAGTACCTCCACATACAGAAGGAAAGGAGATGGCACTGCTTTAAATAAGAAAGATGAACAACAATGAAACAAATTACATGTTCATACTCTGGAAAAAATGAATGAAGAAAGCATCATCAAAAATCACTACCTACTGTTACATACCGTTATATTCTTTTCGAATAAATCTTTCCAAACTTGCCAGAATTTGTTCTCTGTTTTGTTGCTCAGATAAAGGAGGAGATAACTCATCTAAGCAAAAACAAGTTAAAACACAGCCAGATGTAACATTCAGCCAACTAATAAAAATATTTTTCAGCTAATTTTTTTAACATTTACTTTCCTTGAACATGTGTTTTTTTATGGTATCATTAGTATCATTAGCATTTTATTTCACATACCTACTTTTTCTGCAGTTTTCCAAACACAGCACAGCTTGGTTTGGCACCTGTTGTCCAGCCAAGGTTAACCCACTACAGTACCCTAAACAAGGCTTTTTCCAGAAGCAGCCATAAATTTGACAAACAAATCAGCCTAGTTTTGCCCAGAGGCTGGGCAAGTTTTCTCAATACTTGTAACGTTTTATGCATCCAGTGAAAAATCCTGTGTAACGTTAGTTTCTTAAATCTGTTATAAGAATTTGATACCATCATCATGGATTAAGTTAACAATACCGATTACCTGGAGGAGCGTCTTTACACCAAATTTACTAAGTCCTTTAAGTAATTACAGTGAAGTATAAACACTCTTTCAACTCACCAAAACATCTTTTACACACTATATCGAGTATTTCCCGAAATCTGTCTGTCATTGGTGGTAGTGGTTTTAGATCAATTTTCTTGAAATCCTCTGGACAGTCATTTTTGGAATGTCCATCACGTTTGCAGATGCTGCATACTATAGTTGGTGGCTTTGGGGGAGAAAACAATAAAAGTACAAAAATGCAATTTTACTTTTAAGAAAGTTCACAGACCGAACTTCTCTAGCTAAGTCATGCAACCAAAAACATGATCAACAGAGACTCTTGACAGAAGAGACTCAACAAGCTGCATTTAGCACCCAAGAGTGCCTAGAAGCACCTGGAAATTATGCAAGGAAGCAAGAGAGGAAGTGGGAGAATAACCCCACATAACAACCAAAGAAACAAAACCCAGGAACTTTTTTTGTTTGTGTAGTAATCAGACAGCTAAGATAGGATAACACACCATCCATTCCAAACAGCATACAGGTTCACTGTTACCAGTCATGAATATCACATACTCCACAAAAGCTACCCAAAACCATCACTAGGAAAATCCTGTCATCCACCCACCCTTAGTTTTAGCAATTTAAAAACCCATCAATACTTGACCAACACTGCTTAAATACAAAACTCACCTTTCCTGAAGTTAAAATAAACTTATCAAACACATAATGCATTTCTTCTGTAGCAAGTCTGCCTTCATCTTTGAGATTAGGAGCTTCCACTGTTGCTTTGCAGTTGGGAGAGGTAGCTGGTGTGCCAGTGCACTGAGTCTTCTGCGAAGACTTTGTTATCAAACTCTGTTTGCTTTCAGCATCAGAAAATTCATTACTAGAATTTGGGTCGTGGGGCTGATGTTCATTGAAATTACAGTGGTGGCTTAGCTCACCTTCAGTTACACAAACTGAAATTTCTGCATCATCACTCTCTCTCAGCAATTTTTGCTCACAACATTCACTAGAAAAACTTATTTCTAATGAAGCTTCTTCTTTGTCTTCATTATAACTAGAGTCCAATGTTGGAAGTAGCAAAGAGTCCATGTTCTCGGAAGTACAGCTTTTGGCTACAGCTTCTACCACTTCAGAACATTCAAGTTCATTCTCTAGTATGTTACATCCACTTCCTACACTTTGTTTATCTGCATTTTCTCCTTCTGGAAGGCAACAGTTGGCTACAGGCTCTTCAGATCTTACAGATTTCTTACTATTCATTTTCCCTTTTTCTTTTCTCTTGGTATCTGGTTTGGATTTAATCTCATCTTTACTTTGTGGACATGCAAAATATTTATACGCTGTCCTAAATCGCTCCAGGATGTACTCAAATACCATCTGGCTATTTAGACTTCGTGCAACATTCCTCTTTAGTGCAAAAGGATCTAGAAAAGATAAAACCCAATGTCATTAATAATCTTTAATTTCTACATTTCACTGAAGCAACTGAAATACTTAAATTATGATATGGCAGTTAATCTAATCCAGAAACATATTTAGATACACTTGGAGAACACAGAGCCCACAAGGTTGTCTGCACTTCTTCCACAGAAAACACAACACACATGTGCATGAATGGTTGGCTATCAAACCATGCTAAATACTGCTTTCTAAAGAGAAAACCACAGGCATATTGACCACTGTATTATGGCCAACTTCTAAAAGAAATGAAAATGAACGTACAAAGGCAAAATAAATTTAGGCCTGCCTGAACTTTTTTCCTTCACTGAAGGAGGATTTGCATTTACCTTAAGAAATTTTCTCTAAGAGTAATGTTAAAAGTTATAAGGATTATATGAACCAATCTCACCAGGTTTCATTCTTAGTCCTTCCTTCCTAGCGATTTCTAGATCAAACATGTTTTCCAAGTAAAAAGAGCATTGGCATAGTTGCTATAAGTTTGCCTGGGAAGATAGTATCAAACTGAGATGCTTTTACTTCATAATCTCAATTACAAACTCAAAAAAAGGCAGAAATGAAAAAAAAACCCATAAAGAAAAACAATACAGTAAGATCCACAACAACAGCTGGGTTTTTAACATTAGTTCCTTCTTCATCCTCAGCAAACCCTTACATCAGAATTATTAAAACAAGTAAATGGCAGCTTACAGAAAGAATGAAACACACAAGAGATAAGAACAGAATAGTAAGAAACAGTGAGACAAATTTATACTCTATTTCATGGATTAGAATTGCAAGAAGTAGTACTTAACAGAAAACCCGCCTTTAAAGAGACTAAACAGCTAACGAACTATAAATGAATAAATAAATTTTTGCTTTCTTCTCCAATTAGTGATTTACTTTCAAGCCCAGAGTTTTTGTAGCAGAACAGTAGATATTAGGTAAATAAAGGTAATAATGCAGGATGAGTGCAAAACTAGAAAAGGGTACTGTCCTACCTTCAATGGCTATGCGCCTTTTAGGCCAGTTTTTATTCTCTCTGGTTAAGAGTTCTTGTACCCGTATGCTGATAACATACTCCTCCAAAGCAAATTCCAGTGTGTAAAACTTCAACAGTTCTAACCACAGTTGTCCCAGTGAAACTTGGTGAGGGGTTTTGAATGCTAAGATAGACTGAAACACATGGACAGGATTCGTCAGCTACAGTAAGAAACGCAAACTGTCATTTCTTTCCTGGTTCCACCCAATATTCATGCTTAAAGAGAAAACACAGGGATAAGACAACATCGTTTTCATGGTAATAAAGCCATGACTTACACTTCCCTGTTTCTCCTTTGCAGTACTTTGGTTGTCCACTTCTGCATTTGTTACTTTCTTGCCCCCTCCTTTTTGTTGTTCAATTTTAGTTTTACTTTCAGGTCCGACTGAGTTTTTTGCTGCACCATTTGCTGGTGGTTTGTACTCCCATCTTACAAACTCCTCTTCTTCTACACCTTTCAGCTGGTGGTCATCTGGCCTCTTTGAATCAAAGCCTTCAATCTAAGGGAAATTAAAGTAGCTCTGAAATAAGACTACATGTAACATATACATTATTTCACCAAAGCTAGCACTAACAATTGTGATATTAGACCCTCAAGAATGACTGATACCAGAGAAACAAATTACAAGAATCAGCTAAGAAAATATTTGCTTTTTCTCCTAAATACAGCATGACACAGTTGCACAGGGTATGGCAGCTGCCTCTTTTTAGAGGTCATCAGTAGGCTTCAACTGGATGAGAATAAAGTACCAATATTTTTATTTACATGTTTCTTAGGCAATCAAATTCAGCATATTTTATGACCTTGCAGAACACAGAAATAATGTCAGTAATTTAACAATAAGGTTACTATATATTGCCAAGTCACTTACCCAGTTGCCCAAATAGGCTGGTAAAATACGTGGTTTTCTTTGTTGAAGAAAAAATATCACCATTAAGGCAAAAGAATATGACGGAATCCCACCTTCAGCCTGACAGTCAATGTGACAGAGCTGTAATAGAATAAACCATTATTTTTCTGATGCAATATAAGCATTTACATTTAAAATCTATTACAAAAGAATAAACATTAAAGAAATGCAAGATGCATACTGAATAAACCAGAAACCTTTACCTCGGAAACTGCAGTCACGATGCCTCACCACATACAGACAAAATGCAAATTATAGCAATGAATACAGTGCCTTAAGTTACGCTGTTTCATTACCATAGAATCATACAGTGGTTTGGGTTGGAAGGGACCTCTAGAGATCATTTAATCCACCCTCCTGCCACAGCAGGTTCTCCTAGAGAAGATCACACAGGAACACGTCAAGATGGGTTTTGAATGTTTTCACGGTTAGATACCACACAACCACTCTGAGCAGGCTGTGCCAGTGCTCTTCTAGTCTCACTGCAAAAAAGCTTTTCCTTTCAACTTATATCTCCTATGTTCCAATTTACGCCCACTGCTCCTTGTCCTATCTCTGGACACCTCCAAAAAGGGCCTGGCCCCATCATTCTGACTCACACCCTTTAGAAAGTTAGAAGCATTTCTGAGGTCTCCTCTCCACCTCCTGCTCTCCAAGATGAACAGCTCCAGCTCCCTCAGCCTCTCTTTATACAGAAGATGCTCCAGCCCTCTGATCATCTTAGTGGCTCTGAACTGAACTTCCTGTCCTTCTTAAACTGGGGAGCCCAGAACTGAATGCAGTAATCCACCCATCCTCTACCTCTCTAACCAGGGTAGAGAGGGAGGTGAACCTCCCTCAACCTACTGACCCCACTCTTCTTAATGTACCTCAAAAACCCACTGACCTTCCTGGCCACAATGGCACATTGCTGGCTCATGATAAGCCTCTGGTCCATCAGCACTCCCAAGCTACTGTCTAGCAGGTCAGTCCCCAACCTGTACTGGCACACGGGCTTGTTCTTCCCCAGACGCAGCACTTGCCCTTGTTGAACCACATTCCTCTACGTCCAGCTCTTCAGCCAGTCCAGGTGACACTGGATGGCAGCACAACCCTGCAAAGTGTCAGCCACTCCTCCCAGGTTTGTGTCATCAGCAAACTTGCTGAGGGTACACTCTGTCCCTAATTCTAGGTCACTGATCATTACTGAATCGGACCGGACGCAGTACATGTTGTTATATGTTATTATCTTCAGTTCCATCACATTTTGTGATTGTGGACATAGTTATGTTCCTATCAGGTTATTTGTTATTGCACTCTATTTCCTCTGTGGAGACGGCAGAAATCTGATACTGATCTCTTCAGTGGGAACTCAGGAGAGATAGGATAAACCTGCTTGATTCTGAGCAGTTCTTTGTATATTCTACTGCTGCTACTTGTAGAACACCTTGCTAAATCAAGCAACAGTACCATGCAACTGATATTTCAATAAAGCTAACAAAATGTACATCACAAAGGGCCTGTCAGCAATTTCAGGACTGAATTACTAGACTGTTAAACATCAGCCATGAACATTACAACTTGGTTCCCATGATCACCACTGACATATGTAACAAACCCACTTTTGAGCAAGCTAATTTTTTCAACGTGATCTCAATAGCAGAAAGTTTGCAAGACCTGGCTGCTCTGATTAGTTTTAAAGGAGTAGCATTAAACGCTTGCTAACAGAATACTAGACATTTCATATATATTTACAGTTTCATGCCAATATTTTTCTGCCTTGTTCTGGTCTGTTAAGGTGAGATGAATTAATGGTGTGAAGTTCTTTTCTACAACCACATTGATGGTATACTGTATGTTATGTTGCACTTTAAAAGAAGAAATAAATATTTAATTATCTTTGATATTTATAAACTTACTCTGGCCCAGTAGCGGAATGCCAAAACCAAGGGAATAAGGACAGGCTCCAGTTTACCAAGTGCAGCCAGCAGGTCAGTCGTAAGGCAAGCCACATCATTTCTAGCACTTACTTTACACGTCAAACCACTGTAATTACAAATGGAAAACACACTACAAGAGTGATTGTCTTGTGGATGCAGATAATGCTTGATGCAAGAGAGGTGAGGCATCACACACACCACAATAAAAACATGCATCAGAGTCTCCCTCAACTTGTTAAACAAAAGCTACAGAAGCTAATCACATTTTCTTTACTATTAACACAACAGTTGGCTCTAGATCTCAGAGAAGTTTATTATAGCTAAAAAGATAAAAAAGCATTAAGAATTTGCTCTAAGCTCTGCCAGTACTTAACTGTCCAAACTCACACAACTCAAACTCCATTTCTGTCTTCCACATACTAAGTCAATCAATTAAAGGTCCATGCTTGCAGCATATTAGGAGTCTCTAAGTCCACAGAACTGCTTCTCTAAAAACTTTTAGGTGTTTTCTCATAATTATCTCTACTCTCTTAGTACTTACAGGGCATTTGCATAACATACCAACACAGGAAAACATAAGGCTACCCTTGCTGCATTTACTTTTCTAGGCAGTCAAAGCAACATGGACATCACACAGCAATGACATTTTATTTTGAAGGTTGCTACTTGTTAGGAATTTACAGAAACTGTCAGACAATGTGTCCTTTCTGGCAGTGTGTTTCATAAAATGTTTTTCAAGCCCTGGATTAAACTGCTGGAAGAAACTTTAAATACCAACTGAAAACAACTCCACTTTTCCGCTATTCGACTAAACGCACAACTGGTATTTTCAGACTCCTACAACTAATGAGCACAAAAGCAAAGCTAAGCTATCTTCCTAGGTTGCATCTTCAAGTATGAGCAATTCCTCTTTAACAATAATATTAGCTAAATGTTACAGTAATAATTCTTGTCAGCAACGCAGGGAAGCAGCTGCAATGAACAAGCACAGTAGAAACTGGTTATCTCACTTAAAATCTTTTCAGTTACACGTACCTTTTAACATCTTTGCAAAATACAACAGGAACTTTGGCGTGAAAATCTGACTCCACATCTGAGTAGACAGCTAAGCAAGGAGAAAAAAAGCATTATGCATCAAAGTCTTTCACAGACTTCCCAATTTTGTCTTTACAACTATTACATTTACACCACACTTATACAGAACAGCTCCAATTAAGTGCTGTATCATGCAACATCAGTAACATTTGGTTATTTTGGTGCTCACAACCAGTACCACAGTGTCAACAAGAAAAAAAACCCCAAAACCCCAAAAACCCCTGTAATGAAATTGAATTGGCAGCTCTTCTAGAACTTTTCTGTCATTGTACCATTTGAAAGCTTGTAACTGTTACAAGGTTGAATCTGACAAATCTGATAAAACGTCAGGATAGTTTGAGAACCCCAATGGAGTTAACCTATCAGAATTTCCTGAAGGAGAAAAGTGCAATGTCACTTGTGTCACCTGGTTAAAGATGTGCTGATTACATGATTAGATCACTTCCTGACAGAAGGCTACAAGTTTCAGAAGCCTTTTAATAGTTCTCATTGATGGTCATATGCAAATGGAAGTGGCTTTTGTGTTCACAGCTTAGAACTTCTCCTACAAAGTTAAACACTTTCTGACATTGCACCCAACACTATTCATGTAAACTGGCAATTGGAACCGGATGACCTGGGCTGCCATTCTCCTGCTGCAGTTTCTCATCTCACACAAGCACCAGTGTTCATTAAAACTACATGCACAGGTAAAGCTCACACACGATGGTTAAATACTAATCTATTCTTGTGAGCTTACAGAAAAATTAAGCATAAAACCAACTGAAGAGCAGTTAATGAAACAGAAATGAAATGCCATTAACACTCACCACTGTTTTTCAAAATTTCAAGCACCTGTATCAGAACATCTGGCTGACTCATCTAAAAATTACAAAATTAGAGCAGTTCACATTATTCAGATGAATCTATTTTATCTTTTGTTTAAAACTATGTAAGTCGCACAACTAGTAACACTATGCTCTTACACAACAGATACCAATACACACATTAATACCATCATTCTTTTAGCTCACAGCTTCTTTAGTTAATAGGTCTGTACTAGTTCTGCATTAACAGACCCTGTAAAGCTATATATTCCAGTTTCAGTGTCAACATATGCCAACAGAAATGCTCCACAGCAGAGTTCTAATGTCAGTACTTTCTCAAGAGTTCTTAAAGGTTATAATTTTAAAATATATTTCATTTTCTCCCAGGAAATCAACTTAAGTGGTGTTTCAAAGATAATCTGTAAAAAGTTCAAAGAAAAGCTAAAATTTAGCACCACCTTTGAGCCTTTGTGAATAAGTGACATGGTACACTTCACAATTTTTTCAAAAAAGGCTTGCATTTGCTTTTTAACTGCAGTATCATTTCAAAACCCTCTATTTAAGTCTGTAACCAAAACAAGCACCTTGAATTCCACCACAGCACAGACAAAAAAAACCCAGCAAGTTCAGCAGTGGTGCCTCTAACAAGAACATGTTGTTGTTATCACATGAACCAGCAGCTTCAAAACTTAAAGGTAAGTGACGTGGCTCTGCAAAAATTCTGCATCACAGTCAACTGCAAACCAGGATGTGACATTTGCTTGCAAGTAACTAAAAGCCAGAAGGAAAACTGTCACTTTTAGCCTCACATTTAATGAGTAAGGTGTGGGGAAAAAGGAGACCTACTTTACTGTCTGAATCACAACAAACTGTGAAAGGAGACTCTGGCTACAGGCAACTAATTTCACATTGACTCTAGTCCTTGATTTCTTTTCTTTAAGTAGGTAAGTGTAAAAAAACCCAGAATTAATTTTATTTAATAAACACTGAAAACTTTATTTGCTTGTTTCATGCCACACCTGACACCAAATCAAATATTTTATGTTCTGTGCTATTTCAACACTGTATGTCTCATCAGAAGATAAAGGCAATGGAGCAGAAATAAAGGTTGATGGTCTTGACTTAAAAAGCAGTCTTAGTTAACACAAGATAATATCTACACACCTTAGGGGGGAATTTTATGTCGATGTTAACATCACTGGTCTTAAAAGCGAATCTTGTTAAACAGGAGCCATACATTCTCAGTGAACAGTCTGAAAGAGAGAGAAACAAAATTATCCAACAGTGAGCAAATAAATTATTTTGTTAATGAATGCCACATACCTTGCTTTAGATACTGTTCCTCCCAAGTGGCACTCATGGATTAATGAATATTGAACTACTTTCTTACTGCTACGAAGGCTGCTCATTTCCTTAACAGTGTCACAGGAAAACAGGTAATTCAGACAGTGTAATTATCAAACATCCAAAATTTTTCAAGTATTTGTGCAGCGCACTTCAACTGTCCTACTGAGCTTACAGTACTTCTATCAGCGTGTATTAAAATGTCTGTATATATTGATATAATTTAAGTCCAAAGCATTAATTCACCATTAATGAAAGGATCAAAATCTCTGTAAAAATAAATTTTCACAAAAGAACAGTATGAATACCTGGTAAGGGCTGTTGAATTATTTTTTCCATCTCATTTACAATTTCTTGACGGATTCTGAAGTCATCATCTGATATGCCTTGTTCATTTGCTGCCTCAATAAGTGTAAAACTCAGAGCAGCCAATTGTGAAGAAGAAGGGGGTGGGAGAGCACGCAGTTCATTTTCTTCTTGTTTTTCCTGAATAATCATTGGATGACAAAAGTAAAAACTGGTATTTTAAGAGAACACAATTCTCTTACATTATTACATTATGCTATAACATACTGTTTGCTGTCTGTGTTCTTCTGTGTATGTGGTATCCTGATAAAACACTTTCAACGGTAGTAGCTCTGCCTGGCCTAACTGGCAAAAGCAATAGTGTGGCTCACAGAAATGACAGTAGATGCTCAGTGTTTAAGAGAGAACATGCTGTTTCGTAACTGGGAAGGAAATCTGCTGTGCTGCATTCCTGAACCACATTTTCTGACAGTTCTGAAACAGAATTCATCCAAAGAAATGAAAAACTGTAATTGTTCCTTTGGAATAAAAGTGACTGAGCTGAAAAAAGTTATCTAGAGACACTATACTTGAAAGAAAAGTATCAGAAGCAGAAAAAGTATTTCTAGCTCCAAAAATTATGTTGAGTCCCACTGCTGCCTAAATATCTACTGCTAGAAAACTACTTTTAGTGCATTTGATTACAATAAATTTAACAGCAATAAAGATATTGAATGCATCAAGTAATTTGGGACTAAGTTTAATAATCACTTGTTTCACCAACTCATCAGAGTTCATCAGAAGAGTGTTCTGACAGCTGAAATAAATGATAACTGCAAAATAATAATGCACTAAGAACAAGACTACACAGAATCGTTTTGGTTGGAAGAGACCTTTAAGATCATCACAATCTACTAAGAAAATGTTTAGTTTCTCCAGTGCTACACCTCTCAACACTTCTGCTCTTATTAGAGCGAAACCAGCATGAGAAAGAATATACGCATCTTTAAAGAGCTGTGTTTCTTTAATACCACTGCTTTAGGGGTTTTTCTTAAGTGAGGAAACCACAGCTATTAAAAAATGTTAGTATGTAATGGATTTATGGCATTCAGAGTTGTCCAGGTGATGATAGCTTGCATGTGAGACAGAATTAGAGCATTTATTACAAACAGAAGTTTGGTAAGAAACACATGGAAATGAGCAATTGACTGAATTTTTAGAGAAGACTGTAGAAGAAGAGTATTTCTAACCATCTTGAATCACAAAATCCCCCCCCCCCACTGAGCAATTTTCAGCAGTTCATCAAAGCAAAAATGGGTTGGCAAGAGTATCTGCACCCCTTTGGCTGTATTTCATGCATTAACAGTCCTTTAAAGCAAAGTAAACAGAAACACTGTGGTATCTGATAAGCCTGGGTTGGGCTTTTTTTTTTTTTTTCCTATGAAAGCATCAGAACTGCTTTTCAAATGCAGGCTGGATGGGGCTTTGTGGAACCTGATCTACCAAGAGGTGGCCCTGCCCACAGCAGGGAGGCTGGAACTAAATAATCTTTAAGGCCCCTTGCAACCCAAACAATTCCTTGATATTAAACACATCCATAAACCCAGGTAGATGACTCAGAAACAGAATCTCTCCCTTGTTTAGCTCTATTTTCTAGTTGTAGACATACTGTCCACTCTTCCCACCCATCACAGTAAGGATGTAGATAAAGCTTCACAAGTCAGACAAAAGAGGAAAACAAACGAAAAAATGCACAATCTCCCCAACCCAACCTCTGGTCTAAGTTAGCTTGCATTCTGTTGCTCAGAAGTATGATGAACTGTCCACTACACACAGATGCTAATTCCAAAGAAACAATCAAAAATGTTTCCTTTCAGTAAGGACAGTTCAAATCCTTCCACTCAAAAAGAAAATGAGCAACAGAAATTTGTGGAGCTCCGCTCAGCACACATACTTTCACCAAAATAAAGATGGCCAAAAAAAATAATAGCATTTTTCACATTACAAAAAACCAGTAAGAATTGCATTTGTTAACTTACCATTATATTTTTCTTATGACGTTTTTCTTTAATATGCTTGTGAGCTCCCTGGATATTTTCAATATGAACTAAGCAGAGCTTGCATAGATACTGACAGTTGGTGTATTCTGGGGAGCGCTGAGGAAAAACAGGCATAGATTAAATGAAAACACTTCTGCCAACAGAATCTGAAAAACTCTATTTGAATACTAAATTGTATTTAATAATTATGTAACATTTGGAATGCCAAGATGTTTTGCAAATATTAAATACTCTTCAAAAATTCAGAGGAAATGGATGTTCACCCATATGAAAAGTGGGGGAAGCAAGGAAAGGATGTGAAATCACTTGAAAATTACACTTCTCAGTAAATTTTAGTGAGACAAGATTAAGATCAAAGAGTTTATGCCTCTTAAGGCTGACCTAAAGGTCAGCAGCCATTCCCTTGTCTGCTGAAGCTTTTAATAACCATGGATTTCATAAATCTCAGCATCTATCCTCCCTTTTCTGATGAGAAAAAGGGGAGCATTCATCATATTATCTACTGTACATGTTATGACAGATGGTGTTGTTGTTTGTCTGACATATCCACAGGGTACTGTGCATGTACTGCATTTGTCATTCTATTAAAAAGGGTGCAGCTAGCCAGGAAAAAAAAAACCAGTTTCTGACTTGCTCATGACTATACTCCAGATAAGGTGGGATCCTCTGACAAAGGGTAAGAGTATTCTGTATTTATAGAGAAAAATGCAGAACAAGCATCTTTTTTGTACAGACAGGATGTGAAATACAGAGTATGCAAATGAAGAGCTGCCACCTTAGGAGACCCTTGAGAATCTGCCATTCATGAGATGATGGGAGTGTGAGGAATCACTATTTTCTTAGGGTCCAAAGAGGGTACTGTGGAGTTTATTCAACCTGGAAACCTCTGAGAACTACTAGACTAGGACCATCTCTGAAAAGATACTAGAAAGATTGGAAGTCTGTTGATAAGCTCACTGCAAAGACAAAAGGATCCCAAAAAATAGCCTTTAATAAAGGCTAAATAACCCAGACTTATCTGCATTTTCCCCAGTAACTGCTATCAGTTATAGCTAGAAGATAAAAAGCCCTTCATTTTCATCCTAATTCTACCACATCTATATTTACAACAACTGAAAAGCATACTGAGATCACCAGATGTTTGAACAATGACATAGCAACAAATGAACAGAGAACATTATTTTAAGCCACTAAAGTGGACTGGAGATTATTTAAACAAATTTGACTTACTCTATGGAAAGCTAAACCACTGCTAAATTTGGGCAAGTTTTTCCACCTACTGAGTTTGATCTTTTGCTTTTGAAAACAACAAAAAAAATAATTGTGACACTCTCCAACTGCAGTTAGTAACAACCTTAAACTTTCCTTTGGAAAACAACTTACACACAGTTACACTTGGCTAGCTCACAGGAGTCAATATTTGATATCTCATGACTGAAGTAGATCAAAAAAATGTTGATACTTTACATACTTTAAAAAAGGATGAATGTCAGAAATTATCTTACTATTATTTTACGATAACTGATCTTTACTAGCACATCACAGATGTTGAAAGGTTGAATCATGTAATGTCTTATTTTGCTTGTATTGTAAGGTCTTTTTAATCAGCTAGATGTGATTAACACCAATAAAAGGGGAAAGAACACAAACTAGGCAAGACAAAAAAAATTTACAGATTACTACTTGAGCAAGATAGATGCATCAAACCAAGCCAGGCCTCATTACATTTGTGTTTGGCTATTCAGGGAAATAATCCATCTCACAGACAGCTGAACTCTCTTAAGAGTGCAGAAGGTTCCAGTTTACTAGGAAAGAGAAGAATATCTTTAAAAGCCTAAAGAAGATGAGTCGAGGAATGAAAAGTAATAATTTATTAATGACAAAGAAACAGGTCACAGGCAATAAACTGATTTGCTATATACTAAGTGGCTTACAACAAATTTAGGGTTGCCTTTTTTAAAGAGAAAATCATAGGGCTTGAAGAAGTAGCAGCACATGTTATATCTTGAATTTTACACTTTTTTTTTGTTTCCTGCAATAGTATCAATCTGAAAAGGAGACCACATATCTAAATAAAAAACAGTAAGGTTGGAGCAAAACTGTTCAGAAAACTTTTCTCAGAGCCCATATACCTAGATTGGTTCAGCACCATTCTAAAAGCACCTTACAGGTATTTTTCACAGGTCCTTCTGTGGTCAAAAACATTCATATTTTTGTTGAAGACACAGGAAATGCAAGTTGGGACAAGTTACAGAAGACTTCAAATGATAAAAATTCAATGATCACAACAAATTAGACAAACTGAAAAAATAAGCTGCAATGCAATAGTATCACAGAAACATATCACTCCTCCTTAGGGATTATGAACTGCACACAATACAGAATACAGGACTGACTGGGTACTTCCTAAGAAAAGGATATGGGGATCACTGTTCCTACAAGCCAACATCCTACTGCTGCTAAAAAAACAGAGTTCCTAAATGACAAATTCAACTTTGCTCTTTAGATGCAAGACCTCAGCTGAAACCGATATGTCCAGTTTTGGAAACCAGTTACCTGGTGGATATCTGCAGAAAAGCAACAAGAATGAACCCTTACACTGAAGAAAAAAGAGCAAGCCTAAAGAAATTAAGACTGCAGGAATGGTAATAATCTTCAAATGTGTCCAAAGTTGTTTCAACTTGTTTAGTTTCCTAGGACAACATATGAGGGATAAAAATGCTGCAAGAGACACTGAGACATTAGGAAAAGGTTCTCGGTTATCTATATTTAATTCAATATTTGTTTCACTTGAGATATCACAAACGGTCCTCTAAACTATTCTTAAAGAGTCAGCTTCATTATAGGTGACTTGGACTAGCGGAAGGCTCATGTATAGAAGATAGCACAAGTTTCCTTTTGATCATGCACTGAGGTTCTCTAGAAAATCTTAGGTAAGTAAGGGAACTGCAAACCTTTAGGCCAAAAGGATTTTAAAATTACTATTCAACAAAGGCCACACATGGCACGAAAGGATCAAGTTTTCAATTCACATCATCTGTCACGATGAGTGACTAGTCAACTGGTAGGGATTATAATGAATCACTTCAGTGATTTATGGTATTAAGAAATAAACAGAGGCAACAAGGTCTAGTAGAAATACTGTTCAATCAGAAATATGGTGACGCTAATAAAAGAAGGCACACATTTTCCTTTTTATTTTATAATAACCTACTTTTTCAAGTCGAGAGATATAATCTCTTTCCAGGCGTTCTTCAGCTTGTTTCAATCCTAGCTGCTGTTCAGCTGTCAGATTAGCTTCATCAATAGCAGTGGTGTTTTCTAGGTAATCAACTTCCAAAGCATGTTCTTTAGTTGACTCAGAATTCTTTGTTTTGCCTACAGAAATAAAGAGTTCTTTTCTTCAGAGTAACTCAAGGAAAGGAAAAATGGAAGTTAAAGTACAGAGCAGTTAAAGGCATCTCCCTCTAAGAAGCTGGACATTAATTAGAGCTACATGCCAATTTTTTGTCCAAAGGTTTGCCAAAATCACTTAAGCATCAGAATCTTTCCAGAGACTTCAGAGACTAAGAGTGCTGTTAAATTATTTTTAGTATTGGTAGATGCATTTTGTGTTTCAGTCACAACTTCAGTCTCTAGGTCTCATAGTCTCTGTCAGTTAAGTTCTTCAAGGGATTAAAGCAGTTTTGTTATGCAGAACAGACTACACAGGATCCAGATGTCTACTACAACAGATACAAGAAGTAGCAGTCTTCAAATTTTTTAGACAATATATTTTGTTAAGGAAGCAGTCATAGAACTGCCTTAATGACATTCATGCAAATGATCTGACAGAGTCAGTCATCAGGCATTTCAACCTCCCAATTTAGAAGGCTGCTGGAGTTACATGCGAACACACTTTGACACCTTGCTGCCTGTGGCTAGCAACCACGGAACTCTGGTATGCTGCTACTCACAAACACAGGTCAACTCCAAAAGGCCAGTTCCTCCAGATGCCTGTGAATTGTTCATAGTCCACTAACCTGTACAAACATCTACATCCTAAATTATCCCAGTAGTTTTTGCATCGGCATTTAGGCTAGGGTTGGGTTTTGATATGGGGTAATTTTTTGTAATGTTTTATTTTTAAATGAGGTCTGTGCCCCTGAGTAGCTAGGGATCAAAACTGAGTTTTCAAGTCCTGGTTTCTCAGTGACAGATGGTCCCCACAGAACATGGTGGTGGTCTACAAAGAGCTGACTTATCACAGGAAGCTGCCGTTTGAACTTTCCTGCTAGATTTTATTCAGATAGCTAAAAAAATATGCACTTTAACACGTTCCTACTATTTCCATTCAGGGAACTCCTGCAGTTGGGAAAGAGGTCTGCACTTGCACACTGTCTTAACATAGCATTTTTATTAGAAAAAAATGGCTGCCTTCTGAAAATGTGTTACAAATCCCAAAGTAAGGAGTTAAACTGAAGAGAGATGAAGCCGGATCCATATGTTTAATGCTGAAATTGAAAAATATGCAGGAAGAATTGACCACTCATAAAGGTAGGCACTGACAGTACATATTCCAGAACCCCCTAAATAAAAAAAGCTATCTGCCATATGTTTTTTAGTAACAACAAGAGCCAAAGAATCAAAGAAGTCTTTTGCCCCACGTTTAAAAAAAACCCCAACTGTTCTTCCAGATATTTCCCCCAATCTTCCTGAAAAGCAGTTATAGTGGCCATGTTTCCAATCCCTAATGAATCTATTATTTTATGATACTATGAATGGTTCCCCCATCAAGAGAGTATATTCACAAAATTGCCCAAAACCCATGCACATGGAACTATCTTGCAAAAGACACTTAGGCCTTAGGTATGAGAAAAAAGGACAGCTATTACCACAATCTCTTACCCTCTAAGAAATATGCTTGTGTTACTCATATATTCTCTTTAAAAGCTACGACTGGCTGCAAAAAAATATGCAAACAAACATTTCAAAGCCCACTTCATATTTTTAACAATTTTACCAGAAGAAAATTTAACAAAGCAGGTTGAATAATACTCACTGAAGTCATTAGGTTTATGCTCCGTTTTTCTTTGATCCAAAGCAGTTTTATAAGGATCACCAATCTGATCAACACCAGTTTTCAAAGCATGAACTCCTGGTGGATTTTCCAACACAAATTTTCCTTTCTGTGCAGCTGTCAGGCTTTCCATACTGACTCCATTGCCTGAAATGTGGGAGCCTGGAAAGTTTTCTCCCACTGGCTGTGCTTTTGTCTGTTTCAGGTTTTCCACTACTGATGATAAATTTGAAAATTTTTTTGCTTTTCCATGACTTCGATCCTGAACAGTTGACCCCATATCTTTAGTTCCAGGAATACAACTATTCAATTTGCATGATTTATTTTCTCCTGGTTTTTCAGAAGAAATATCATTTTGTTTACTTTTTTTGTTGTTGCCACTCGGAGAACTTCTCCCCAAATCCTTCACAGATTTGTCATTTCTATTATGTTTATAACTTTGATTAATCGTAACTTTGACAGATTTGCCCTCCTCACAAACAAGACGGACAGACTTCCTTGGGTCGTAATTTCCATTCTTTGAGCCCTTAGCCTCTTCCATTATATAGCAAAGACCTGCTTCTCCTGTCTCTTGAGACCAATTCAAGTGCAATTCTTCTGCAGTTTGCAGGCGATTTTAAATCCACTGTGCAGTTAAGGATCGCAGCTGATTGTCTACTGAAGAAATAATGATTAATATTTTTTAAATCAAGGAAAAATAACAAAGCTTTATGCAGACAACACTTTAAAATAAACCACTCTTAAAATGTCACTACAAAATTATTGTAGAGAGCATTTGCCTTCTACGATCCTACATGAATTTTTGTCATAGTCATGAAAATTTCTATCATCTTGACTTCCATTTAAAAAGGAAGGGGATATAGAGAGACAAAAAGCTGGAGAACAAAGCAAAAAAACACTCAATGATAAACCTGCCAACAGCTTGCTTTTTTCTGTCCTTCCTATTTTGAACTTTTTGAAAGAAAACTAAAACCAAAAAAAAAAACCAGAACCAAGATGTCTGCAACTACAGTGGAAAAAAAAGAAGTTTAACACATCTCAAAAATCCCATTCAGTAAACCTACAGCTCAAATTAGCCTCTAGAGAAAACAGAGTTCATTTCCAGCAAGCAAGCTCTATTTTCTTAACTGGTTTTAAACAACATTTAGAGATATAGCTCAATGATCATAAACCTGACCTATCACATGTGTCCAGAGATACTCAATCTTTTGACACATGCAATTCTAATATCATTCAACTACCATCAATACAACAATATTTTGCTTAGCCATAAAAAACAACCAACCAAATAGCAAATGGCATTTTTTAAGCTGCAGATAAACTTTATTTATTTATCTATCCACAATACTTCATGTTGTGTATCCTCTGTGCTGGAGAAAACACAGAGATCTTTTTCCAGTGGGAAGCAAATAATTAAGAAATGTATGTATATGTAAGGAATTTATCTATTAATATAGGCAATACAGGAAGAATCTGTAATATGAACTTGCTATTTATTTTTTTAATAATTTCAGATAGCAATAAAAAAATTTGTAAGAGTAAAGTATTATACCAAGAAGAAAAGTTGTATAGACCCACAGCAGAACATGGAGCTTGGAGGTTCCATCTTTCCTGTCCAAGTACATATCGGTAGCTAAAACATGACCCATGGAAATTCTTGGGTTTAGAGACCTCATCAGCATAAATAGCTTATCATTTAGTGACAAAAATTAACAATAAAAAATTCAATTAATTACTACTATTAGAAGTATCACTATGTACTCTTGTACTTAAATAACAGGAACCAGAAGGAAAGCTCAGATTAAAACGTCTGGTTAAAGAAAAGGAATATTTCTTACTATTATCAGTATAAAGGACAGTAACTTTTTTTTCCAGGATATATAATGTAGTTACTTTCTCTCTCTTACTTTAGACAGACATAACCAGAAAATACTCCAGGACACAAAGCACATTCCAAAAAAATTATTCCTTTAAGCCTCTTATGACACTGGAACAACTGAAAACACATTACCTTTCAAAAATGGAGATCAATCAATCAAACAAAACCCATAAGAATTTTCATTATAATAATATTAGCATCACAGTCTTCAGTAGAACATAAAACCTGAAAAAGAAAGCTCACGATATTACTAAATTAATCCAACAGTATCTTATATCACAAATGCATTTAGTTAATATTACAACTATTTTCTATTAAACAACGATTTTCCATCTAGCTCTTAGTTCTAGGCTAAAAAATGAGAAGATTGAATAGCATTTGCCTTTGGACTGCAAGTCTTTCCCATGTCAATTCCTATTAGCTTAGTGGCTGGAACTACTGCCCACCAACACCAGCGCTGCTCAAGCCTCAGTATAGTGAGAGCAATCCAGGATCCCAACAGGTTAGCCAAATTGTGCTTGTCTCTGACCACCAATACAAAGCATTGATTTACAGACTGGTGAGCCCTTATGGCTCCAGAAAGGATGTCACAATCTTTAAACTATACTCTACTTCGATATTTTTTTAACGTAAGCAAAACAGAGTAAGGTTTTTAAATTCTATAACATCCCTTATGTGTAGGATTTAAGCCTGAAGAGTGTGGAAAAAACCCCACAGCAACAGAAAAATAAACCCACATATTGATTCCACTTCCATTTCTAACATCCATATCACCCCTCAACTCTAGACTGGAGTGAACACAGGCCACATTTGCACATTAACTGATTATCAACTCTAACAAGAGCAATAACATCATTCCTTCAATCCCAGCTACTTACTCCTACTCCTTGTACTGCTCCTTCCCTCATGCAGCGAACAAAACTGGAAAACCAATCCAGCTTAACATAAAGCTGGCACAAGGGAGGAGGAGCTGGTAATAACAAACAACTACTAGGGTGGGGACAACTACTGTTGGCACCACTTCCAGCTGAAAGCTACCATGAAACTCCAGCATTGAGGGGAAAAAATGTAGGGCTTCATTTTACTCTGCTTTTTCTAAGAATCATATTGCTGGATTCATATTTTGCAAGAAGGTTTAAAAACCCACAAAAATACTGCAGGCTCAAATGATTGCATCTCATCCATTCAATAAAATACACAAATATATATTCACAGAGAATATCTAAGTTTATTCAAAGGTGCAAATGTGACAAGGGAAAAGCTCCTAAGGAAACTGATAGTGAAAACCATAATCCAGCCAATAAATTGAGTACTGCAACGATGTTACATATTAACTAGTGTAATAAAATGCATTAGTTAAGAAGCACAGATGTATTTTTTATTCTTGAGATATATGAATAAAAGATAGACCATGAAATTTCCTAAGACTAAAATATTTTGTACAAAACATTAAAGAGTTCCACGATAAAATTCAGAATCTGCAATGCGAGCGCAAAAATAATGTAATTTGTCAATTTTTACTTTGATTGCTTTTTTCTTTTGCTCTAATACTGAAATGATCTAGCAAACAAAAAATAATCTACATTGCTGCAACATCCTCAGGAGTGACCACATTACCATCTAAAAAAGAACTACAAAGCAAATCAACTAACAAAACTTCTCATGAAAAGAGAGACCACCATTAAACCTTAAAAAGGTCTCAAAGATCCTTCCTCCTCTGTCAGATGTTGGCCACCTAGGTATGAGAGAGGGAAATGGGAGGAGGAAGGGAGTGCCTCTGAAAAGAAAAACATGGTTGGAAAGAAAACACCGGAGTGGAGTGAATCAGTGCTGAGGTGGCATCTTTCTAGAAACCTGGATAACATGTCATATTCACAAGCTCAGGCTCATACCAAATTACCAGACCAGGAAACAAAGAATAATTTTCTCCCAGGCAAGTTACTAAAAGAGTTGTTCACCTGTGTCTGCAAAGTGGTGCATGACTAACCTGTTGAAATAATTGCAGCATATTTCATTTATTCAATACAGGGGGGCTATGTTTCCCCTGCCTTCTGAATGCATGCCACCAGCTCAGCTCTTGGCTCTTTGTAGAAAAATAAACTGGCTGAAATGAAAAAGCTTGAGATCAGACAAGTTCATCTGACCTCAAATTCTAGAGAATTTAATCAATACATACCCACAAGAATAAAATATAAAGCATTTAAAAGCAACTTCAAATTGACTACTACAGAATTTATTTTAGGCTCATAAAACAAAGGAATCAGATTGTTTTGCTTTCATTTCTCTCAGTTTCTTGGGTTTCCTCCTTCTCTCCCACCCAACCAGCATTAGAAAATTCTGCAGCTGAATTGCAAAAACTCAGGGTAACAAGAGTTATCCAAATGGTATGAGAAAACAAGGAAAAAAGCATTCATCGTCCTTCCACTCATTCCTCTAAAGACTAGACTACACTGTGTCTAACTCCTTGAACACACATTAGGGGGAAAACTTGGCTAGAAAAGGGCCTCTTCAAAGATGAAGTTAAACCGTGAGCTCTTACACTGCAAGTTGTTCTTATGCAAAACATTTCTTTTTTAATCACTTCCTTAGCAGAAGTACCAAACAGACCTGGATTCCTACCCATTAATTTTGTTCTCCTCTGTCGCACTCTCAATTGCCCACTAGGCAAGCAGAGGAGGCATGCTGTAACTGAAGAAACATACACTGGTTCTTTGCAGAAAACATACAGAAACTCAACAGTCTTCTGAGATTACTTCTAATGTGTTCCCAAGTTTGGTCTCAACTAGCTGAAACGTCCAAAAGTAAAAACAAGATTGGAAAAGAGCTACTAAAGGGAAACAGACTGCCCTCTTAACTTACATTTCTCCAGGGAGTACTAGATTAAATATAAACAGCAAAAGTACTACAAACAAAACTCTTATCCTCTTTCTATAAAGCACTCCTCCCTCTAAGATACAGGAACCTGTACTTTATCTGGAGACCTGCTGTTATCTATCCCATTATGATTGTCCTTTAAGCTCAAATCTTCCCTACCAGCCTTCCAATAGTAAGTGGGCTAATTAACCTTAGTCCCCCTCACCCGGTTACCAATATAGCCCAGCTGAACTTCCTCAACAAAAATAAAAGGAAATTCAGTGAACAAAGGTTACAGCCACAGACAGGAACAAAAGAAAAGGTTGCCTTCTGTACTCTGCTCAGATTGCAGCACAGGTAATATCTACTGACAGAACTAATATGCTTCATGGGGGGTCTCTTTTTTTTTTCTGGTGTATTTATGTTATTAGACTAATTGTTGTTTCTGAGAACATCTACAAATTATTTAAGTTTCTCCAACGTTCTATGCCAACAGTTCAGAAGTTATCACACATTTATGTTTGTTTTAAGATTAGCTGGACGTAACTTAGTACAAACTATTATTAATCCTTGATGCTTTTCTAAACTACTTAAAACTAAAAGTATTGCAGATTACTGGTCTCTAAAGCTCCTCAGGCTCCACCAGCAATAAACCCTTTGGTATTCTTAGTAACAAACATAAGTGTTACACAGTGTTTCAGATCATCCTGTTTCTACAGGCTACTAAGTAAAATCTAGGGAAAAGTCAAAGCAGCACACATAAAATCTAACACACAAAACAAGGATGCGACAAAATAAGCTTAGTAAAGACACATAATTCAGTAGGAAGTCCTGATGTTGTATTTAAACTGAAGGATTTAAAAGAGTATAAGGAGTGCTCATTAGGTAAACATATTTATGTAACAGCAACAGGATTGTTACTGAATTACTAAAGTACCGCTGAGTAAGTGAAGTAACAGAAAATGCTGTGCTTGATATAAAGCTTACTAAGATATGTAGGTGCAAGTACCTTACAATCAAATCATGAAATGTGCAGAATAAGCTGGATAGGAGATTGTACAAGATGTGCTTGTTAGAGATTATTCTCTCTCTCCCTCTCTCCACTGACACTCACTGTCTTTTCTACAGTACAGTATGACTCACTAAGGTAAGAAAAAGGCACATCACCAAACACCAAGAGCCATTACTTTCAGAACCTACTGCTGCCAACTCCCATTCCAAATTCAGGAAAGTCAACCTCTCTGTCACACCTACTGTGCTGCAACGGCTTTCATGACCTCTGTATTTCATATAAGACTCCTAATGCTTTTGTACATTTGGGTTCTGATTCTAGATTTTACTGCAAGAACACTTGAATTTTCTCAAAATCAACCTAAGCAAGCACTGAAGCCAGAGGAGCCGTACCACCTGGCTCCCAACAATTGTAAGCTGGAAAATACGTACTGTAACCAGATCAGGAAACTGAGCCCAGGTTGCTCTACCTTTAGAAACACACACACATTTGTACCAATACAGGAGAGGAAAAAGCCAGTACAGCACTACATAGTAGTGCCTGAACTCACTAAGAACCTGGGTTAAACAGAAACTATGCATTTAAATTCAGTTTGTTCATCTTATTCTTAAACGTCCATTTGTACTTGGCACTTTGGCTACATAAAAATATGGCAGTATGTACTTGTGGCATAGTTCTTCTGGATCTTCTATTTAAGCAGATCCCTTCACCAGATATCTCACCCTAGGGCCTCTGAACTGCTTCATACTAGTCACAAACTGGTTTACAATCTGTCTCTGTAGAAATGTAGTTTTCTGTGAGAAAACTTTACCAGGATCCAGCAGCTTCATTATGGAAAGAAATATGCTGAAAAACACTGCTTTAGGAAAGCTGTCAGGAATAGACCTGTAGAGTTGCCACACAGACTAATCACAAAACTTTGTAATACAAAACTGATCTCAGACTCCCAAGTCAAGCTTTGCTGACACCAAACCCTAAAATCTCAGTTACTTCTTGCTTGAAAGAATACTTTCTGTATCAACAGAAATACAAAATAAATCCTAAGAACATGTGATAAATTGGTTCTGTTCCAAAACTTGCTAAAACATTAGAACCAAAATTAGGAACCAAGGGTACAGTATGAGTACATGCACACGTAGGCGCACACTCTCATTAAAAAAAGTAAAAATTAGATTAATATGCACTGTTACAAAATTTAGGTACATGGTTTTAGTGCTTCTAAGTTGAGTTACTGATCTATCATTAATGTGCAATTAAGCAATTTATCTAACAATATGCAATATAGTCTTAATGTGCCAAAAGCATTAGAAAACTTGACTTCTGGATTGCTTCCATTCCACAAATTAATCCACTAAGCAAACTACAGGATCCTTCTTTCTATGAGTTCTCAGTACAAGTCAGTACTAGTATTACATTATTTCATTAAGACAGAGAAAAAATAACTTAGTAGAAATGCTGTGTAAAATTTCGAAAGCAAGCATTACAATTGACTAGAAAACAAGATACACTCTCAACTAGGCAAAATTCTGAACTGCTTTATGGCACTGATCTGAATGTCCAAAACCATTACCCTGACAACCAGTTCCACCAGACATTTAAGAGGAGCTCCCCAGGGATATCTTGCTTTGAAGTAGGACACAGGGAAATCCTGCTCCTCTTTCTCCCTTAGCAGCACTTCCACTCAGAGAAAGAGCTAGGTAAACGCCTCACACTCTGCAGGTGCCCCATGACATCCAACAGTTTCTTTTCCTCTACTAGTTTAGGGATTAGAAAGAAGTCGAGTTGTATTCTATGTAAAAGCCAAACACAGATCCCTCTGTATGCATCTTTGGGGAAAATGTCCCAACACCCATGTTCTAGGAAACAACCATTTCATCCCAAAATTGGTATTATGAAGGTATCCTCAGTAAAGTATAAGAATAATTTTTAAATCTCACTATAAAATTGATGTTTGTAACAGCCCTCTCCTAAAACCATGTCTACTGCCAGATACTGTAATTAACTCATACTTCCAACAGCTGATGTACTTTCCTTGTCACGGAAATAATTAAGTCATAGCTATCTGGGGTAAGTATCCAAAAAGTACCTATCAAAACCAGGAGCACAAGTCAAGCAAAAACATAAACAACACATATCCTCTGTTTTTGAGCAAATGCAATGATTCAATCCAGGGCACAGTGCTCAAGAAGCCAAGTGACATGGAGGTGGCATAAATACAAAAACATCATTAGAGCCATACTTGGTACAACTATCTTTCCCACGTACTAATCCCTACCTTAGACTAAACCTGATTATATTGTTATGAGCTTGTCCTCCTTTGATATACCTAAAAACAACCTTAAAAGCAAGAAGGCCTCAGGTAACGTGACACATTCAGCCAACTGGCAAATTACAACATATTGCAAAAGCAAGAACTCATTCAGCTGTATTTGTACACAAGATAAGCCACCAAAAGAGCACAAACCCACAGGCGAATGTGTCATTCCAGGAACATTATAACCCACACAAAGACTTCTCACTTTGGCAAAAACCCGTGGAGAGGGAACAGACCTCACGGGGGTAGCCCAGGCTAGGGGGGGCATTTCCAACTGCCTCGATCTTTCCCCCCGCATATTCTCACCGGGTGTGAGAACAACAGCCCTGCAAGCATCAGCTCCCGCTCAGCGGCCACGGCCCCCAGCCGGGCCGGCCGCCTAGATGCGGCCCTGGGGTCGGGCCCGGCTCCCCGCTGACCTTGGGGTCGCCCCCCCGCCTCGCCACGACCGGAGCCCCCGGGTGTGGGGCAGCCCTGACACCGCTACCCTGCCCAACTAAGCTGTCTGGAGACCGNAGGCCCGGCCGCTGGGCGGAGTCCCCCTGGCCCTGGGGACCGGTACCTGTGCGCGGCGCTAGGGGTGCCGGGGCTGCGCCCCCGCCATACCCCGCTCTGGCTGCTGGAGGCCCCAACGCCAGCGGCTCAGTCCGGCCCGGCCGCCATGTCAGCCGCGCCGCGCGATGCATTGTGGGGCGAGGGCGGGAGGCAGCGCCTGGAGGGCGGGCAGTGCTGAGCGGACGGCTCTGCCCGTCCCGACCATGTCCGGCCCTACCTTGTCTGGCGGTGCCCGACACGGTGCGGCCTGGTTAGGCCGTAGCCGCCGGGGGACCTGACCCCGCGCTTCAGAATGGCCTCTGCGCTGGGCGAGGTGCTCGTCTACCATCTCACCCAGTGTCACAGTGAATAGGGATGTGGGAAAAACCTGGCTCAGATTGTTTCTTTTTCCTGACACAGATACAACCAGCTTAATCTCTTTCCATTTTCACCCAATTTTCATCTTGGACCCTGCAGAGCAGGGATAAGAGCTAGTCCCGAGGGCCTGCCATGCTGAGCAGCCCAGGCCTTATTACACCCTTTCCTCGGGGCCCCCTCCTCCACCTCTCCAGTCGCTGCTGTTCGGCCGCGAAGGGCGAGTGCGCAGCTCCACACAAAGGGGGGAAGCTCCAGGGAAATGGCTCATGGCTGCCTGACCTAGGCTATGAAGCAGTGGTGGGTATGTTGGCCAGGGTGTCTGCCGGCGGCTCTGTACATCTCGGAGGAGAAGAGCCGCCCGCTGGGCTCTTGGCAGCGTTGGAGGGTAACCTAAAGACATCGGAGAGTGCTTGTGGATGGCAAATCTCTGTGATCCACTGTAGCGCTACCCCACCTTGGCACTGAACTGTACTTTTGTTGGCACTTCCTAACCCGGACTAAGGGAGGCCATTCCAGAAAAACAAGGTACATGAAAGATTTAACGCTGAACTACTAACGGGTTTCAAAGGAAATTATTTAAAATAATGGGAATATAGTGCTTGAAATGCTAACTCAAGAGAGTCTGTAGGTAAACAGTTCCAAAATCTGTAACATTAGCATCTATAATAGCAAGACCTACATCTGAATGCGCTGTGTAGTCAGTATAATTCTTAGAGCTAATCTGGTGTTTTTTTGTGGTCACATGTTATTAAACGAGGATTGGGTAGCTCAGGGCACTGCTTAATAGCATGTAGCACTTTCCCATTTAGAGCTTAGCAATGTAGAGCTTTCCCATTTAGGAGCATGGGCCAATGAGTTCCAGGTCAGCAATGGCAGTGCTCCTTGGGGGATAGCTGAGGTTGGCTGGGCTGTGGCTTCAGTCTCGGCCTATTTGACAAAGATTTTTATCAGGTTTAGAAGACCAAAGAGTAAACTTCAAAAGTAACTGAATTATACCTGTTACTAGAGGATACAGTCTCTCTCATATCAATATTTAGATGTGCTGTTCAGTAAACACACCTGTCTGATAACCTGACTGGCACTCTTCATGCAAGCTGAAATCTGTAAGAATATATCTGATTTAGTTCAAATACTTGCATTTTAGATTTTAATATGAAGTCTTAGTGCAATTTGGCTCTGAAAACTTGAATCATTACACATTACGCTATGTCTTTGACATAGTCTCTCTGTGTATTCAGAAACAATTCTTCACTGATGTCAAAGGATGTTTTATTGCAGGAGTGATACAGAAGCATGGCAGTAAAAGAAGCAGTTGAATTCTACTGCCAGCTGGACATTATTTTTAAAATTCCCAGTTTGATGCCAGTGATCAGAAACTTTTTGGTCTCAGTTTGTAGGAGAAAATGTAATTCTGAAAGCAAATACATTTTATCTGGAAATGAAAGACAATAATCATAAAGGTAGTAGAACACGTCCCTTATGTGGAAAGGCTGAGGGAGCTGGGTCCCTTTAGCTTGGAAAAGAGGAGGCTGAGAGGTGACCTAATTAATGTATCTAAATATTTGAGGGGTGAGTGTCAGGAGGATGGAGCCAGGCTCTTCTGAAGGTCATCTGGTGATAGGACAAGGGGCAATGGGTGCAAGCTGGAGCATAGGAGGTTCCATATAAATATCAGAAGGAACTTCTTCACAGGGAGAGTGTGAGGTGAGTGAGCATTGGAACAGGCTGCCCAGGGAGGTTGTGGAGTCTCCTTCTCTGGAGACATTCAAGACCCACCTGGATCTGTTCCTGTGCGACTTGGTGTAGGTGATCGTGCTGTGGAAGGGGGATTGGACTAGATGATCTTTTGAGGTCCCTTCCGATCCCTAATGATTCTATGATTCTATAAAGTTGTAGGAAGCTGATTTTATAACATGTCTTTCCAAAGAAAATCCTTGCTTATGCTGCAGTATGATGCCTCATTTTTCATCTTATAGCCAAATGAGTGCAATGTTATTCCTCAAAAAAATGTAGATGTGTATTAAAGATTTCATTTTCTGGCTAAACAAATTTTGTATGTTTAATTATTTTTATCAGCAGGTTGATTTTTAAAATATTATTTTTAGGATTTACTAGGGGTTTTCAATTTAATTAAATATATATACTATATTCTGTGACTCCAGCTGTCTGAATAAACTCTAAAGCTTTCTAATTTATTTATAAAATGAGGAAATCATACTTGACTGTAATTTCATAGAAGGGTGCTTGGTCAATACTACAGTCAGAAGAGCATACAGAAAGATACCATTTATCTGTGAAGAATCTACATCCTTAGTAAAGTGTATCTTCCCCACAGGCAGCATGGTAGAAGATTTTCCATCTGTATATTTTTGTATACTTTGTGATTGCTGGATGTCTGCTTAAGCTGAAATGCATAAAACCATGCAAAATCTAAAATGTTTAACATGATAATTCAATTTTTCAAGTAGTTACACATGGCTTCTTCACTAACAGTTATGCCCCTTGGGCTTGAATTACCTAACCAAATTTAATCAAGCTATCAAAGATCTACCAAAAAGTCAGTTAAAAAACCCATACATTCAGATTACAAAATATAATTTCTATAATACATCTTACATATTTTTTTCTTTAATTCATTATATTTTTGCTTTTATTTGCCAAGAATTACCAGGATCGTAGGCATGGAAGACCAGTTTCTTGGTCCAAGAAGAAATGGATGACCATCAAACGCTTTCTGTTGTTGTTACTTTATAGACATTAGCAAAGTGTCCAAATGGCTCATTTTTCCTGGAGACAACTCATGAGTGGCATCAGCGCACTGCAGCAGTGCTTTGGCTCAGTCTACCTGAAATCTTCCATACCAAATTGAGTTCCTGATGCTTAATGCTCCTTTCTTGCTTAAAAATCCTTCAGTAATGCAGTTTCTCCTAGGTCAACTGTGAAGAGCAGTGGTCTGGCCACTCGCTTCAGGCCAACCAAGTGCATGCAGAGACAAATTTCCTGAAGGCCAGGCTAATGGTCCACGTGATACTGCCCATGGCATGTCTGTAACTCTCGTTTTGCTGTCTGTCGGCTGCTACTCTTGTTCAGAGCATGTCCACCAGTAACTACTAGCAACCAAGCTACTGGTATTCCTTGGCATAACATTGCAGTTACTAGATGCTATTGTTACTATGCTGAGAAAAGGCACTTGAAAATCCATTAAATATCGCAATAACTCTATCCCTCATTTTCATTGGGTTTGAGCCAACTAGCACTTTCTTTGTTCTGGTACCCATAAATTATCACTGGCACCATGAAATGCTCCATCTCCCAGTACTTTATTGTTTCATCCTCTTGAGGTCTAGTAGAACATCTCGCAGCCCTTCTCCTGGGCCAGACTGTTGCAAAAGTTCCGTTTGCAGCAGTTCCTTCTTTCTTTGCGGCAGCAGCTCCCTCCGTGGCAGTGTTGATGCAGCCCGACCGTGCAGCATGCGAGATCCTGAGGGCAGTGTGGAGCACCAGCCTTCCTCTGCCTTCCCCAAAGTCCTCCTTATCCCTCTAGCCATGCTCCTCACAGTCGCAGCGCTCCTGCTCTTAACCTTCTCCGCTACGCGGCAGAAAGAGACTGATTTTTACACTTTCAAAGTTGTAAACATCAGGGGCAAGCTAGTGTCTCTGGAGAAATACAGAGGCTCGGTAAGTGTGCACGGAGTGGGGCATCTCTGGCCCTGCTTACTAATCTGCCAGTCCTCGCATGTTTGCCAAACTCAGATAGGTTGAGTTTGCATCTCTAACTCATGTGGAGCAGTGTCTGCATGCCTTGGACACTGCTCCGTCTGTCTGTGCTCTCTCTAAATAAAATGTTAGCAGTCTAACCTCTGTGTGTGTCCACGTCTTTCCCCTGCTCTGGCTGCTGCCTGTAGACGTGGCAAGAATTCCTCCTTCCATTCAGCAGGAGGGATTGCACTGCATTGTGCTTTTCCATGGGAAGCTCAAAATCAAGTATACCTTACTTGTGGAGCTTATTTCTACCTTTTAAGTGCATGACTTTCAGTAAAATTGTTGCATAAATCTCTTTCCTTTGTGATGTAGTACATCAAAAACAATCCAAACAAAACAATGGGATTGAATCTGTCTTAACAGCTTTAACAGACTTCACCATAGTGACTAAGAAAGTCAAAGACATCATCAAGGAATTAGTTTACTATCAGTGTGTAGTGTAACTGGAGCAACATCAAGCAATTAGTTGCTTTTTAGTGTGGCTGATATGAGAAAGGGTATGTAGACACAGAGATTTTGATAATGTCTTTTCAGTTTTATTTACATGGTAACAGTAAGTAGATTTCCTCATCATTTTAAGAACAAATTCCTTGAATGTAGCTTTTTTTTTTCTAGTGGTTTCACCATCTAGGGAAGTACTTTCGGAAGAGTTAAAAGGGAACATAGCACACAGAAAATGTAATACTATAAGCTCTTATAGACACCTTCATGACTTACAGAAGCTAAAATAAACATAAAGGCCACAGAGGCCACCCTTAGCCCTTAAGTGACACATCTGTGATGCAGCCAGGCTCTCCCAACAGCTCAGCTGCTGCCTAAATGCAGGCACCACATCTCACTTTCAGCCATAGCCTCCAGCTTTGTGTTTCCACCTTCCTTTAACCCCTCCTCAGGTACTTCATGTTGGTGACTGACCTCAGTAATCACAGTGGCAGGTCACTGAAAACATTGCCAGGAAGTCAGAGAGGGCCTGAAGAAGGAGATATTAATTTTCCTGAGCTCAGTAGGAAGGGATTCTGGTAGAGCTGGACTAAATAAGAAGGTCTGATCAAAGTCCTCCTCCCCCTCTGTTAACAATTGAGATAAAGCAGAACTAGTCCAATACTGATATTGGAAAGACCCTGGAATTTATTTAATATTAAGCAATATTTGCTTGTTTTAGTTCATTCCAAAGGCTCCATCAATACATCCTGTTACTTGGGCATGTTTTGTCTGCAGGTCATCTGCAAATCTGTCTGAATAAGCAAATACCACTTGTAGTTTATCTACTTCAGGACTACAATCCACACGGAAAGGAGTAATGGGGGGATGTTACAGCCACCCTGCTGAGGGTGTTCATCCCCTCCAAAACAAGCTGCAGAGTCTGCTCTGGTATCTCACAAACACACCAGGTTGGGACATTTAGAGACCCTATTAATGTTAAGGGCAGCTGCTCTGGTGCATGTGCACAGTTTTAAATAAATGAATGAATAAAACATATCCCTTTCTGTCATTGCATTGTCAGAACTCAACATCTCGGTAGACAAAGCTGAAGTAAAACTCTCATTTATTTCTTAAAATAAATTGCTTAAATCTGTAGTTCAATATGTAGTGTTAAGATGTAGGTTTATCATAATACTTTGAAGCTATTAGAAGAAAGTCACTGTGTATGTGCTGTGTATATGCTGCTGGTGTTCTAGAGAAAATGAGTCACTGGTTAGACCATGGAACAATGGTTTGCTAATTGCTAAGCCAGCTTTCAACAGCTTTCTGGTAGATATAGCCAAGACATTTTCTTCAATTCAGTCACTAAACTGATTTGGTTAAATAACTGCTTAATTGGAAGTTAAGAATCTACTTGGGAATTGAAAAAACACAAAAGCTTCCACAGCATAAAAATAAAAGCCTGCTAATTCTAAAAACACAAGAACCATGCAAAGTGTAAACAATCAGTGGAATTCCTGACTTGCAGAATCTTTCTTCAACAACTCATTATTATTACAAATTATTGTGTATTCAAATAATTGAAATAATTTTTCTTAATAATAATTAGATAATATATTAATTCGATTTCCATTCAGGTGCATCTTGATACAATTCACAAGTACCCCCTGTTCTATAGCATATAAGAAATTCTGAAATAGCACAAATGAAAAACAAATCAGATTTATATTTTTTCTGAAATAGAAGTGCATATCCTCCATTTTAATAAAAATACCCAGAAATGTATGAGGGAATGCTCCCTTTTTATGGGGGTGTAAGAAATTATATCATCAGAATGCCAACAATTTGGCATATATACTACAAGGTCTGGTATTGC
Source organism: Upupa epops (assembly GCA_013397515.1). Taxonomy (NCBI): domain Eukaryota; kingdom Metazoa; phylum Chordata; class Aves; order Bucerotiformes; family Upupidae; genus Upupa; species Upupa epops. Next base: position 91,392 of record VZRI01004806.1, read on the forward strand.
TTTACATCTACAGGAAAGCAGAGAGAGAGGCTCATTGCCAGTGAAAAAAAGGACTACCACAAGTGTCTGTTTAATTATTGTGCATGCTGCTCTGATTTTTCTAGACTACCCCATTAATACTGGCACATTTACATTAAAAATGAAGGGCAGTGATGAAGAATCAACAGGATCCAAACAAGATCTACCTAATTCAATAAAGCTTATATTCTGCTTTATGAATTCTATCAGAGACACTGTAAGAGGCCATATTCTTCCCAAAAAAAGTATCTATTTGGGTGTCAGAACTCACAAGAATTGACTGTACCTTGCTGTGTTTATACATGTCTAGGTACAATAGTACCTATCTACCTGCCTGCCTACCGCACAGCTAAGTACAGTGTGCTGTGGTGTAATTAGGCAGGGTTAGTGCAGTGCTTTGGAAATCATGAACGAAAGGTACTGTAATAATGGAAAAGCATTAGTCACTGCAAGAGTGTAAAACATAATTTTACTACCAAAGTAAGCCAACCACTTTGCTTCACAGCTCCCTGAAACCCAAGAATGTACTATTACTCAATGTGTATAAATACAGAGCACAGATAATTAGTCACTGTACAAAGTATTGCTGGGTTTTCCATGGAGGTGACAGCTCTGTGAGTTAGTGTAATCTGACACTTGGGGCTGGTTCTTCCATCAGGAAGTTAAGAATCTCCAGATCTAAAAGCCCAAATATCCACTGTCTGCTAAAAGATCCACAAAGAGTTACTTTAAGCTGCTAGCAAATCAATGAATGTCTCCAGAGATATTTTCCTCAAGTAAAATGTGTAAGCATTAAGTAAACCAAAACCTGTTTTTGCAATAAGCTCACTGCTAGAATGCATTGGGGTTTCAAAGCAAAGGGAAGGGAAGGAAGGGACAGTAGTCAGTTCAGTCAATGGCTAATACAGAATTCAGCTTAAATTAGGTAATTTTATTAAGGTCCAAGATGAAGTGTGTGCAGTGCTCACTAGGTGGGGTACTTGACCTGCACTCTCAGAGCCTAAAGTCATTCAGGAGGCATACTGAATATTCACAGTTGTAAGAAGTCAAGTACAGCCACTTCAGGAGAACAAAAAGAGTGACTGTTATTTGTTAAAAGTAAAATACAGACTCCAAAAATCCAATGCATTTAATAATTCTGGTACCAGACACTTGAAAGATAACTGGCTACAGATTTTTAAAGAATAATTTTAAATACTCCTTATGAAGTACTACTAAATCCCGAAAGTTCTGAATGTTATGTGTAACACTTTTAGGAGGTGGTTGAACTACTTAATTATGGATTCAGTAACAGAATACATTTTCCTAAGGACAAAAGAGAACCAGAATATGCCTGATACTCTAAGAAAAGCTGCATGTAGATTCCTGCTGTTTTGTAGGAAAATGTGTTCAAGTTGACATCATGTGCAGTGTGAGCTCTCTTGCCTTTCACCGCTATGCTGAGAAATCCCTGGTTTCAAACAGCTGTAAATTAAAAGTATTATTCCTTATTTGAGTGACTTGTTTCAAATCCTCCTATAGGTCAAAACCAAGTAAAAATTATAAAAGCTTGACTGTTTTCATTGGCAGATCATCTTTCATATTTGTTATCATAAGAAATTAAATACCTGCAAAACATTATTTTCCCCAAGCCCCCAACAATAAATTCTTACATTACCATGGTATTTGGGATAAAGCACCAATAGATATGAACACAGTAAGGTATATGCATACTTTTGCATAATGAGAATGATTCTTAAAATTTATTTAGCAAAGCTTTTTGAATTGCATATGAAAGGCCTTATAGTGACCTTCCAGTACATGAAAGTTGTTTGTAAGAAGGCTGGCCAAGAACTGTTCACAGTATCACACAATGATAGGACAAGGGCCGATGGTTTCAGCTAGAAAATAGTAGATTTATGTTGGACATAAGGAAAAAGTTCTTCAATCTGAGGGTGGGGGATCCCTGAAGAGGGTGCCTAGAGAGATGGTGGAGGCCTCATCCCTGGAGACATTCAAGGTTAGGCTGGATGGGGGTCTGGGCAATTTGTTCTAGGTAGAGAAATCCCTCCCTATTGAATGGGAGTTGGTATAGAAGACCTTTGGAAGTTCCTTCCAACCCAATTCTATGATCGTTATGTCAGTCATACAAGCTACAGTTGCCACTATGTTTGGTTAATACAGATTATTTAAAGAGCAGAGCTACTGATAGTTTTTACATCCTATATGTAAGTTGTGCATGAAATGCTGATGGTCTGCAACAGGAACACATCATAAATTATGACCTCTTCTCTGAAAAAAAACCCAAATCTAAGTATACACTGTATCTTTGGATGTTTTAGGAGACTGAATTTAAAATGTCAGGCAGAGCTGAATGGGTGTGTGATGCTTTGGAAGTTAGCTAGATGGCCACAGATCATACTTCACATGCAAGTACAGGGATTGCTTAGATTGTACCCTTTGATACACTATTCCTCAAAGAAGATGACATGACATGACATGACATTACATCCTCCAGGGGTGCTGCTCTGAAACAACTTTCGGTACAGCCATCTACTGACAATACACAAACCATTTTATAGGGTATTTGCCCAGTCTTCACTTCCATAAATCTCTTATCGAAACAGTAAACCTTTATGCAAAGTCTGTTGTAATTTTGTCACAGCTAAGTGAAGTTACTTTAGACATGGTGAGAAATGTTACAGTGCAAAGACCAACATAAAATCATGTAATTGCTTCTGTTAAGTTCCACATCAACAGATTTACACTAGCAACAACAATTGGGTCCATCAGTTGTGTATGAGCATTACATTCCGTACAGGTAAAGATGCTGCAGAACAGCTGCTTCATTACAGATAAATTAACTACCAAAGAAACTTGATTTTGCGAATATCTTTCATGTAACACCCTAGATGGATGGATAGTCATTTCTTCAATATGCTTCAATATCAAAATTGGCTTCACTATTTATTGATTATCTTCATGATTGCCAAATGGAAATACATAAAGGAAATACTAAATCTTCCTATCATCAACAAAACTTGGTTCTGTTTCAAACATAACTGCTCAGTCACAGTCCTCTATGCATTATCATACTTTGAAAACAATGTGCATCCCAGCTTGCCTGCTGGAAAACTGATGTGTACCACCTTTTTTAATCTCTCTTGTTCCTCAGGTGTCACTAGTTGTCAATGTTGCAAGTGAGTGTGGATACACAGACAGTCACTACAAGGCCTTGCAACAGTTACAGAGAGACTTGGGCCCATATCATTTCAATGTGTTGGCATTCCCCTGCAATCAGTTCGGGCAGCAGGAACCAGACACAAACAAAGAAATTGAGAGTTTTGCTCGAAAGACTTATGGTGCCTCCTTTCCTATGTTCAGCAAGATTGCAGTCAGTGGAGCTGGTGCAATTCCTGCCTACAAGTACTTAATTGGTGAGTACTCTGGAACATTGCAGAGTTGTCTCCCCAGTGTGTAGAATTCTTCTGACACAAAATACCATCTCACAGAAAAAAGATACCTATGCAGAATTGTCACTCACAAAGGGTGATAACATCACAGTACTAGATGACCTGTAAAAACCAGCCTAATAAGCCTATCTATGGAATACTGATCTGCTGGATACAAACAACACCTAATCTTTGTGCACTTTGCAGTCTTGGAAGAGCTTCTCCTGTGACAGGCTGAATTTTAAAGATTCATCTCAAGAGCTGGAATTTGAATGGAATCAAAACACTTACAGAATTTGAATCAAAACATGTAACCAGGCATAAAGAGATATCCTTGAATATTCTCTTCCTCCCTTCTTGCCAAGCATTTGAATAGCCATACTACAGTTACTGTAGTTTGAATCTGTATTACAGCTACTGCTGAGACCTGAAGATGTTTTGCTGGTTCTTAGCAGACAGCTGAAAAAATACACCAGAGTGCAAGATATTTTCTATCAGACCACTAATTCTGTTGCACTGAATGAATGCTCTAAATGCCATTTAAATGCTAAACTATGAGCCTTTATCCAAATGTCTTCCAGTAATGACAAGTAATAAAGCCCAGTGTGACACAGTATCATCTGAGCTGCACTTTGCAAGAATCAGATCACTGCTTCAAGCACATGTACTTCCATGTGTCAGTCATGGATCTTTCTGCTACCCAAAGTTCCTTTTACTCATCTTCACTTTCTTCCATTTCTGTGTTACCTAGTGGGGTTGTTACTGCAGACGTGTCACATGAATCTTGCAAAGTGTCTGCTTCCCTGTTGGACCACATGCTAATGAAGGCTGCTGGAGGGAGTAATGGCAGTCAACAGTGTAGGTCTGGGTGTGCCCTGACGATTCTTTGAAACATCTTGTGAATGTTCATGAGATTTTGCCTGATGTATAAAACAGCAAATGGAAAAAAGATGCTAATTTGTCTGTAGTGTCTGTACTTGTAAAAGTGGGATGAGGCTCCTGGTCTCACTGAAAATCCTGAAAATTTTGTTAATCATGTTGCAGAATAGTAAAGAATTAAGGATGTGACTCCTGTAAAATATATGTATGGTCATGAAGGAAAAAGTTGTAGTAAATGAGGATTAGGAGGAAATCCCCTGGAGAAAGTTACTTTGTTATTTTTTCAGGTACCTTTTCTTGAAATATTCTTTTGAAGCACATGATACTGAGTGGTTCTGGAGGGAAAATTCTGCATAAGCAAGCAAACTGTGAATCACAGAATGTCTTTGGTTGGAAGAGCCCTTTAAGATCACCAAGCTCAACTGTTGCCCAGCACTGACAGATCAGCACTAAGCTATGTGTCCTTCAGCACCACATCTATGTGTCTTTAAATCCCTCCAGGGATGGTGTCTCCACCACTGTGCTGGGCAGCCTGTTCCAATGGCTAATGATACTTTCAGTTAAGAAATTCTTCCTAATACCCAGCCTAAACCTCCCTTAGTGCAACTTGCAGCCATTTCCTCTAGTCCCGGTACAGGTAGTTATTTCCATTTTCCTGTCAAAGTTGAATTGTTTCGGATTAATCTATACAGCACAGACACACACACATGCACACACACCTTAAAGTGACTATAATGCTTTCTTCAATCTGTCTGTATCAAGATTGACTGTTTCCATTAGTCTCCAGAGGCCACTGTCTAGTTAGAGCTCCTTGTCTGTCAGAAAAATAATCTTATTCAGTTTGAACTCACTCTTAATTTTACATTCCTTCTTCCTCTGAGAGTGTAATCCTCAAACTGGCATGAATAAATGCAGGAATTGGCTAATGTGGTTTTCTTTTCTAAGTGTTTTACTTTTTTTTTTTTTTTTTTTTTTTTTTGCCTGTAGATTCTACAGGAGAAGAACCAACCTGGAACTTCTGGAAATACCTGGTGGACCCCAACGGAAAAGTAGTAAAGGCTTGGGACTCTACTGTCTCTGTTGAAGAAATCAGACCTTATGTTACAGAGCTTGTAAGGAAAATCATCCTGAAGAAGAAAGACGAATTATGACTGTCAAAAATTCCAGCATGCCAGCTACTTCTTTATTGAGAATTAAAACTGGAATTTGTATTTTCACATTCCAAAAGGGAGTATATGGGAAAGGGAACTCATGACTGGTGGAATCTATATTCACCATCCTAAGAATGAAGAGAACTCAACATAGTCAAACCAATTTAAATTTTTCTCTGCAACTAATTAAATTTGACCTTTCTAGGAAAGAATTCATCAACATTTTTTTATTTTCCAATTAAAATTATTAATTTCTGGTAACACTACAGGAACTGTAGGGAAAAAGGTTCATAATAATAAGAATTTCCTCATTGGAACTCACTGACATTTATAATTTTGTTGTCTTATTTTCATTGTGAAATAAATGAAAAGAATAAAGACTAAAAAGTTCATGCTTGAATTAAGGCATGTGCTAGGAACAGGGCCAAAACAGACACCTTCAAACCATACAGACTTACAAAGGTTTTTCTAGTTACCAAGGCTAAATATATCTTCATCTGCCCAGAAAGTCAGTTAATAAAGGCATGAAGAAAAGATATCTATAAAATTTAAATGAAAGAAATTAAAAGATAAAGCCTCTGTAAAAGTTGTCCAAAAGCTATGAGAAGAATTTCTGAATTTTCTTCTTTCAAGCCCAAGATCAGAGCATCTCAATGGGTAGGAAGTCAAGAAAGGGAGCCAGAAGACCTGTGTGTTTAAACCAGGAACTGTTGGGCAAACTCAAGAGGAACAAGGAGGCCTATAGTTCATGGAAGGAGAGGATAGCCACTTAGGATGATTATAAGACACTAGTCAGAGGATGTAGGAATGCAACTAGGAAAGCCAGGCCTTCTTGGAATTAAACCTTGCAGAAGAGGTCAAAGATAACAGAAAAGTCTTCTTCAAGTCCTCTGCAGATAAAACTAACACTAGAGGCAATGTAAGTGGTCTGAATGAGGTGGGTGCCCTGGTGACAGAGCATATGGAGAAAGCGGAGATACTGAATGTTGTCTTTGCCTTTGTCTATACTGCTGGAGGCTGTCCTGATGAGCCCCAAACCACTGAGGCCACAGAGGAAGTCAGGACAAAAGAGGAGTTTGCCATGGTTGATGAGGACTCAGTTCGAGATCAGTTAAGCATTGTGGATGTGCACAAATCCATGGGTCCTAATGGGATGCACCCACAAGTGCTAAGGGAGATGGTGGAAGTCCTTGCTAGGGCACTCTCCATCATCTTTGGTAAGTTGTGGGAAACAGAAGAGCTGCCTGTGGACTGAAAGATAGCAAATGTCACTACGAATTTCAAAGAGAGCAATGCGGAATGTGTACTATAGACTGGTCAGCCTTACCTCCGTCCCAGGAAAGGTCATGGAACAACTTGTCCTTGGCACTGTCTCCAGACAGATGGAAGAGAAGAGGGTCATTAGGGACAGTCAACACGGCTTCACCAAAGGGAAATCATGCTTAACTAATCTGATAGCCTTTTATAAGGGCATAACCAGGTGGATAGATGATGCAAAGCAGTGGGTGTGGTCTGTCTTGACTTCAGTAAAACATTTGACACAGTCTCCCACAGCATCCTTGCAGCCAAGCTGAGGAAGTGTGGTCTGGAAAATCAGGTAGTGAGGTGGATTGTGAACTGACTGCAGGACAGTAGCCAGAGAGTAATGGTCAATGGGACATAGTCTAGTTGGAGACCTGTATCTAGTGGAGTCACCCAGAGGCTGGTACTGGGACCAGTACTACTCAATATATTCACCAACTACTTGGATGAGGGATTAGAGTGCACTGTCAGCAAGTTTGCTGATGACTCAAAGCTGGGAGGAGTGGCTGATACCCCAGAGGT